>OU611760.1:7667548-7772548 GCA_914767535.2 Dunaliella primolecta | reverse complement strand
GTGACTTGCCATTTGGTTAATGCAAGTTTTGTGCATTCAGGTAGAGGAAAACACACAAATTCATGTTAAAGTGGTCATGACAAAGTTTTGGCTCCATTTTTGGGCTTGCTGAAAGTATCCGTGCTCACCCTTTTGTGCCCATTGCTTTCAAGCGCCTTGTTGAAGGCATGTGTGTGTGTGTTTGTATGTGATGTGCAGGTCACATTAATGTGCAGGCATTTTGAGAGGTACTTCTGTTCTATTTTCTCTGTAAGGCTTACAGTTGTTCTCCTCTCATAGATTTCTGGCTCCTGCATTTGTCTTCATGCAGATGCAAAATTTGGGCATATGCGTCACATGCATAAGCAGCAATCAAAACCACAGCAAATGAAAGGCAAAAGTACGTTCATTTCTTTTAGCAAACGTCAGCGCCACAGCTTGGCGTTCTGTTGCCAGGAAACCTTCTGAGTGGAAAAGAGGGGAAGTCAAGTGGACCTTCTGATTCTATGACAAGCAGGTTTGATGGAATGCTGGAAGAGTTCCGTGCCCGAGGGCCCCCTCCAGAGGAGGACAAGCGCATGTGGGCACAGATTATGAGGGCCAGACAACCAAGTACAGGTGAGGGCGTGGATGGGGGTAATGAGGATATGGATCACAAGAGCCAGGGGCCCAAGCGCATGAAGGCACGGAAGGGAGGGGTTGAGGGCACAGAATATGAAGGCCAGTGACCCAAGATCATTTTGGCATATATCACAAAGGCCTGGGATATAAGCACTTGTGTAATGAGGGCACATAACCAAATGTAGAATCACTGTACATAAGGGCATAGGTTGCAAGGGTCAAGGACAAAAGGATATTATTTGGTGCAGCTCATGGGGGCCAGAGACCCAGTAACAGCAACCACGCTAACGCACATGCGAACGCCAAGGTCGAGGCCCAGCACAGGTGAGCACCCCTTTGAACTATCATCTGTGCTTCACAGGTAAGTACCCCTTCTGAGCACCCCTTTGAAGCACCCTTTGAAGGCTCACGGGCGAGCACCCCTTTGAGCTCCCATCATCGATACCCATGCGCGCATGCCTGGATTTCCAGGCTGGGAAGCTTCAGCGCACCAGAATCTCCCCAGACCTCGGCACGAACAAAGTGTCACTTGACTTGGGCAGTTTCATCCTAGACTTGTACTTGATCTAGGCCACTTGGCTCAGGGGGTACACTGTGGACACCAAATCAAGTGCAAGCCTGGATCAATTCTAGTGTACCTCTATTGTGCACCTCCATCTACAGGCCATTTGGCTCAGGGACTGTAGTACACCAAATCAAATGCAAACCTGGATCAATTATATGCACCTCTATTGTGCGCCTCCATCTAGGCCATTTGGCTCAGGGACTGTAGTACACCAAATGTGGAGGTGACTGGATGTGGCTCATCATCCAAATGTGCAAGCATTTACAGGCGTACTGCTCAGACAGGTGAATGGGTGTAGCTCATTGTCCAAATGTGCATGCAAATCTTTAGGTGCACTATAGCTCAGACATTAAGCTGCAAGCAGCAAAAACCAGTGGCATCCAAGCTGCGGTGTGCAGAGACAAACAGGAAATGCTGAAATCCCCATAGCAAGAGGAGCAACTTACTCAAGGGCCAGCAGTGGTTTGAAGAGCCAAGAGCAGGCTCAGAGATGACACCGGGACATGTAGATCCCACTCAACAACCCCAACCATGTCTTGCTGAGAATCTGGGCATTTGCCTGACCCCGAAATGCCTGTCAATAGCCAGAACACCACTCGATGAGGCAACCGATCATGGCGCGCCGTCAACCTGCAACCTTCCTTTGCCCTAACACGGCGGCTTCCAACTAGACGCCTGCCAGTTAAGGAATTACAAGGACCTGTCTGATCTGCCACCTGCAAGCTTGCCACCCGACTAGACCTCTGCCAATTGAGAAATTACAAGGACCTGTCTGATCTGCCACCTCCAAGCTTGCCATCCAGCAAGACCTCTGCCAATTGAGAAATCACAAGGACCTGTCTGATCTGCCACATGCAAGCTTGCCATCCAGCAAGACCTCTGCCAATTGAGAAATCACAAGGACCTGTCTGATCTGCCACATGCAGGCCTGACACCCATCCTCATGAAGGCATCACAAGATTTGCTTCCATGCGCAATCTGCAGGCTTGCCTTACCCCGACCAAGTGATATCCGGCCAGATCGCAACCCTGATGGTGGCCGGATACGACACCAGCTCATGGACCTCAGTGTGGGCACTGTATGACATTGCGCGCCACCCAGACATCCAGAGGCGCATCGCGCGCGAGCTTGCTGATGCAGGCCTGCTGCAGGTGGGAAACATAAGGCACACACTTTGTAGAAATGCTGCGTGGGTAGCGCATGAACTGTGCCCAGCTCATGGACCTGTGTGTGGTGGGTGTTGCGTAACGTCACGCGCCACCCAGACATCCAGAGGTGCATTGCGCGCGAGCTTGCTGGAGCAGGCCTGCTGCAGGCGCTTCCCATATGGCACATTTTTCTGTAGCTGCATGCGCACAGCACAGACTCTGTCTAACTACAGATGCAATGCGCGCGAGCTCGTTGATGCAGGCCTGCCCCAGGTGGAATCCATAAGGCATGTGTTTTTGTAAAAACATTGCATGGCCTGTTTCCAGCAAACAGGCGCAGGACAGTGAGCACAGTGAGCATCTGCAAGAAGGTGCGTGGCATGAGCAGCACAGACAAGGTCTGCATCACGTTGCTGTGTCCGTACCACGGTATTTTGCATTATTGGCTTCACAGCATACCCTCATGCTTTCCTGAAGTGCAGCCTGAGCATGCAGGCACTCACAGTATTTCTTGACTTGCCTGCCACCTCAGGCTCTCATGTGTGTTCTCAACAGCTGCCGCAAACTTGGAATCTTAATCTTACACCAGGCCTGCGAATGCGGAGGTTGCCAACAGTAATCTTCACTATACAAAGCATCAACCCAAATGTGCTGTCCTTCCCTCTTTCATTTTAAGATGAGATCATTCCAGTCGCATGCAGAAAGGTACGCTTGTAATTTGTTTGCATGCATGCGTTCATTCGTGTTTTTGCACATCTCATTCACCTCTATTCACACACACACACACACACACACACACACACACACACACACACATCTTACAATCAGGTCCAAGGCCAGCCTCAAGCCCGGCAGATAGAGTGGGCAGACCTGTCACTGCCTTACTTCAATGCAGTGATCAAGGAGTCCATGCGGATGCATCCTGTAGGGGCAACAGGCACTACGAGGTCGGTGCCTGTGTTCGCATTTCTGCTGTCGCATGCTCCGCACTGCCTTACATGAGCTCAGTGATCAAGGAGTCCATGCAAATGCAACCCTTGGGGCCGATAGGGACTAGAAGGCTGGTGCCCTGTCAACTTGTCCACCTTCTTGTGCACTAATAAGGTTTGCGTCCCCACCTCTTTGTGCGTTCTCCAGCAATCTGTTTGACTGCCCTGTCACTTTGTCCACGTTCTTGTGCACTAATAAGGTTTGCGTCCCCACCTCTTTGTCACTTCGTCCACGTTCTTGTGCACTGATAATGTTTGCGTCCCCACCTCTTTGTCACTTTGTCCACGTTCTTGTGCACTAACAAGGTTTGCGCCCCCACCTCTTTGTCACTTTGTCCACGTTCTTGTACACTAATAAGGTTTTTGTCCCCATCTCTTTGTCAACTTGTCCACGTTCTTGTGCACTTATAAGGTTTGCGTTCCCACCTCTTTGTCACTTTGTCCACGTTCTTGTGCACTAACAAGGTTTGCATTCCCACCTCTTTGTGCTTTCTCCAGCAATCTGTTTGGCTCTGCTGCCGTTTGTTGGCTGCAGAGCTGAACACAGGAAATCAATTCAAATGAGCCTTTCATCCAAGCTTCATGGTTCCTCCTTGTCGCTGTTGATGCTGCTTGCACAGGTGCTGATGCAGCATGCTTTGAAGGCTCTTGCCAGCAGCACACCAATTCAAAATAGCTTCAGGAGTTTATGCTTTTGGGTTTGTTTCAATCTCAGGGTTGCACCTGAAGACATGGAGCTGGGCGGATACTCGATAAAGAAGGGCGAGAAGCTGTGGGTGCCAGTGATATCAGTCCACAACTCAGTGGTCAATTTCACAGAGGTGTGTGCAAACAGGCTGGTACAAGGAGTACAGAGAAGCTGCTGCCAAAATGTATATAATAGTATATTAGAAAATTTATGTATATCACAAAGGTCCATGCCTTGAACCTCAAACAATTCATAACAATTCAAGTGCTTCAAGCAAAGAAAGAAAAAAAAGAAAATTTTATGTAGGAAAATTAATTATTAATCAATTAAATTAAGGAAGAGGGAGCGTGTGTTGTACTGGTTGATTGCAGAAGATTGAGTGGAGTTTGGTTTCTTTGCAGAAGCTAGCCAGTCCTTGCCTTGTAAGCATCAGAGCAGTGACTCATAGGTGCACCTCTCAGTGACTCATAGGTGCAGTGACTCACAGGTGCACCTCTCGGTGATGGGGAGACATATTGCCTCAGCCCCAGGTATCCACTTCTCCTTTATTTATGTAGGGAGCGCTTTTACTGCCTACGTAACCAGGGTTGATCAACTCGGGGGTTTGGCAAATTAAGTTCGCGCACAGTTCGATGAATTGTGAGGTTTGACGCACTATTCGAACAAACGTTTTGCCTGTAGGCGAGAAGGCTGAGAGGGGTGAAAGGGGGGGGGCAACTGCCCCCATGGCTAACCACCCCTTTCCCCCTCCCGCCCCTTTCCCCCCTTTCCCTTAGACTACATAAACATTATAATGGGCAAAGAGAAAGGTCCCGAGTGGGACCATGTTGGGTTTGGGGGGGTCCTACACCCCCTTTTTGGCACAGGGCATAAAGTCTTCGAACTGGCAATTCAAAGTTTGCAAACAGTTCAAAAAAGTTTGAGTTCTCGAACAGATCAAAGTTCTCAAACTGATCAACCCTGATGTAAACCTCTTTTTTATGTAATGCATCAGCCCTAGGATGTATAGCGGGAGAAGAGGAGAGACCTACTGAACCCCTGTGCACCTGAACTGTCACAGTTAAAAAGCAGTGCAGGTGTTGATGTATTCTGCCACCTTTTTTCTGCAATGTCCTTTGTAATGAATAAAACCAGCAAGTAAGTGCCAACGCACAATCCTGACAAAAGCATGATGGAAGTCCCTTGCATGCCCTCCAGTCTTGACAAATTTCAGCTGGATGCAGCTACAGTTTTGTACAAAAGACAAATGTTTTGTTCCATCACCTCAGGAAGCATCCAGGATCCTACGCTTGCATGGTTTTTAAGATTTTTGTCTGATGCATTGTAATCCATTCAAGTTCAAGCCTCATCTGCCAGCACTGCCTCCTCCTCCCTCTTGATCACTTCTTCCTCCTCTCCCTGGTCCCATTGGAGTTTTGATGTGACCAATGGAGGGGAAGTGGTTTAGGAAACTATGCACACCTATAGCTGCATGTGCACCTCGGTAGCCTGGCAGCGTACTCCCTTTGTGCTTTGCAGTACACCTCTGTGGCTGCACGTGCGCCCTTGTGGCTCAGAAAGCTGTGTGCTCCTAGCTGAGCACTCCCTGCAGCTCTCCCAGCTGCAAACGCACCTCTGTGGCTGCATGTGCACCTTTGTGGCTCAGAAAACTGAACGCTCCTAGCTGAGCACTCCCTGCAGCACTCCCAGCTGCAAATGCACCCATGCGGCTTGGCATTGCACTTCTTTAGTGCTTTGCATTACACCTCTGTGGCTGCATGTGTGCCCTTGTGGCTCAGAAAGCTGTGCGCTCCCAGTTGAGCACTCCCTGCAGCACTCTTAGCTACAAACACACTTCTGTGGCTGCATGTGCACCTTTGTTGTTTGGAAAGCTGTGCGCTCCCAGATGAGCACACCCTGCAGCACTCCCAGCTGCTAATGCACCTCTGAGGCCCCAGGCAGGATGTATGCACCTCAGCTGCATGTGCATGCCTTTGTGGCCCCAGGGGACATCCCTCTTGCTCATACCCCTCAAACCATTCTTGTTTTCATAGTGATTGTGTCTATTGATCCACACAGTTTTTGCATCCTGGGAATTACTGCCACCTGGTGGTTAATAGTCAACCCCCAAAAGGTTACTGTGCATGAACTGTGCCCTGCATGGTATTTCAAGGTTGCAAATTGAATGCATTAAAAAGGACGGGGGAGATGAGCCGTTGCAGGCTTGGCTTCGTCCAAAAGCCTAAGGCCTTCTTGTGCAAGCATGAGTGGTGGCCTGTACATGTAGCTGACTATACCATGTCACCGTTGTGCATTTGTGCTTGCCAGGTAGGCAGAGATGGGGCATGGTGCTTGCCTTGAGCTGTTAGCAATTTGCAAGCAAACCAGAAGTCGGTGTGAAGTCATGCGCAAACAACACGCACACACATACACGTGCGCGTGCACACACACGCGCACACACACACACACACACACACACTGGACGTACTCGCAGCCAGCCAAGTTTGACCCTGAGCGCTGGATGAAGACAGAGGGTGACTCCAAGGGCGGCAGCTGCCCTGCAGCTGCTGGTGCTGCAACCACAGGCACCCCATCCTGCCCCTTCAGTGAGCGGGCCATGCATGCAGGTATCCATGCAGGGAGACCAGCATAGAAGCACGCTCACGTTTGCTCTGTACTTACGCAGCAGGGTGTCATCAAATGCAGGTGAACGTCGTTGTGAAGGCACAAATAGGAAAGACGTGGCACTCTTTGAGGATTCACTCAAAACCTGCCAGAACCTCTGTGTACGCTCCCTGTTCTTTCTGAGTGAGCGTGCGCACACTTCCAACTTTGCCTGTTTTTTGAGGACCCTTACTGGTGCTTGCGAGCGCACCAAGTAAAAAAAAACACAAGCAGCTGTTACAACGCCAGGAATGATAAGAGCTTTGCAGATGTTTATGGGCAAGTTTTTTCACTTGCTAGGACCTAATAACTTGGTTGACCCCATGCACTAGCCCTGGCAGGGTCTGCTGCAAGCATGCTGCATTCTCAGCTGAAAGCACGCTGCATTCCTCGGTTGCAAGCACACTGCTTTCCTCGGCTCAATGCTGATGCATTTCTCAGTTACAAGCTGCACACGGCCCACAATGTGCAGAGGCTGCAGACAGTCTGCTGCCAACAATGTGCACACACCCCACAATGTGCATGCTGCCCATAATGTGCAACCGTGAACAGCCAATATTGTGTAAGCTGCAGGCTAGGCGCTCCTCTCAGCAGGGTGTGTGCTTACATAGGCTTTCCAGAAACACCCTTGATTATTCTCATTTGCAAGGAGGGAGTAGAG
Source organism: Dunaliella primolecta (assembly GCA_914767535.2). Classification (NCBI taxonomy): domain Eukaryota; kingdom Viridiplantae; phylum Chlorophyta; class Chlorophyceae; order Chlamydomonadales; family Dunaliellaceae; genus Dunaliella; species Dunaliella primolecta. The sequence goes on along the minus strand of OU611760.1, from coordinate 7,765,254 downwards.
CTACCTTCCTTATTCCACAGGCCACGCTCAGGCGAGCACGAGCACGCGCGCGCGCGCACACACACACACACACACACACACACACACACACACACAAACACAAACACACACACACATACACACATATACACGCACGCACGCACACACACATACACATACACATGCACATAAACACACGCACGTACACACGCACTTGTCCGTAGCAGGAGTTTCTTTTGGTTACATCCATTTTGAGGCATCCTGAAAACCGGAGATGGGTCTGATGCTGGTCTGGGAGGAACTGTACCCTTCAAGATTTTTACGTGTCAACACGCTTTCACGCACATCCTGCCCATCCTGCCTGAATTGTTTGCAGGCCACGCTGATTCCCCTGCCAGCATGTTGCCCTTTTCAGCGGGCCCAAGGAATTGTGTGGGCGTGAACTTTGCCTACGTCACTCTGCGCGTTGTGCTCCTGGTGAGTCTCCTTGCGCCTGCTTCACTCTAGGCGTGCGTTACGGAAAAGATGCATTGTGGCAATCAAAAAGTGTTGGTAAGAATGCTTCACATTGTGCCCACCCCACGAAGGGTGGCTGCATGTGTAGCGCATTCTTGGGTGCACCGACATGTACATCCAAGCCATGCAACGCAGACGAGAAGCATAAGTGTAAAATCATTAAGTTGTATCCTTATAGTGTTGCATCATCGAAAGCAGGCTTCAGTTCTTTATCCAAAAAATTCTACGAACTAGAAATTACTTAATGGAAGAGGAGGCAAACCAATCCAGTGTGCCTATCCTCTCTCACTCTAAGATGCTGCATGTAAGGTGGCAGCTGATGGCATCGACTGGATATCAATCTTCCCTTGCAACTCCAGCACCCGCATTGAATCATCTAAACCTGCCCTGAGCACCAGACTTCTGACATCTGGGCTTAGGCTGGAAGTTTAAATGGCAAATAAAAAATTGAACAAAGGCTCATCCTCAGGTACCGAGGTAAGAAATTTGTTCGCTTTGTTGGTATGCTTTTATGAGAAATTCGGTGCTGTTGCTTCACCAGGAACTGCCAAAGCCTCAGCAAAACAACATGGCTGAGGTTTGAGTGCACTGCTTTGTAAAGCATTTGCAAACGAGCACGATTCACGGTGGGACATACCATATCCTTTTCCCACTTAATCCTTAGACATTATGATTTGCGGCAGTTGGCACTGTCCAACTTTGACATTATGATTTGCTGCAGTCGATGCTGTCAAACTTTGACGTTACGATCTGCTGCAGTCGGTGCTGTCCAACTTTGACATTATGATTTGCTGCAGTCGATGCTGTCCAACTTCTGGCTGGAGCTGGATCCCTCAATGGAAGCACATTTTGCTCTGGCTCGTTTGATCCACAATGGCACAAACCACAATCCTAACCACTTGCGCCTTTCACGCCACCATGCACTGCAGTCCGTGCTGTCCAACTTCTGGCTGGAGCTGGATCCCTCTGTAGGCACGCATGCAGAGGTGGAGGCACAGCAGGTGGGGTCGATGTAAAGGGACATTATGTCGAGCTGTACCGAAATCAGCGGACGTGTACTTTTTTTCTGACACGCTTCACCCTTGTGCATGCCGAGGTGGCTGCGTCAAACATGAGGTCCCTCTCATTCACTGCGGGCAAGCTGTAGCCACATTTTGCCCTTACAGCGCAGATCCCGAATGCAATTTTGATCTGCCATGTCTTTGCTTGCCAGCATTGATCTCTGAGGTGCCGCTGCAGAGTCCAATACTGGAAATGCAGAACGCTGTCTGCCTCACAGATTTGATGCTGTCTGCTTGCAGAATGTTGACTGCCTCACACAACCTTTGCTTGCAGGATGTGGACTGCCACACACACATGCTACCTCACAAACAGGCTGCTTTCTGCTTGCAGAATGTGGACTGCCTCACAGATATGATGCTTTCTGCTTGCGGAGTGTTGACTGCCTTACATTATTTTTGCTTGCAGGATGATTACTGCCTCCCAAGCATGCTACCTTACAAACATGCTGCTTCTGGTTGTGGGAGGATGATTGACTTACACACATGCTGCCTCACAAACATGCTGCTTTCTGCTTGCAGACCATGGCTTTAGTGCTGACCTCCAAAAAGCCCCTCAAAGTGCGCCTGCAGCCCCACGTATTGTAATGGGCTGCAAGGGACGGCAAGCACAAAGTACACTGTACAAAGGAAGATTGCCAAAATGTGCGCGCGCATGTGTGTGTGCGCGTGCGTGCGTGCGTGTGAACAGACATCTTTGGCTGAGGCAGATCTTTAGGCTTGTTGAGCAGATTGGTTTGTTTAAGCTGCAAGAGGCCTTCAGACAGCCTTAATGATACTTCACGCCTGATATGTTGTGCTATACATACCAAAGGGCACACAGGTGGCAGATGCACCAAGAATGACGGCGCGAGAGAGTTGTTCCTTGTTTGTGAAATTCATGCGTATAAACAGGTGCTGCACATGCAGGCACTACTCCAAGCTAGGTTAGGCAGTTTTTTTGGCACATATGCACCATTATGCCCATGCCACAGTGCCACAAAAGTGCACTCCACTCAAACAGGCAAGTGCAAGATATTGCCATGGGCCATGGTGATCAGGAGGGAGCACTTTGATGATGAGCGCCTTGTAGATGCGAGCTGGTAAGTGATTGTGTGTTTATACATGTTGGCACCGGTGCATGCATATGTGCGCATGCGCGCGCGCCTGTATGTGTATGTGTGTGTTTGTGTGTATGTGTGCGTGCGCGTATGTGCAAGGGCCTCGTGGCTGACAGATGCAAGCACAGATGCAGAATGCCATCGCACATGACTCCCGTGCAAACAGCGTGAAGCCTTGGGCCTTCTTATTTGCGCGTATGCGCAGCAGTCTTTGGTGCAATTCGATGCAAGAAATGGAACTGGACAGGTCGCACCTGTGCATGCAGTGCTGTGCATTTTCCTTGTCGCAGGGGCCCAAAAGATTAATGCGAAGAGGTAGGGCATTGACATGCTGCTGCTTGTAGACAATGTCAAAGCTGCTGTCATGCCAAATGAACAAGACAAGGCAATCTAGTTGCAATCATCAGATGTTGGTTGTATACTCAGGAGAGGAGGTGTGAACAATGTATGTCCATTGGTTGGTTGCTTTCACCCCGGAAGCAGCTGCAATCTGTCTCATGCTGTTGTTTTGTGAATGGCGTGTTGCTTCGCTTTTAGCTTCGCTTTTTGGGTACGCCCCATGTTTCTAGAATAAAGAGTGCATGCTTCAGAGTCACATGGGACTATAGAATGGAATAAGTTTGGGATTCTGGTGTCTGAGAGCACCCACAATGAGAGGTGGGAAGGCGAACGATGTGAGCGTGTTCGCCTAGTGAAAGGCGTGCTTATACGTGACCAACTCTCTTCCAGGGAGTGTGCAAGCCTGTTTGTTTGAATGCGGTCCGCTTTATAAAGTGGCTCTTGTTGAGGGTGGTTGGGACCCCTTGAGTTTTGGGCACCTTCACCATGCCCAACCAGTCTTTCATAATCACAATTTATCTTTGCTTCTTCCCCTTTCTACTTATCTCCCCCATTATGTTAACCACTGCCTCCTTTTCAATTTTTCTAGGCCTTGTGCTTTAGGTCGTTGTCCTCAATGCCTTGTAAACCTGGTTAAATGTGTTCTGCCCTTGTTTAGGGGCAAGCATTATCTGCAAGCAAGAGCAGAGCCTGCACTGTGCAGCAAGATGTGTGCCAGCCTATACACATCTTGGTGAGTAGAAAGATTTGAAGGTTCATGGAGTGTGCAATTTGACTTGGAGGAACTTTTTGGCCCTCAAAGCTGAACTATACAGAAAACCAGCAACAGAGCTTATGGGCCTTGGTTTGCATATGCATAGATGAAAAGAAAGGGCTACGTTAGCTGTGCTTGCCTACAAGGGCGGCATAGCTGAAGCAAAAAAGAAAAGGAAAGGATTACATAGCTTTACCTGCCTACAAGGGCAGCTTAGCTGAAACAAGAAGGTGCCTGTAACTAAACCAGTCCGGCATGGAGAACAATTGCAAAAATCAGGAAAGTCTGTCACAGCAATACAGGCATGCTAACACAAGTTTGGCTAATCCTAGGTAAGGTTACATTGCTATATCCGCCAAACAAGGGTAGCTGAGCGGAAACACTCATTAACTTTGACTTCCAAGATGAAAAAAATGTGTGTTGCGGTCTGATGATTAATGAAATGGCACGAGGTAGATCATGCTCCAAGAGTTCAAAGTTGTTGGGTCAGATAAATGCTCTGAACAATCGATGAACAGTTAGTCTTGAGGAGGGAAATCTAGGGTAGTATGTGTTTCACATTGCGCTGTGTGCCAATCACAATTGTTGCAAATTCTAAGCTTGTATGGGCAGCCATTTCCATAATGCCGTTTGGTTTCCACTCGAAGGTTGTGACTGGAAAGGTGTTGAAATGATATGTAGCGTAAAGGAAAAAACACGTATGCAGTGATTAGGTTTAGATTAGATTTTTACACAGGGGGACCTTCAGCCAGACTGTTCGGCTGATCGGCCTGTGACTGGTCCTCGCCAGCCAACATAATGTCCATAAGCTCAGAAACAAACGAAAAAAGCTTGTTGTTGTGTTGCAAGAGGAAATCAAAAACATCCTGGACACTGGCTTGTTGTAAAAATGGTTGCTCCATTGAAAAATCACCAGAGAAACAGTTGAACAGGTAAGCGTACTTTCTTCTCAAAGCACAAACATCTGCGTCTCTGCACACCAAAAGGGCACGAGCCTCATCTTGAATCTCATCACAAGAACAGCGATCACACAAAAGAGTGTTCCGAGTATCCCAAGCTGCTGTCTCCACCTTCAGTGTGTGTGCCCTAAGTCTGAAACGGCTAACATTCGTCATGACATGTGGAGACAAATCCAAATGCATGTGCCTTGGTAAACGGGCAGGGGCACGCACGTTATGGTTAAAAGGCACTGCAAAAAGAGACTGGTAAGTTGCCAGCTTACTATATGTGTCCCGCCGGTTCACTCCCTCAACATCTCTCCACACTGCCCGCAGCCTGTGTCTGAGGTCATCAGTAAACTCCTGAATAGGGATAGGAGTGCCCTGCCGCAGAGCTTGCACAAAGGAATCACAGCGCCGTAAGCCTTGAAAAGCATCCAAAACTTGAGCAGGCTGGCTCACGCGAATGAATATTCAAATCTGCTTTTAACACTCTTCTCAACGTCTCACTGTTAGACCTCAGCATGCTATTATACATTTTGACAACAGACCTAAACCAGTAAAACTGAAGCGGCTCATGACCACTCTCCCTCAGGACAGCCCAGTTTGTAGTGGTACGCTTAACACCCAGCGTGCTCTTAAGATAACTCATGTGCCGCACTTGCAGATCACTTGCAAATTCCTTGCCCGCTTTAATGTATTCAGTGCCCCACACTTGGCCTACATACATTCCAGCTGGAACCACATACGTCTTCCCAAGCCACAGAGACACGTACGGCCTATTTGCCAGAAAATTCTCACGAACAAATTGACGAACCCGTAGGCAGTGAGAACGCTTGCTACATCATGTAGTAACATCATGTAGCAAGTCCTCAATTGATGATCATTTGATAAAAAGGAGACACATTGGCTCAAAGAGCCACAAGTCTCCCTCACCAGAGGGTAAGAGGGAAGCTATTGTGGGTCTGGTGTGTCTCTAGCAGCATGCAGCCCCAGGGCACCAGAATCGTAATGAGTGCCTTTTAAAGTTTAAGTTAATGGTACGTCTGGTTGAGGTTTATGCACACATTGCACAGCATGGGCATGGAGCTTTCGTGCAAGTTTGATGTAGCGTAATATTTTTTGAGGAATACCTTGTCGTAGGTAGAGAGGTCGCAACGGCTTTTTTCTGCTTCCTCATGCCCCACCAGCCTGGTACGGAGCCCAGTGGTATGCCAAACTACATAGGTAGTGAAAGTACTCTCCGCAGTGGCGTGTGACATCAATTAAGGAAAAGAGGATACCAAGGGCCAAGGCACCATTTCTACACGTGCCCAAGGACACGGAAATGTCCCATAAGGACATCTGCAAAAAGGATTCATGGCCCATGAGCCCCCCGGGGCAATGATAAAGAGATGCAATGGCAAGTTTGAAACCTCAGGATAGGCTATTGGACAGGCTATCCAATTTAAGAGTACTTCTAATAGCCAGGTTCTAGAGCCAAGTGCTTCTAGGAACCCTCCAGATCCCCATTAGCTATTTCTGTTTTACTTCTTGCGGTGGAGGGGACTCATGGCTCTTTTGAGCCAATGTGTCTCCTTTTCCTTAATTGGTGTAGAGAGAGTTTCCTCTGCCTACGTAGTTTTTCTTTTCTTTTCTTCCTTTCTGGAACCAGCATATGATACTGGAGCTCCCAGACAGATAAAACACAGGCAGGCAGTTGTGGTAAAGAAATTAGGAGACCCTATGTTACTATGGATGCATTCGAAAGAGAAAGGCTCTCCTCTTTAGAAATGGAAGTTCCTGTTTTTAAGGTCCAAAGAATCATTTCCCTATGGATTTTCCCGTCTGGACAGCTCCCCAGAAAACAACTAAGCCGCCCTGATGCCACCATAATACTATCCCTCGAAGGCAGAGACTCTACCCACTCTCCAGAACACATGAATTCAAGAGACACAGACATCCACCTCATTAAACTGGAATTGCTCTGACACCAAACCTGACCAAAGCCTAGTAACTGTCAAAAATCAACCCAAAAACACCGTCGAGGACTCTAGCTTGGCTAGGGGACGTCCTAAAAACCATATCTACCCTCATTAGCAACTCACAAACCAATATTTGTTTCTACAAAGTAAAATTTCATGCTGGCATTGCTGGTAACGAATGTGCAGATGCTATTGCAAAATATCAAGCAAGCCAAGCCAGTAATAATGTGGCTGATACTGGGATCCCTAGCGCAGGCCCGGGCGGAAATCCTTTTTCTTATATAATTTGGTTAGCCAAGGAGGGAAAAAAGGAACACAATGCCGGCACATCCACAGCTCCTACACCCAATCCTAAAATTGCCTACCTCCCCAATCTTCAAAACGCTCTCAAATCTCATGTGCATACAAAACACAGACTTGGATATGCCAACTCCAAAACAGGCTACTACTCATGTTATCAGAGTTTGTTACCACGTGTAGATAAGAGAATCAGCAAAGCCTTTAGGAACATGTCCTGTATATCCACACCCATGAAGCGCACCATCTTACAATATCGCACTGGCACCCTCTATAACCAAAAACATGCAATTCGCTTCAAAAGGTCCACAACCCCGTTATGCCTTCTCCCAGGCTGTCACCAATTAGACAGCACACTCCACATGCTCTCAGCCTGCCACAAAGTCGTATCATCTCCAGTTTGCAAACTGGACGCCACAATGTTGCTGGAAGAATGGTCATCAAAGCTCTTAGCAAAAGCCCTTGGGGAGCAGGCTTGGTCAACATGGACATAGGGAGTGGTGATAGGTTGGCACAGCACAACCTTCAAATCCCTGCACATGCATCAAACAGAATAATACCCCCTTACCTCTTTCCAAGAAACTTTTCTAAGAGGTCTAGACTCACCTCCAGCCGTCCTGATGCTATACTGATTACTCCCTATATAGCCAAACCCACTTCTTCTCCTCCTACCTCCTGCTCACACCATCATGTGCTACGCAGCAGACACAACCCCATACTGAGGACCTCAACAGCCAACCACGTGAGGCAACCCCACCAACTGAATGTAAACTAGCGGCATGTGCACTTGATTGAAATCAAGTACTGTGAAGACACGAGGCCTGGACAACAGTTGGAGGCGGCACAGCGATAGCATACAAACCTCACAAACTTATCAGTGCGAAAGCCGTGGCTCTTCATACCATTCTCTTGGGTGTTAGTGGGACATGTTATGCTGAGCATTACCTTAACCAATTTAAACGAATGGGGCTGGACCACCAAAGTGCCATTAAGCTTGCCCATAAGCTTCATGCCCACTCTGTTCAGTATGCCTACAAGCTTGTTATTCCTAAGCGTGCTATTGACAACAAAAAATACTTCCCACAGCCAGGTCCTGAAGCCGGGTGCTCCTAGTAACCCTCCACAATCCCTGTTAGCACTTTTAAATCCTGTAGCTATGTGGTGGTGGAGATTCACAGATATTCTGGGCCAATGTTTCTCCTTTTTTCTTACTTGATATAGGGAGAGTGTCCTCTGCCTACGCATGCACTGCGCCACTTCCTGACGCTAAGGACATTGCACTTCCAGATGCCAGGGATCCCTTCTACAATTTTTACTGGCTTTCTTTGAAGTCCTCACATGACCACAACGGTGAACCATATCACCCCCACACTGCTTCAACTTACTACCTCACCAACCTGACAGGCAAGCCTAAAAGGCACATGCACAAAAGACACAAACTCAGCTCTGCTGACACTTCTAGCTACTATTAAAACAGCTGACAGAGGCTAACTATACTGTACAGCCCACTTCCCCAAACACCACTGTCAGTTCGGAAGCTCACAACCCACCCTCTCAACTTGCCAAAAATGAAATCAGCTAATCCTTCTAAAATAACCCAAAGACCACCTTAGACAGAGCATACACTTTATACATTTTAATACGCGTTAAAATTCCGCACAGTCTACTCTTAGAAACATGCCATCAGGTTTAAGCTGTTTTCCACCACTGCACGCTGCCCATTATGCTGGGAAATGGACAGTATTAACCACATTGACCTTAGATGTCTTATCCCAACAGTGAATGGCCATGGGATGCACACCAATGGGCGCCGCGCCACGTTGGCCTTAGCTTCTGTGTTAAATGTTCAGCCCTCAGCAGAGGCAGGTACGGCTCATCCCATGTAGGTATGGATGCCTGCTGGAATAAGAGACTCTTGGAGCAGGGTATAGAAGACCCTGAAAACATCTCCCGATCGGAATAGCGCGAGCTATTTCTGACTGGGTTTTCCATAATGGCCTTTGTGAGCTCTATCCCATTCCAGGATCTACAGGATTTAAAAGAGAGAAGCCATCAGTAAAAGCGCATGACTAGCAGGCTGAAGCGTAAAACAGGAGTGTGAAAAACAGGCAATTTAGACAGACACTAGTTCATATGGACATGAAGGAGCATCCCTGTGGACAAAGAGCAGGTTTAATTGAGAAGCGTGCAGGGTCTGTCCAAGGTCTAACTACCTGCTTTCCATACACGTTCCCCCTTCATGTGAATTTTACAAACAGCTTCAATCCATAATACCGGTAATGTTATTTATTCACAATACCGGTAATGTTATTTATTAATAAAACCTCGTCTCGTTCTACCTGAATGGTTGTGGTTTGACCAACGAACCACTACGCTGTGCTCCCCCCGTCATTAGGTGGGACCTTGATCTTGATCCCAAGGGTGTCTGTGGGTTTGGTTTTGTGAGGGTCCTGCAAGGTGAAGTCTTCAAGTAGGGTTCTAACGGTGCTTGCTTGCATCTGCAGCTTTACAAACGCAGCCATCATACAAAGCTGTTTGCTGCTTGTACTGTGCTGCTATCTCCTGAAAAATGATTCTTGTAGTGGCATTTATTAATGAAAAGCTGGATCAGAGAAAAATGGATGTTGTGCACAACTTCTTGCTCTTGCGCGCTGCAGGCATGCTTCTTCCTGACACATGGAACAAGGCTGCCACTGCTGCTTCTGCAGCGGCAGTGGTAGCAGGTCTCTCATATTTGTGGAAAAAGCAAAGGCAACATGGCCGGCAGGCACCTGGACCCCTGGAATGGCCAATCATAGGCCATGCTCCTGCAATGCTTCGGCCTGACTTGCACTTGTGTCTAACAAAGGTATGCAGCAACGGTGCACAACATTAACATGCTCAGGACTGGTCAAGTTACTTCCTGCTCGACTTTAGGTTGTGACTTGATGCAAGCATCAGTTGTCTGCCCTATGTTTCTAAATATGGAAGGTGGGAACACCTCTTTTTTCCCTTTTTGGATTGCTGCACGCTCCACATTCTGACATGTTAAACTTGCATCTTTGCATGCCAAGCACTAGATATGTTAAACAAAAGCAATTACTTGGCGCCCCTCAAGGAAAGGAAAAGAAAGTGACTTTATATGCCGAGGCGCCAGTATGTTGTTTTATACTTGCCCTTTGACTGTATTTTGCTTGCCTACTTTTTCCACAAGGTACTTACAATGCACAGTATGTAGGGGGGAGGGGGGAGGAACATAATAAACCTCAATTGTTCAAGAAGCACAGGCTTGGCTTTGCAAAGTACGTAAAAGTAAGAGTGAATGGCAAGTGGAGCAGGCATATGAGGTGTGGGTAGAAAAGTGGGCAAAAACACTGAGGATCGAACCCGATACCTTCAAGTTCACTTACAGGATTAAGATAATACCAAGATTTCGTGATGTGTGCTCGTATTTAAATGTATCTAATAATGGCCTTCTATGCATTCGCAATGTTGGTTTTCAAAAGCTCGTCCGCAGTCTGCCCAATATTGGCCAACATGTTGGCGTAGGAGTGAATGGCATGTGGAGCTTTAGGCATAAAAAACACAAGGTTCGGTGTCTCTTACATGCAAGGTCCTTACAAAGAGGGGGGGAGGGGGCAAACATAATAGGCCTCAATCGTGCAAAAAGCACTGGCTTTGCGAAGTACGTAAAAGTAGGAGTGAATGGCATGTGTAGCTTTGGGCATTTGAAATCACAAGGTTCGGTGCCTCTTACATGAAAGGTCCTTACAATGCACAGTATGTTGGGGGGGAGGGGAGAACATGATAGGCCTCAATTGTGCAGAAATAACAGGCTTTGCAAAGTACGTAAAAGTAGGAGGGAATGGCTTGTGGAGCAGGCATGTGAGGTATGGGTAGAAAAGTGGGCAGAAATGTACAGCACCCGAGGATCAGACCTTGGAGCTGCAGGTTGAAACGCATCAAGTTTAGCTCAATGTATCAAGCAGTCGTGAATATTGCACGTATTGGAATGTATGTAATGATAACCTGGCATGCATTCGCGATGATTGTTTTCACAAGCGCGTCCGCAGTCTGCACGCGCTTGTGAACGCGCCATTCCTTGTGCATTGATGTCAACATTCTAAAAGCAAAATTTCTGCGTAATTTGGGCGACAGATGCGGGTTGTGTAACGTGCTAGTGCAATTTGCCACGGAATGCCCATCGCCAACTGCCTACATTATGGAAATTACAAATTTTAATTACATGTCAAGAGTACTTGTAAATGTTCGCGGACGTTGCGTGCAACTTTCGCCGAAGGCCAAAAGTGTGATGGCTTCATTGCTTTACAGAGTCGTTGGAACAGGCAGATTAGGAAGGTCAGCATACTTGGATTTTGCGGGGCAGTTTTCTTTGAAAAGAGTGAAGCAGTGTTATAGGTTAAGCCCGGCGCCTTGTGCTATGCATGCTGCACATGCCACTTTTAGGGCGCCTTGGAAACATCGCGCGTACTTTGTCGTCACATGTATACAAGATTGCCAAATAAACCAAGGATGCTGAAGCATTTGAAGGTTTCCTTGAGGCAGGCCACAGGGCGCCTGCCACACCTATGTCAGTAAACAATTGCTGCTTTGCTCCTTACCGCACTCTATGTTAAAACCAATACATAATGTGCATCACCCTGCAAATATAATGTTTTGGAGGGGTGCGGGATGACTGCGCACACTCGAAAAAATCACTACTTTGACAGCTGATAATGGAAAGCTTCCTGAGCCCTAGCGATGCCTCCCCATCTCAGGAATGATAGCAGCAGAAGGCGACAGCTTGCTGTTTGCCTCAAGCAGCAGTCAAGCACGTATTGAGGTCTCCACTTTAGAGACGATTCATATTGATAATGCGGCAAGAAAAGAAAACTAGGAAGTCAGTGAATGCACACCCCGGGAATGCACACCCCACATCAATTAAGGGAAAAAAGGCTGTAGCTGGACTTAATGAGCTTTTAAAAAGCAGCTCTTCTAAGCATTTAAGGGATTAAGCATCTTGCAAGTGTCCATGCAGGTATGTGCAGCCTATGTTTTTTGCTCATTTCACAGCAAGTATCAGGGTAAATTGGGGCCGATTATCCATGCGGAAACAAAAATAATACTGAGACGTATGCGGGATCAAGGTGGGATTCCTGAAATAAATGTTTTTTGCAGGGGTGCAGAATGATCCACATCATGTATGGTATATATTTTAATCGTTAAAACGTGCAAGAGTTAACACGCTGAAGGTTTGTGTGTGCCTTGTGCATGCTATTGTGGGTTGATCTTCTTACATGCATACACCTATGCATAGTTTGAGCAATGTCATAATTTGACCAATGTCAGTGTGAAGGTTCTGCGGCATTAAATGAACGTGCTTGCAGTGTACTGGAAAACTGCCCTGAAAAAGGTGTCACCCAGTAATCTACCTTTTGGATCTGCTGTGCAGAACTTACCTCCACACGCACACATAAATCCCTATGATTCCTTGTGGCCCTGTTGACCCCAGCCTTTGATTCCTTAATCACTAAAGTAAAATGAACAATAGAAGTTATAATGTGGTTTGCCCAGTCTTCAATTGTTGTTTCCTTCATTCAAAAGATTTGTCATAACTTAATACATAAAGTAAAAATGTGTTTATAAATTAACTCTCATCCAGTGGTCTTAGATATTTTAACATGATGGTGCTTTTTTTTTTGCTACAACCAAGAAATAGTGCTCGTGCATAGCAAGTATACCAAGTCAATCAGCTTAATTGATGGTGTCAAGATTTAGCTGTCACCAGAGTGGATCATTTCTGGTTCCTTGAGTATTCCATTATTTAAAATGCTGATCTGTATTGGAAGGCCGTTACAGTAACAGGCAGAGAGAAGCAGGAAGCATGTGTTGCTCGGGGAAATTTTTGAATGAGCTAAATGCCTGCCATATCCTTGCACTTCAATCACAGGCAAAGTTTAAAGCTGCTGCATTCCACTTTTCTGACAGGTACCTTTGAAATACAATCCTTACTTTTTATTCTCTGACCGGCTGTGACCATTAATTTTGTTATCCATAAAATGATGCATTCTTTACTCTTTGAATTACTTCACCTTTCTGACCACCGTGTATCCTCATCCATAAGCAAGCGTTGAAGCTGCTGCTTCACATTTTTCTGACTGTTCCCTCGAAATACAAGCCTTACTTCAAACTTTTTGACCGGCATGCATGCAGTGGGCCAACAAGTATGGAGGCATCTATCGGCTGAATGTGGCAGGCACAACGTATGTGATCAGCGACGCAAAGATTGCCAACCTTGTCTTGACAACACGCGGCGAGGGGAAGTTCTTGAAAGCACGGCAGGTGAATGCACTGTGAGGCTTGTAATATTGGTCTGACATTGTAAACACCTGCAGCCCAGACTGTTAGGGGAAGTTCTTGAAAGCATGGCAGGTGAGTGCACTGTGAGGCTTGTAATATTGGTCTGACATTGTAAACGCCTGCAGCCCGGACTGTAAAGGGAAGTTCTTGAAAGCACGGCAGGTGAATGCACTGAGGCATGCTACATTGGTTTGACATGTTTAATACCTACAGCAGAGGCGTGTTACCCTTGGAACAATTGGCCTGCAAGGATGCATCATCATGAGGCACCAAATGCAACAGATACCCTTGGTTGACATTGGGTAACCTACGGCCCGGACTGCGAGGCGTGTTGCCATTTCTGGGAACATTATGCCTGCAAGGATGCATCATCAGGAGGCATTAAATCTTAGAACAAATGTGCATAGCTGCGGCACCTCAAAGCCTTTTTTGAAGGCATAGGTTCAAGTATGCCTGCCTGCAGCCTGAGCAAATGGGCTTGTCCTGAATTGCTGACAATTTCAATTGGTTTTGCGTCTGCCATTAACAGCCAAGTACTGCTATCAGGAGTTGTGCCTAGTGCAAAATTTTGCATTGGTGGATAACATTGGTGCACTAGGCATCTCCGGATGCTGAGCACAGCTTGCTAATTGTATCGCAACACACTGTGTTCTGGCCTCTGTGGGGTCAACAGTGCTTTTCAGTTGCAGGCTACCCTGACTGTTGGCGCTTGTCATGCAAGTGCAAAACCAACTGTTTGCAAGCTTGTTTGCATCCTTGTGCTCCTTGGTCTTGCAGGTGTACGAGCCAAGCATGGAGGTGAGGACATACGCACCCCTTTGTGCTGTACTTTGCCAGCTATGGCTTATCAGTTGAGGGTACCAAAGCCTTTGGCAGAGACTCGTATTATATTGTCTTCTGTGTATCATCTGTTGTATCTTTGTTGTGCTTTGCTAGGGTGCCTCTGCGCACTAAATCTAATGACTCGCGGTGATGATGGGTGTATATATATGGTGCAAGCCTGCCCACTTTCTGCACAAGAAATGCTGCCCTGGTTGACGCTTAGTAGGAAGTTAATGCTGGGGCAAAACAGTTTTCCCTGGCATTGTCTGTACAGGACATTGTGAATATTTTTGAAACATACTCTGTACAGGACATGCTGAATATAATTTTGAAACGAAGGCAGTGGAAGTTTTTGCAAGGAAAAATGAGCAGGCTCTTGCAGGGATGGCAGGCAGGATGGCAAGTCTGAGTGGCTTGTAAGGGAAGGAAATGGTCAGTCTAAACATATGACCTCTATTCGGGACAGATCAGAGTGCAGGGACGCACTGTTGTGAGATTGCTGCAAACAATGTCTGTGCTGGGTCTTAAGCATGGGAGGATGGCTCAGACCTTCATTGACCTCAAAACCACTTAGCTGTTGCTCACTCCTTACCCAGCTTACATCATGAATTCCTGCTCACCTCTTGTTTTGCCACAGCTGACCTATGGAATGCCCTCAATCTTCAACGCTTGGGAAGAGGACGAGCAGTATCATGCGTGGTGCGTATTTAGCAAGCATGCTCAAGCATGGCCGAGCGAGGTTTTTGCTCTGCCCTTTCGTCTTGCAGCTATGCAACATGACATTTCAGGCATGAATTCTTTTGCCTTGATGAATGTCCTACAAGTCATGCACCTTTCCATTGCTTGCTGACAAAGGTGAAACTGGCAATCTTAGGCCCATACTGAAGTGAGCAGCCCAAGTGTGCAGCTTCTCCTATCCAAGTGTTAGGGCTGAGCGCTGGAAGCAATTGTTGTAGGCGTGCCTGACAACTGAAGCAGAGCATACCGTACTACTTTTAGATCATCCAGCAAAAATAATGTTTGTGAGGAGTGCAGGATGACTACAGTACGGCCTAAGAAAACTTATCCCAGGGGCTGTGGGAAAGTGAATATATATTTTTTGAGAAGTTGAAAGGATTGATGAGGGGGCTACTTATCCTGAGGGAATGTGCAGGATTGCGAAAAACAATAATTGAGAGGGGTATGAGTGGTACGGGATTGTGAAAAGAATCAATTTGTTTAGGGGTGCAGGGTGATCACCTGGTAGTACAGAAGCTTTTGGGCATGCGTGCTCACACACACACACACGCACACACACACACGCGCACGCACACACACACACACACACAAACACGCACGCACACGCACACATGCACATGCACACACATACATAAGCATTCACAAACACATGTCCTAGCTGCTTATGATTAAATCTGAGCCTGTGAGTGATTGTGCTGAATACCTTATGTGCTTTGACTTTGAATCACCTGAGGCTCCTTGCTATCAAAGATTGACATCGTTTCTTCTCAGCTTGATGTGGTGATGCTTGTTTTGTTGGCAGAACCTTTGGATTCTCACCCGTGCCTGCAGCATGAGGGTGAGTAGCATCTGCCTACCCTCTAATTTGGACAGAATACGCTTCTAGTTTGCCTGCAGCATGAGGTTGAGCAGCATCTGCCAACCCTCGAATTTGAAATAAGCATGCTCTTGCTCCCCCCTTCTGGCTGCCATTGACGCCAGTACATGTCCACACACCTCTTTTGCTGAGCTAGATTCCTCCCATCATGGCATTATTCAGGCCAATTTCTACCCCCCTGGTTGTGCCTCTTGCAGGTGCAAACTCCTGCAGTGCTTGTAGGGTACTTTTCTGGCTGCCAGCCATGCCAGTGCATGCCCGTGCGCCTCAGTTATTGAGCTAGATTTCCCCCATTAACCAGTTTCCAACCCCTGGTCCTGCCTCTTGCAGGCGCAAGCTCATCCTGCAGTGCTTCAGCAGCGAAAACCTAAAAGCCATCTTGCCAATTGTCCGGTACGCGCAGTGTGCCTTGCTTATCGCCTCATGCAAATCTACCTTTTCCGTCACACCATGTACCTACGTTGCTCATACATCCTGGGTTGAGAGGTTGGATGCATCCAAATCGCACTCTGGTGTTTGCAGTGGCATTTTGATAAATCCTAATTTGCAGGCTTTGACCTTCGACATTAGATCAACACGCACACACACGTACACACGCACACATGCAGACACACACACAGAGGAGTGGTTCAATCACTCACACACTACATATTCCCTGGGTTATATGCGGCTGTCGTGCTCTGTCGAATTCCTGCATGGTCAGGCAGCTGCAAAGCATGCCTGTTGGCTGTTCTCAATATGTGCTAAGTGGCAATATATAGGGAACCATGAGATGAAGAGCAAAATGCTTGAGCTCGAGCTTTGAATCGTTAAGGAGAATGCACTCTTCAAACAAATCAAGTATAACGTGGTAGGGTCTCACTGAATAGCAGAGGTATAGGAATGCCTTGGATATGTAGAAGGCTCACATCTTTTGGGAAAATGTCACGTCCCTTTCCAATGTTGTTCCTTCCTTTTGGTGCAAGCGCCAATTAGCAAGATTGATGTGCGCTTTTGTCCACAAGTGCATCACTATCACATCACTAACACATCACCATCACATCCGCGTCCAGGAGCTGTGCAAATAATTTGGTGGCTCAGTGGCAGAAAGCTCAGTCTGGCAGCAGGGCTGTTGACCTTGAAGATTGGATGCTGCGTTGCTTCCTGGTGTGTTGCAGTTGTGTGTGTGCGTGTCTTTTCGTATATATGTGTATTTCATTATATACATGCACATCGGGGATATTGTGTCTTTGGATGGACAATGGTGATGTTTATCATGGAAAGGTGAGCACCACGTGTGTGTGATTTCACCTAATATTTCCCATAGCCAACATTAAGAGCGAAGGCAATTTTGTCCCACCACTTGCAAATGAATGAACATGCAAACCACAAGCATGCCACCATATATTCTTCTTTTCCCTTCTGCCAATGTACATACAACTGCAGGACATTGCTTGCGAGGCTGGCTTTGGCATGCCTGGTACTGCAGTGCTTGAGGGGCCAAACGAGTTTTTGCATGTGAGTCCTTTTGGATATCTACTTTGGTTTGGCATCGCATTTGGTCAATCCAAGGGGCAAATGTGTCCTTACATTCCTTCCGTTGCCTCCACGCATGATAGGATACCATGCTTTTGCAATTGCGGCATCACCAATCGAGCCTGCTCAGTGTCTCGTGCTCTTGAATCTTCTCGCTCACCAAGATCAAACGTAGAGACCTATGTGCTGAGAAGGCACGTGCCCCTTCAAAGCTGACAGCATCTGTGACCTCCTATCTGGCACAATTTGCTCCTCTGAATCCCTATGTCCTTTGCACAATGACCTCCAAGGAAACTTATTGGCATGGTTTAAAGGACTGAATTGCATGTATGTATGCATTTCTGATCCCAGTCATGTATGCATGAATGCAGCTATGCACCTCTCAGCCCACAGTCGTTGCAAACCCTACAGAATGTAGAAATGGGGCAGCACAGCTCACAAGGTTAGAGGTGTGTACACACACATGCGCGCGTGTTCATGCCCATGTGGACGCACGCACTTGGCATGCCCATCGTGCCTGCCTCTTTGTTACATCATAAAGCTGAGGCCAGGAGGAGCACGTTGTGTACCTTGGGAAGAATTGTGATTGAACACTTTGGTCTTCCTTATGAAATCGCCATGTTTATGACAAGGGAGCTCACACCTCCCAACGGTCTAGCAATTGAACAGTGAGTGTAAGCTGAGGGCAGTGTTCATGAGATGAGGAGAGTCAGCGTCTCTTTTTTATCCATCAATTTTGGCTTATCTTTTGCACCGCTCTGAAAAGCTTGCATGTCCATATGCTGCTTGGGGTGTGTGGGGATGGAACATACAAATGACACTCAAAATGCCGGAGTTGGGCAACTCCCCCCCAAAAGCAGGTAGAATGATTTTTACACGGGTGTCCCCCAGCTTAAGACACAGCAGCAAAGATGCAAAATATAATTTTGCTTTCATGGGCACTAGAGCTTAGCTGTCCCAGACTTGGGGAGCCTGTGTAATTAGCTACGGCATGAACCCTGTATTTCACCACCAAATCTCCATTCCCGATCACCCACTGCACCAAATGGGGTGACTTTTGGTGGTTTGGAGCCCCTTTTGTTAAAAAGGTATCATTGGAAAAGAAATGAAATGAAAGAATGCAGTGGTTGGTTGATGAGATGCAGAAATTCAACCATTTCCCTTTAAGAAATTTAGCGCAGGGGGTGTCAAACAGGTCAATTATTTTATTCGAGTTCACAGGATGTTAGCATAATGTATGGAAGGTATTAAAAATGTTCCTAAATTGGAAAGTGCTCCCAGGGTGGAGCTGTGGGCCCTTTTTGATTGATCTGAGGCCAGGGGAAAGATCTGGAGCCCTCTGATTTAAATCATTTTTGTGGATGACATTTTCCATGAAAATGATAGTGGTATGCTTAGATTGGCGACTTGAAATTTAAGGAGGAGCATGTTTGGCAAGAGAGGCCAATGGACCCCCTCTGTCAAGTGCACCATCTGCTGGCTTCCTTCAGAATCGATGAGTCTCGTTCATCAATTCACAATTATGGCATGAAGGATAGCCCCCTTATCATGATTTGTGAAGTTGGGGGGGGAATGCTGCTGGAGGTGGGGAAGTAGGCTCAGGTTGGTCAGTCAGGATCTGTATTTCCTTTAACCTCTGATGTTAGACTTGGACCCAGCCGAACAATGTATATAACTTTATTTGCAACGGCTGAATCCTTTCCTTAATTTGTGCCAAGTCAGATCTGACATGTGCACTTGCTTTGCCAGGCTTCAGAGACGTCAAAATTAAACTCACACATGCATGTGCAGTCGCTCCACCATGTCCACAACTGCCCCTGAAAGTGCACATTGGTCATGGGAGGAATGAATGCGTGCTCAGCCTCTTTTCCTCCCAACATCGACAGGGTGGTGCATCACCTAGAGCACTTGGTGCAGCCAAATGTTGAACTGCATCATATGGAGCAGGGTAGTGCATCACACCAAGCAAGGTGGTGCATTACACCAAGCACTTGGTGCATCGCAAGCGACCAAAAAGATTGTTGGCGTGCTCAATGACCTACAAGGAACGACCTGCTCAAGTGCATGACGAGATCTTATACCCGTTCAATTGTCCGACAAATTGTTCAACTAAAGTGGTTTTACCCCATTCATGTGACCGCAAAGATGCTTTTCCCACTCAAGAGACCAACAAGATGTTTCATGCATTCATGTGACTGACGCGCTGGTACACCCATCCAAGTAACCGACAAAATGTTTCACTCATTCAAGTGACCGACAATATTAACCCATTCATGTCTATCTTTTCATGCTCTGAACTGCAGGTGGTACATGATGCTCTGGCACAAGTGACCATTAAAATGTTCAACCCATTTGTGTCCATCCTTTACAGGTGAGCAGACACCATTTTCAATGCAACTCGCTGCATGCTGCACTCCCTCCTCCCAGCAGCTTTGTGGCTCTGGCTTCCGGCTTCGGCTTGCAGCCCATTGCTCAGACACACATGCACGTACACACACGCGTGCTTGCACACGCGCGCGCACGCACACACACACACATACACACACTCGCACACGTTACCTGACATATCAGGCTCAAGCACGCTCCCTTGCACCAGCATCCCTTCCATTTTCAGCCTTGCTCTGTTTCCTTGTAGGCTGCTTCCCTTCTGCGCGGGTGCGCGTCAATGCAGGGCTGCGTTGGCCAAGTTCAGCAAGCAGTAAGTTGGTCTGTTCTGCTCCTGGTCTGCTCCTGCGTCTGCTCCTGGTCTGTTCTGCGTTGGCCAAGTTCAGCAAGCAGTAAGTTGGTCTGTTCTGCTCCTTGTTGCGAACATTGACATGAGCTACATCTTTGTAGGCTAGCAGGTGACGTGCTAGGCAGCCCCCTGGATTGGTGTGCCAGGCTTGCTGTGCGAGGCTTGTTGTAGCGCATGGGGTTCGTGGGGAAGCCTGGGCGCATGGCGCTGGAGAGCGTGAAAAGGAGGGTCCAGGCAACCAGGAACATGGCTGACAGCCCTCCTGATCCCCATTTGCTCTGTTTCTGGCTTCCTCCTAGGCTGGCTGTCTAGTCTAGGTTTGAGGGCCCTTGGTTTTGACCTTTGCTAGCTTGCTAGTTAGGAATTCTTTCCTTCATGCACGAGGCCTATTGGCTGGCGTAGGCTTTCCTGTTCTTTTGTTTTAGCACTAGGCACTTGCTCCGTCTTGGCCTGAACAGTTGTGCAGCTTTTGCTTGTACATACACTGTTTGACGCACGACTGTTGCAAATACACATGCTGTTTGAGGCATGGTTGTTGCACGCACACGTGCTGCTTCAGTCATGATCGTTGCCAGTGCGTGTGCTGTTTGCGTCATGCAATTTCATAGTGCTGTACAGGTAACCCTTGCATTTTAGCTTCAACATGTGCACGTATATGTGCATCATGCATGCTGCCTGCTCCAAAGATTGCCAAGTCTGCATTTCCACTTTTTTTGCTTAGCGCGCGTGCACGCACACACACACACACACACACGCACACACACACACACACACACACACACACACACACACACACACACACACACACACACACACACACACACACACACACAGAAAACATACACATGTGTGCGTCTGCTGCCAAATTGATAAGCAGACAAATTTGTGGGGTAGAGTTGATGTGCATGAATGCAAGCATACTCCCCTACGGCATGATCTAGCTTTTTGCTTGCATACATGGGCTGCAGTTTCTCTTCTGCTGCTGCCAAAGTCTTTGCTGTGTACAAAAACAGCCTTAAACCATGCATGATCTTGCTTGCTGAAAATGAAACATTCCCCCTCCACTGCAAAAGACAAGATGCAAGTTTGCGCATTGGCAACCATGTCGGTTTAACGTTGTGAGCCTCTCCTTTGGTGACCCTGCAGGTTTGACGGCATGCTGGAGGAATTCCGCTCCCGAGGCCCGCCTCCGGAGGAGGACAAGCGCATGTGGGCACAGGTCATGAGGGCCAGGGACCCAAGCACGGGTGAGGGTACAAATGGGGAGGGAGTGAAGGTACAGGTAATGAGGGCCAGGGACCTAAGCATGGGTGAGGGTACAAATGGGGAGGGACTGAAGGTACAGTTCATGAGGGCCAGGGTCCCAAGCACGGGTGAGGGTACGAATGGGGAGGGAATGAAGGTACAGTTCATGAGGGCCAGGGCCCCTATTGCATGAGGGCACAGATGATTAGAGTTGGAGACCAAGAGCACAGGGTGAGCATTACAAGGGCTGGAGCCCATGCACAGTGTACGGCATGATTGGGGGTTGAGGGCACAGATCATGAGAGCTAGAAACCCAAGCGCAGAAGAGGCAAACCCCTAAGTTCTTACCCTCTATGCTCTCACTCACACACACGCACACACACACACACACACACACACACACACACACACACACACACACGAGCTTATGGTGTTTGTAAAAAGCACACTCCAGAATGGCCATAGCATTCCAGGATGACCATAGCGAGCATGGTACAAATACAGATCAAGTGCAAGCGGGCCCAACCCCGACCAAGGGGTCAACACACAAATCTCTGCCCAGAAACACCTCCAAGGCCTCTCCGATCTGCACTTGCAGGCTTAGATTCCCCAGATGCAGAGCTATCTGGCTTAGAAATACAGCCTGTACCTCTGTTCATCAATACGATTCAGGATGCCCCCCCCCTCCCCCCCCCCCCCTTAACCTGCATCCTGCAGGCTTGCTCTTCTTCTCATCAAGACATCACAAGATCGCATCCACTTGCAATCTGCAGGCTTGCCTTTCCCCGACAAAGTAGTGTCCGGCCAGATCGCAACCCTGCTGGTGGCCGGGTACGACACCAGCTCATGGACCTCAGTGTGGGCACTGTATGATATTGCGCGCCACCCAGACATCCAGAGGCGCATCGCGCACGAGCTTGCCGATGCAGGCGTGCTGCAGGTGGGATTTGTACGGTGTTTGTTTTGTAGGGATGCTGAGTGAATGCTGCATAGGACCTGCCTACAGGTGCAGTGTGCCTGAGCTCTCTGAGGCAAGCCTGCACTGGTGCAGGACATGGGCGTCGGTGTAACAGGGATGGATAACGCTGCACGTCGGTGTAACAGGGATGGATAACGCTGCACTGGTGCAGAACATGGGTGTCGGTGTAACAGGGATGGATAACGCTGCACGTCGGTGTAACAGGGATGGATAACGCTGCACTGGTGCAGGACATGGGCGTCGGTGTAACAGGGATGGATAACCCGCTGCGCGTGCCTCTGACATGAAAGGCAAAGTGATGGAAGGGGCGCAGTGATGGAAAGCCCGCTGCTCGTGCAAAACTACAGTGGTACAGGGATGGAAGGCCTGCTGCGCGTGCCTCTGACATGAAAGGCAAAGTGATGGAAGGGGCGCAGTGATGGAAAGCCCGCTGCTCGTGCAAAACTACAGTGGTACAGGGATGGAAGGCCTGCTGCGCGTGCCTCTGACATGAAAGGCAAAGTGATGGAAGGGGCGCAGTGATGGAAAGCCCGCTGCTAGTGCAAAACTACAGTGGTACAGGGATGGAAGGCCTGCTGCGTGTGCCTCTGACATGAAAGGCAAAGTGATGGAAGGGACGCAGTGATGGAAAGCCCGCTGCTGGTGCAAAACTACAGTGGTACAGGGATGGAAGGCCTGCTGCGCGTGCCTGACATCAAAAGCAAATTGATGGAAGGGGCACAGTGGTGGAAAGCCCGCTGCTGGTGCATAACTATAGTAGCATAGTGATGAAAGACCTGCTGCTTGTGCATAGCATTGGTAGGCATGGTGCCATTTCTTTTGTAGCACAATCCAGTTTTGTTGTTGCTGGTTTTCTGCACAGGATTTACAGGGTTTTTGCAGAGGTGTTGTTGGCGTTGCTGCTGGGGTAGGTCCTCTTGGCTGCATGTGGCCATCTGAAGCCCGAGTATCAGCATGCTGTCTACATGAACAACGAACATAGGCTGCTGTGGCTTGAATCCACATAACAACTGCAACTGTACCACTCCCTCCCCCCTCCCTTTACCAGATCTTCATCCTGGTACCCAGAAAGTCACATGCATTAGGGCGCACTTGCTATCTTCTTGCACGCATTCGTGCCAATCACATTCAGGTGTCACATGCTCAGACGCGCACATACACACACATACTCATCTGCCCAAAATTATTGATTGCATGCCCTCAGGTCCAAGGCCAGCCCCAAGCCCGGCAAATAGAGTGGGCCGACCTGTCACTGCCTTACTTCAATGCAGTGATCAAGGAGTCCATGCGGATGCATCCTGTAGGGGCAACAGGCTCCATCAGGTATGTGCTCGTGTATGTTTGTGTGCCATCGCATGCTCTGCCCTTCTTTTGTCTATTCTTTATTTTGTGGCATGCGTTTCATGTTTTCACCTCTATCCTCTGCTGTACTGCTTTCTTCTGTGACGCACGTTCCAGTTCTCAAGTGCTGTCGAGGTTTGTTTTTAAGGATGGTTTACAAGCGTCCATTGCAGATTGGGGCAGCTTGAACTTAGTCACTCCTGCGCTACGGGCTTGTTGTGAAACAGAGTTGCACCTCGGGACATGGAGTTGGGCGGCTACTTCATCCGGAAAGGCGAGAAGCTGTGGGTGCCAATCCATAGTGTGCAAAATTCTGCAATTAATTTCACCGAGGTGTGTGTGTGTGTGTGAGCAGCTTGGGCAAGCCAATGCAATCAGTCTTTTTGAGGGCTGTTTGCTAGTGCAGTAAGTGCAGTCTTTGAAAGAAAAGAAAAGAAAGAACAGAACAGAAAAGAAATACTGCATATTCAGTAAAACACTCCCCACATCAATTAAGAAAAAGAGGACACCTAGGGCTGAAACACCGTCTTAGTGGAGTCCCCGACATTGCAGTCTTAAGTGGCTTTCATTGATGACAATTCTGCATTGAGCCAGTCCAAGCAGTCTTTGTAAGCTCAGTCATTGGCAGTGGCTTTCATTGTCAAACACTCTGCATGAAGCCAATTCAAGCTTTCATACTTTATGTGCTCACTGAACGTGCAATGGAGTGAGTGCAAATTAGTAAATAAATAAATGAAGAAAGAAATAAATAAAGAAAAAGCATGCAAGGCCACCAAAGCTTTATTCATGCATTCATTCTGAGTCGCCTGCATGCATTAATGTAGCAATCAATGGCAGCTCATGAGTCATGCACATTTGACATTCATTGCCTGGCATGTTTGACATGTGCATGTGTGCAGGCACTCAGTTTAACTTTCCCAAACGTGTGAGAAAGTCG
Organism: Dunaliella primolecta; assembly: GCA_914767535.2. Lineage (NCBI taxonomy): Eukaryota > Viridiplantae > Chlorophyta > Chlorophyceae > Chlamydomonadales > Dunaliellaceae > Dunaliella > Dunaliella primolecta. Next base: position 7,740,782 of record OU611760.1, on the reverse strand, counting down.
GTGCATGTGCAGGAGTGCACACAATTGATGTTTGCAGATATGCAAACCCAACTGAGTGTGCAAACACTAGCGATGTAGACTTGAGGTCACCACACAATCTATGGAAAACAAATCCACTTATCCCCTCACCTTCACACCCCTCCCCCCCCCCGCATGCACGCAACACGGATGCATGTGCAGCCAGAAAAGTTTGACCCTGAGCGCTGGATGAAGGCAGAAGGGGATTTCAAAAGCCTTCCTGCTAATGGCAGCACTTCCTGCCCCTTCAGCAAGCAGGCCACGTATGCAGGTGTGCAGGATCTGTAGCTGCGTGCGTGCACGCGCACACACACACACACTCACACACACACACTTGCTCACACTTGCTGTTGGGTGTATACAACTGCATATTCAATCAATACAGAACATTGTACAGGCATCCTTGTTTACTTCACCTAATCCGCATTTTTGTGCAAGCTAGCTTGTTTGCTTTGGTTGTGCCAGCTCTAGCTACTTAGTTGCTTGTTCACAACTTATTCTTGGGCCTATAGAGCGAGGTAAAGTGTGTTCTTAGGTAAGCAGGTCAAGGCATGCACTCTTTCTAATGCCCACGCCGGGACATGTGCCATGTATGCAACAAAGTTTAGACAGTCTCAATGATATGCAGGCCATGCTGAGTCTGCCACTGCCAGCATGGTGCCTTTCTCAGCTGGTCCAAGAAGCTGTGTGGGCCTTGGCTTTGCAAACATGACCCTGCGTGTGGTACTCCTGGTAGGTGCTTGCAAATTCAATTGGCTTGGGTTTTGCTGAGCATATGGTTCTGGGCAAATGTTAATTCCCGACAGGTTGCTGTGCATACTGTTTATAACGAGAAAAGAAGGTCTGTTGTGAACGTGATGATTGATCAGACCCTATTATCAGTGACGTCAAAAAAATGTTCAAACAAATGCAAGAGAGACTCTTGGAGAAGATACTAGGGTAAGTGGTTTGTTTTCAATAGAACCCAAAAAGCCTGTGTATTGCATGCATCTTCAGTTCCATGCTATTTCTGTTAGTTACTCTTCAACATGTGTGCCGAGAATGAAAAGAAACATTGCCTTGAAGCACTGCGTAAAACACCATGTTTACACCCTGCACATGACTCCTTTCAAAAAGTAGAACAGCATGGTCATGCGTGCCTGTTGCACGTCATGCAGTCGATTCTTTCCAACTTCTGGCTGGAGCTGGATCCTTGTGTGGGCACACATGAAGAGGTGGAGGCAGAGCAGGTAGGATTCTTAATAATCATTGCTGCTGGACCAATGGATCACTGTTGTGGACAGGCAAAGCATAAAGAGAGGTATAGCACGTTTTCTCGCGCTCAACCTCCCTTGTACTGACGATGACTGAGTGAACAAGGGGTGGGTGAGTGTGCATGCGGACTCGTGTCCTCAAACATCCATCACCAGGCCACGACTTCTCCTCTCTGCAAGCAGCCTCCTCCACCTCCACCAATGGCACGTTCTTATTTCCCCAAAAAACTTCCATGCATAGATACCTTGGCCTGAACCTCTCCGTTCAGCTCCTCTCTATGCAACCAGCAGCAGATTCCAAATGTTGATCGATGCATTGAAGTCCTGATTCCAAATCTTCCTGCCATACAAATACTACACACCCATCACCAGGCAATGACTGCATGCACCCATCACTAGGCCATAATCGGCCCTTTCCTACCAGGCATGCAATACCAGGCATATGGCATCATACGTACCAAAAGGCATAGTATAAAGCATGCTGCACCAGGTATATGGCACCAGGCATACCAAAAGGCTTGATACAAAGCATGCTACACCAGGCGTACGGCACTACATACCAAAAAACAGTTTATTTGGCATGCTACACCAGGCATCCTAATCACTCCCCACTCAACCTTTCATCAAACTTCTGCAAATGTGTTGTCCCTCTTATACATGCAAGGCATGGCTTGTACTTTTTTGTCTGGAAGATTGATCCTGCTCCCATGCGCCAACCCATGCACTGCTTACCTATGTACACCTACTATGCATGCACAACCTACCCATGGACACCCCCTCCTGCACGGCTGCCTCTCAAATGCAGACTAGAGCACTGGTACTGACCTCTGGCAGGCCCATGAAAGCACACCTGCACCCACATACCTGAGCTGTGCAAGAAAACGCCATCAAGCTTCTGCTGGCCGACAAAATTTTCCAGGAAGATGTGTGCGCATGCGCGTGTGCGTGCGTGTGAGTGTGTGCTTTTGTATGTGTGTGTATGTGTGTGCGCGCGAGCGCACGTGTGTGTACGTGTGTGTATGTGTGTGTGCGCGCATGTGTGTGTACGTTTGTGCTGGACATGAGTGAAACATTTGGTAACAATTAGATAACAATTTGCTGGATTTACTAGCAGGGTGGCATTCTCAATGAGTTACGTATGTTATTTGCAGCATAGATTGTGCCGGTGCATATTTAGCTGCAGCTTTGGATAAATGAAGATGATGCGGCTGCAAGAGGAGATGCAGCAATCAATCAATTTGGGAAAGCTCCACAAAGGTGGTGAGTTCACCTTGGAAGAGAGAGCCCTGGCAGGTAGAGCGAGGTTCCGCACATCTCTGTCGTGCCAAGAATTTCTGTGACTTGCTGCCCACAAGCAATTATCTTCCTTGTGTGCAGTGGATTTGACCTGTGCATCTGCATGAAGAGAACTATGCCCATTACCTTGTCCTCCCTCTTGATTGGGAGCCAATCAAGGGTTATGTTATGATTGCATCAACTAATGGAAAAGGGACCAAAAGAATGTGCTAGCCAGGAAGGCCGCGCACATTAAGGAAGTGTTCTCTACCTAGCATTGCCCATACACTGAAATGGCAAACCTACCCACATTGTTTTTGCCCCGGCAATGCCATAATGTGTTCAAACCGTGAAAAGGATATGCTGCAGTTTCAAGGAATAAGGAGCTAACTTTAGGTCGCCTGTAGGTAGGTGGGAGGTTGCACATGTGTAAGGATTTTGGTAATTAAAAGTCAGTCAAGCATATTAACTGAATGCCTGTCGTTTGATGTTGCAGAAACAAGACTACAGGCAGTATGCCATGATGAGTGACGATGCCATGCTTTTATTAGCAACGTTTCTTCCACACCAACTAGCATGTGTGCACAGATCCACGCTGATTGGTTCTTTTGTATGCACAAGCACACGCATTTGCTGTGTTTTCTTGTAGAGCGTGAGAGCATGCAAGTTTTAGGGTGGATGGATGGAGATGCATGCTTCTTATTTTTATTCAAGCTGTTCAGAATGGAATTGTGTTTTGTTTGCCCCTACAATCAAATGCTTGTTCTGTGTAGAAACTTATGTTCTTTCCTTGGAGGCAGGCAAACTGTACTGGACTGATTCTCTCTTTTTTTTGGGAAATTTTACAGATGAGATGAGGTCGCCTGTCGAGGAACTTAGTTTACAGATTTTAGAAATAAAGAAGGCCTTCAGCCAAAACAACTGACTGTTGGCCTGCTCATAAAGAGAAATAAGGACATAAAAAAGGATACAATTTGTTGTTGTTTTCGTTCGTGAAAGCAAACATGTCAAAGGATTGTATATGGTGTGTGGAAAGTTAACAAGGGTGGAAGACAGGTATGGAACCGCCTGGGAAAAGGCATTAGAAAGTGGAAGAGGAGGACCAAAGAACAAGGAAAAGCATACTTTAGCCCAAGAGAACAGACCTGGGAGTGTATACATTTGAAAAGAGCATGATGTTTATCTTGCAAATCATCTTGGGCATCACAAAATTCACATGTTGGAGAAACGTCATCATTCCAAGTATCTTGTCCCACTTTGAGAGTGAGGCCATGAAGGCAAAATGGGGCCAAGCTGCACATCAAGTATTTGGGGGCAAATCCAGGCACAGATATTGGGTAGAGTATAAGGGGCCAGGCCCTCATTGATTGTTTCCCGACAGCTCCTAGCTTAGTTTGGGCTGGGCCTGTGAGCCTCCTTGGTGAGGCCCTAGCTAGCTTGCATTTAGGGAACCTTCCTTTCATGCATGCAGCTAGAACTGGCTTGCATAGACTTTTATTTTCTTTTGAAGGAGAGCACAGGACGTGAGTGTTGGAAAGGTACACCAGTAATGAGCTTGCAGGCATACTGTACAGAACAGGCATGAAGTTTACTAAACTGTCTAGTTGCAGCCTGCGGGTGGTCAAGGCCTATATTTTAAAACCGATTAATGTGCTGTATAACAAGTCCTTGCTGCCTACGCTGTTTTTCTATCCTTTTCTTTCATCATCGCTCACGGCAGGCAATAGGCATCTGTGCTGCTAACAGAGAGAAGTCATAACGACAAGCTCACAAGAAGGTTTAATTCCTCAACCGAGAGTGAGCAATATATGACCAGAAACAAGGTTTACAAGGTTTACAAGGATAAGGCCTTCAGTCAAGAAGTGCGACTGCTAGCCTGCTCATAAAAGGCAATCAATTCATGAAGGAAATAAGGAAGTTTGTTGTTGTTCTGGTTCAATGACCTGAAACAGGGAAGCTGGTTGTTTTCCCTAAAAAGCTACATACTACACAAAGTAAAGATCACTTTCAAAGGGACCAATTTGACAAGAAGCTGCAATAAATAAGGATAAATCCTTACATCTTTCCCATAGCGATACTGCGAACCATGGTATTCCACAATGAGCCTTGTTTAGCCTTGCAAGCTAGAACTTCCCGCAAACCTACTCTGCTTAGGCAGTTGTTGTAATACGACACTCACCAAAGAAATGGCTCTCGAGCAAATTTACTACACATGGTGAAATTGTTCTTGCCATTTAGGAAACCTTGATACAGGCCCTGGGGGCAAATAATGGATGAATTTGAGAAGTTCCACTTTGAAAGACAGGCAATTTCTGCTACTTTTTTGCAGAGGTTCAATACAACGAATACCAGGTACCACAAGCACTAAGAATGAGAGACACAGCCTTAAGAAAGAAAAAGATAATAATTACATCACGGTAGGCAGAAGAAACTCTTCCTACATCAACTTGATTGAAATAAGGAAAAGGAGACATTGGCTCAGAAGAGCCGTGAATCTTCTCCAGCTTGCAGTCGCACTTCTTGACTGAAGGCCTTAACCTTGCAAACCTTGTAAACCTTGAATCTCCTCCACCATAGACACAGGTGCCTTTACATTAAAGGATCATGCAATCAGGGATGGGTCATTTGCGGGTTTGGGGGTCACCATTTGCGTATGACACATTTAATTTCGAATTTTCACGTAAATGCGCAGATTTTGCAGAGCTGGACAACTCCCCCCAAAAAAGAAGTGTTATTAGTATGCCCATCACACAGGTCCCCCCAACCCTGGACAATCGAGTTAGTTAGGGTTTAACATGTAACTTTTTAAGGAACCAGAACTTTTCCTTCCCAATCAGAGACGTGTCAAATCCCTTCATTTCGCTGCTTTAAATGGAAAAGTTTGACTCTTTTGTTCCACCTGTTTGCCATGTCTTCTTTGCCTTTTCCTGCTCATGTGAGACAATTTTTTTCCTTATTCGGTTTTGTTCGCTCAATAGGCTGAGCAGCCAAACTTACTGGCTGGAGGCTAAATTCCAATCGTAAACCTTGTAAACCTTGTAAGGAACCAAAGCTTCACCGTTCAGGGTTGGTGGGAACTTGCCTATCAGCCGCTGCGCGGACACTACTCATTGACCACACAATCTCCATTCCAGACCACCCAATGCATCAAACTGAGTGACTTTTGTGTCAAAAGGATACTTTTTTCTTGAACATGCAGGATGCTAGCATTGTATATAATTGTCACAAAAACAAAAATTTGGGATTGAAAATTATCCCATGGTGGAGCTGTAGGCGATTTTGAGGTGATCTGACAGAGGGGGTCAACTGGCCTACATCACTGGATATGTTCTTTCCCAACCTTCTTCCTCACATTTAACCATGTTAACCATTATTAATCCATAAAATAACATGTTCATCAAAAAATCATGAAAATCAGAGGTTCCCAGGTCACTCTCCTGGCCTCACATCACCCAAAAATGGGCCAAGCTCCACCTCACTGACTCAGGACCATTTTTCACTCCCAAATTTTTGTCTTTGTCGTCACCAAATACATTACTAACATCCTGCATATTCAAAATTAGGAAAGAAGGAAGTCAACACTTGACCTTTTTGGCACTCCTTGTGTTGGATTTTCTCAAAGGGAAATGGCTGAAAGTCTGTACCTCACCAACCACAGGGTCTTTTCACTCCATTGTTTTTGCAATGATGTTCTTTTGGTATAAGGACTCCAAATCACTGTGAAACACTTGATGTTTTGGTCTGGCTGGTCAGATGTGTGTAGCTGGGTGTCAAAAAGTAATGTTCACGCCGCGGCTGATTACGCATGTGGCCCCAACTTGCAAGTTTCAAGCCCAGATGTCATGGATAGGGGAAAGCATGAGCTACATCTGGGTGCTAGACCTTAAACTTGGAAACTGGGGCCAACTGCTTGGGGAACATTTGAAAAGTACCCCCATTTGGGCCCCCGTCGCCCCCCTCTGGTGATCTGAGGCCAAAAGAGCGATCTGGGGTACTCTGGTTTTCATCACTTTGTGGTGAATGTATCATTTTTATGAAAACTAACGGTCAGCAAAATAGGCCAGTTGACCCCCTCTGAGATTTGGGGGCAACTTTGGGAGGAAGGGAGGGAGGGTTGTGGGCGGAGGGACCTTGGCGGGTCTTGGCCACCCCCTGCAAGCTTAACACCCCCCAAGGCCAGGACTAATACCTAAATATAAGGGTCCTAGAGTGAAATTATAGCCGTCACTTTGGCTCAGAAAGAAAGAAAAAGAAAAACTACATAGGCAGAGGAAACTCTCCCTACATGAATTAAGGAAAAGGAGGCACATTGGCTCAGAGCGGTGAGTCCCCTCCACCACGAAGCTACAAAAAGAAGGCCCTAATGGGGATCTGGAGGGTTATTGGCTCAGTCCAAAGGCACAGATAAGGCGAGAAAGGTGGAAAATGAGAGAAAATATGTAAAAACACAGTTTTAAGCATGTACTTTAGAAAGTCAAGTTCACCGTTCGCAATTTTTGGGCAAATTTTACTGTTCCTTAAAATTTGTGTTTTATGAATGACTCATCCCTGCGTGCAACGATGTCTGTAAAATGGTGTGTGCAAAATGTTGATCTTAAATGAGATAGCATTCTGTCTTGTTTGGGCGTAATATTGCTCATAACAAGCCCAAATGAAACCAATGCCACTCCTGAGAGAGGGGCTTTGCAAAATGTAACATTACACTACAAAAGACACGAGCCACAAGCCACTGCTAACAGACCAAATAAGGCGGCAAGTGACACGGGATAGGAAAAATACATGCAGGATCTGTCCCCTGTCACTTGCCGCCTACGACGATAAAACGCATCACTTCCTCCAACCAGAAAAACACATGTTTTTTCTGTAAGCCACAACTTTTGGCATAAGCTGCTGCCGCACTTTGTCTCGGCCATCAACAGTTTACATTGCATCAATATTAATACAGGGTGGTCGGGCATCACAGCGTTTGGCCATGCTCCGGGCTTTGCTCCCGGTCATGGCTTTGCTCCTGTTCATGGCTTTGCCCCGGTTCACAGTTTTGCTCCTGGTCACGGCTTTGCTGAGGATCAAATCTTTGTTCCTGGGCATGGCTTTGCACCAAGGCCTGAAGCCGTGCAATCTCCTCGTTCTTTGCTATCAGCTCTTGGTAGTGCACGCGAAAGACAACTGCAGTGCATGAAAGTCAAAAGCAAAGGTTCACGCTCGTTAATGTTGGATCAGAAAAGCTTCTGCTCAAAAGTACAGAATTTATCATATGCAGCATTGACCTCTTGAAGCTGAGGGATGCTATGCTTCTGCACAACTCCTTCCATCAAGTAGTGCAGTTCCTACAGCACAGATATAAGGGGTAAATTTGTCCTTGACCATTATCGATCCTGCCTCCCTCATTTTAAAAGGAATTTTATTACTGCTGTACTGACATATACTCATCCCTACACAAAAATAATTAGTTTAGCAACGCAGGGAACCCGCTCCCCCTTCAGCATGAAATAATTTGCAATCCGCACAAAGCCGCAGGGGCACACAGATCCTGCTCTGCCCTCACACTTCGACCTACTTTCTCAAGCCTCAATCGAGCAATGGTGCTTGCTGTGCAGATCCATGCATGAGCGCTTATGTCTCCAGATAGGTCACTTTCTTATACAGCAGCTAACCTACTGTCACCCAGGAAGCCATGCACACCAATCGTCTGCCCATCCCCTGGACCAGTGGAATTCTTCTTCTTATTTACACGCCTAAACAATCATAACAAACATGTTTTTACAGAGGGGGTCAGCTGAGACCCAAAATCAGGTGTTTTTTGCATGCTCCCCTGCATACGTGTGCCGTAATGGGCACCTTTCAAACTTCCAAGTTCCTGCCTGTAGCACTAGAGTTTAAGAGGTGCCAGTTATGGTGCACATGCCTAATTAGCCGCGGCATGAACTCTAGTTTTCACCACCAAAACTCCATAATTGACCACCCAAATTGGTCGCTTTTTAGTGATTTGGGGTCCTTGTAACAAAAGAACATCATTGCAAAAACAATGAAGTGAAAAGACCCAGTGGTTGGTGTTATGTGGCGATTTCCCCCAAATTAGGGTTTATGTGCCCCATGTGAGCTTTAGCCCAGTATATCTAAGCACACAGGGCAACTTACACAAATCTGAGCATACGTTATGGTAGCTTGTAAAATTAGTTAAACTGTAGAGCTAAATTGTGCCAATCAGATGAAGTGGCTGCGAGCGGGCGCACTTAAAATGCAAAAAAAGGAGCATATTTGGGCACATGCTCAGCTGACTTCCTCTGATGTTTTTAATCCATCTGCACAAACCTGCATATCCAAGAATAAATATTTATGAGGAACAATTGTTTCTGCACCTGTAAAAAACATTATTTTTGTGGCGTGACATAATGTCATGTCATTATATGCAATATTTTTACACGCATAGATCCAAGCACAAATTCAATTCCCAGCCCTCTGCCTACGCATGTTGCTCACCTGCGTTATTTTCCAGCTCTTGCTGTTTATCTGCCAATTGGCTTGCGGCTTCATGGTACCTTGCATTTGCAGATGTCAGCGCCATATCCTTGGCTACAACCTGCATGATTGGACGTAAGAATCTACTAGTCAGGTTCCAGATGCCAGTGCCACATCCTTGGCCACAACCTGTACGGTCAAAAAAGAACTTTTTCCGAGTGAAGGTTCCACTTTTCCATTGCCTTTTCCATTTATCCGCAGAAGCACAATCATTTCAGGCATGCACAATAGCGGGCAAGGGAACAAACCAATGACAACTGCATGAAGCAGCATATGCATGGCATGTTCGGTGGCAGGAAACATATCCAAGGGTGGAAATTTAGAAGCACAAACACTCCAAATGTGCACAATAACGGACCAGGGAAGAGACCAATAACAACTGCCTTGACTCTTTGAGCGTGATGTATCATTTGTATGGCAAATCATTTTAAGGTAGGAAAGTGACGCACATCTATTACATTGTGCTGTGATGGACAGCTTATACTCAAAGCAACTCTCAATCTTATGTGTGCATACATATTCATTGCACGGTTTGGGCCGCGGCAATGGTGTTTAGGGTCATTGTGGAAAATTAGAGGATGCAGAAGTAGTTCAGCTAGCTGAACCACAAAATGAACTTGTTCAGTAACAGAGCTAAAGGGTCTCCTTGCTATTCAGTGTTCGTCACAGTGCTGCTTAGTTGCTAGCTGGATGGCCAATCTGCACAGAGTAAGCTCGCAAACACTCACTCACTTCTGCCCTCAGGGCCTCCATTTCCAAGCTCATGTTGTGCGCCTGAAGCTGCTGGGCCTGCACGACAACATGGATGGGAGTCTGTTTAGACAAGTGGCTCATCAAATTTGCAAGTTACCAAGTTCATAGAAGCCATTGTCCTCAAGCACAGATTGCTCCAGCCACCTGCTGGTCAAGTTGAGTTGTTAGAAAAGATGTAGAGCTCAAGACCATCCTCACCCGTATCCTCTCCTCATATGCAGCCAAGTTTGCCGCACCACTATAGGCATCTTCATCCAAATAGACCGCATCTTGGACAAGCGATTTCAGGGTCTGCGAGTGGGACATGGTGACATTGCATACAGTTGAGGCTCGTGTTCTCAACATACCTTATGCTCATGCACACATGAGAATGCAAGCCCCCAACAATGCCCATCCAACTGTAATGTGCGTGCGCACACTTATCCACCCACCCACCCACACACTCCCACACAAAAGAACAACAAAAGAAAAGAGTACGCGAGTCAGGTCCGGCTGTAAGCATTAGGGAAAGGAAACGCACACTCACAATCACCCACCCATCCACACAAACACACACGCGCACAAGTATGCATGCACAAACACACACACACACACACACACACACACACACACGCGCGCGCGCACGCACGCACGCGCAGACGCGCACGCAAACGCGCACGCACACGCACACGCACACGCACACACACACACACACACACACACACACACACACACACACACACACACACACACACACACACACACGCACACGCACACGCACACGCACACGCACATGCACGCACACACGCGCGCGCACGCACACACACCACACACACACACACACACACACACACACACACACACACACACACACACACACACACACACACACACACACACACACACTTCGCACGCCCTCGCTGCATCTTCAACATTTTCCTGCGCTAGTACCCAGTCCCTTACGGGCTCCACATGAGCTGTGCTGCTATTTATGTCCAAGTTGGGGAGGGGTGACATCATGAGACCAGTCCTTTGCATCGGGACAGTTTTTCAATATTCACAAACTACGTTTTATTGATCTTTTCCCAGCAAGCAAATCTGATAGTTCATGATACTTTTTTTGCACAGACACCGCAACTTGTATGATTGGACACCAAGCTCGTTACAAAGCATAGCTTTATTGGTTCCTGCGTCGCTGTGAGCATGTGCCTGCCTCGCAGGTGAGATTTCGCTGGTCAACACCAATGTACCGAGTAACTGGTCTCAGGGGTTACGCGCGCGAGAGAGAGTCTTATAAACAGGCAGTGCATCTCGCCTTGTCCTTGGGCTTTGGAGACGCTGGTCATGATGTTTGGGTCAACCCTGTGTGAAAGTAACCGCCTTAACACTTCTTCATTGTGTGTGCGTGTGTTTGGAACAGGTAGACTGTAAGTGCCATTGACTGACCAGGGAGCAGCTCACAAGCAGCTTGCAAAACCTCTGCCTGGATGGCCTCAGGCCAGGGAGGAGGGGGAGGATTCGGGCAGGATGCAGGGGGGCTGGGTCGTGCACCATCTGCAGGGCGGAGGGCTTTGTCCTCAGGCATGCCAACGGGCATGCCCCCGAGCTCCTCCCAGTTCTCAGCGCTAGGTTCCCAACCCCATCCTTCAACCCAGATGGGACCCCAAGGAGCTGGCGCTTACGGCCCAGGAGGATACGACCAGCGTGATTTCAATTTTTCCACACCTCAAGGATACGCAACTGCACCTCAATACCCACAAGCCCAGCCTGCCTACCTTGACCAAGCAGCAGCCGGCCCACCAATTGCACGGCCCATGCCATTGCAACCTCAACAAGCACAAGGGCTGCCCTTCCCAGCCCAGTCAATGCCCCCACCTCAATTGGGTGCAAACCCCGCAACACTGCGACCACCAGCACCTGGTCCTCAGCAGCCCATGCCCCCTGGACCAGCGCAAGCACCATCATATGCAGGACAACCACCCCCACAAGCAGGGATTGCGCAGAGTAGACCAACCTCTGCACAGCCGCAGCAACAGCCCCTGGCACCCGCCCCCGTGCCTTTGCCACGCAGCTTGTCGCGGCAGTCTTCTCTTCAGCAGTTGCAGCAGCAGCAGCAGCAGCAGCAGCAGAAGCAGCAGCCAGGACCATGGGGGTCACAGGTGCCCCTTGACCCTCAGCAGCAGCAGCTAGCCATGGCAGCAGGGATGCCCCCCCTTTCCCATGCACCACAGCCATCCCCCGCAGTTTTACCACCACCAGAAGGGGTGCCTGGTTTGATGCCAGCAGCGCCACCACGCCCGCTCAGCCGTGCCTCGCTTTCCGGAGACATCAACAACAACAGCATCCCACAGCTGCCGCTCCCACCCCAGCACCAGCAAGCTCAAGGGCTTACCCCTCACGAGCAGTTGAGGCCGGGCGCTGCGCCAGAGCGGCCCAGCAGCAGGAGTGGGGTTATGCCACCGCCGCAGCTGCCGCTCCATACCCAGCAGCAGCAGCACCAGCAGCAGCAGCAGCAGCAGGGACAGGTGCTCCCACCTGAGCAGCCTCAGCAGGGTGCCATGCCGGAGCGACCTAGCAGCAGGGGCCAATTGCGCCAGGCATCTATGCCCTCCACGCCAGAGCGGAGAACCAGGTGCGTGAGGTTTAAGGGTATGCTCCAGCATTGGCAGCTTGGTTACAAAAATACGTGGGTCCAGTCAAGAGCCCTCACTCGCATGAAAGATACCTGGGCACCCATGGAGCTCCCTTCCCCTCAAATCCTGTGGGGTCAGTAGGAGCTTTTGGGGGAGAGGGGGGGGTCCAGGGGACTGGTTTGTGTCTTCTTTGGGTGCATGCAGATGCCTTCACTGATTCGTACCACGAGTGTTGTTGGTGATGCCCGCACACGCACATAGACACGCGCACACACACATACACACACACACATTCACACATCCCTCTGGCTGCAGGGATGCTGGGCCGCCACAGCCGCAGCTGGCCCGCCAGCACTCGTTGCCCTCCTCCAGCAGCGGCTTACAGCCTCCGGCGCCGTTGGGCATCAATATGGGTCCAGCGGGCACTTCAACAACGCCAATGCCAACAACGACAGCAACAACAACAGCAACAGCGGCAGCCTTGGAAGGGGGCCCAGGCTCCTCAGGCCAGGCCCTGCCAGGCTGGGCTTACAGGGTGCAGGGGCGCTTGGAGCGCGTGGACGAGGACGGCAGCCCTATGTACAAATTAAACGCAGCTGCGGCTGCGGACCCGGCAGGAGAGGGGGGTGGGGGAGCTGGGGGTGCCGGGGGGCGCAGGAAGTGGGGGAGTGCTGGCGTAGGTGGTGCAGGTGTGGGAGAAGACGGACAAGGTGGGAGAGATCAAGGGGAGGTATCAGGAGGGGCAGGAGGGATGGAGGGTGGGGGCAGAGGTGGGGACAGAGGTGGAGGGGGGCGCAGGGCACGAGGGGGTGGCAGAGAGGGACGAGGGGGTGGGGGCAGGGAACCTTGGAGCGATGACAGCGGGAGTGACGATGGAAGGTACAGCCGCGATGATCAGCGAGGGGGGAGGTACCAGGGGGGCAGGCGGCGGGGGGAGCCAGAGAGCGCGAGCAAAGGACGGGTGCGGAGGCGCAGCTATGATAGTGGTACGTGTGCATGTGTGTGTATGTGTGTGCACGCAGGCGTGCGTCTGTGTGAGCTGAATAGGGTGGTGTGCGGGTAATGGCGTTCGTGTGCCTGTGGATGGTGAGGGTGCAAGTCAAGGAGTATGGCATCAGTTGTTTTATGAGGCTTCCAGCCGGCTTAATGCAAGGTGTGGGCCTTGATTTTGCGCGACCTTTGACGCGCTCTGCAATGTTTTGTGCCGCGTGGATGGCGTCTCACCTCTCACTAGCTGACCAAGGCTTGGTGACGCAAACGCTTTGATGTGCTGCAACGCCTTCTGCTGTGTGGGCGGTTGCGCAGGATGAGCTTGGCTCTTGCGTCAATAAGCTGCCAAAAGCATGGGCAAGACATGAGATCTGTAGCTGTATCGCAAGTTCCAGCACCTCACCATCAGCATATAGCTTGCAGCTCCCGCCAAGCATGATGTGTTCAAGGGGCTCCTCTGGTCGCCGTGGGAGGGAGTGATGATGAGCTGTGCTCCAACCGTTGGCGCGTTTCAATCCTGCTCTTTGTCAATGTGGAAAGGAAATGATGAGCTGTGCTCTAACAGCTGACCAACTATTCCGATTTTCCTTGTCATTGTGAAAGGGAGTGGTGTGCTGTGCTCAACATCTGACCCAGTCGCCTTTCCCAATCCCATGCTTGCATGCAGCTGAGTACACTCCGGACTTCACCGATGATGATGACGATGTGTCCAGTTTGCACCGCTCCCCCAAGCGTGACAAGTGAGTTTGAAGGTCCCCAAGATGATCCAAGCAGTTTTGGAAGATCAGAGTTTGGCCGTGCCATTTAGAGTGCCGTGCTCACTCAATGGCCCCTTATACTGTGGTATAATGTGTACATCTCCATGACTGCCATTAAAAGCGTGTTCACCTAAGCAGAGGGCTAAAAGCTTAATTAAAAGCGGTTTCACCCAGGCAGAGGGCTAAAAGCTCAATCAGAAGCGTGCTCACCCAGGCAGACGGCTAAAAGCTTAATGAAAAACGTGCTCACCTAGGCAGAGGGCTAAAAGCTCAATCAGAAGCGTGCTCACCCAGGCAGACGGCTAAAAGCTTAATGAAAAGCGTGCTCACCTAGGCAGAGGGCTAAAAGCTCAATCAGAAGCGTGCTCACCCAGGCAGAGGGCTAAAAGCTCAATCAGAAGCGTGCTAACCCAGGCAGAGGGCTAAAAGCTTAATTAAAAGCGTGCTCACCTAGGCAGAGGGCTGCAAGCTTAATCAGAAGCGTGCTCACCCAGGCAGAGGGTTGTGGGTAGACTTAAGTCCATAAAGAAGGCCATCATGAGGGCTTCAGACAGTGCCAGTTTTTTTTCCTGCATCTGTCAGAGCATTTCTTTCCCTGGCGGGACAGGTGGAGCAGAGCAGGTAGCATGTCAAGGTTTAAACCCCCGTTGGCGCACAGTGTCTGCTGAATGCCTACCACACTTTGCTTGTGATCGTCAACTTCTATTAGAAGCTCTAGTCAAATAAGGACAGCCTTGAAGTCTCAAATAAAACCTTGTGTGCCTTGAAGTTTCCAAGTCCCCGTTTTCTTCTTGTGACAACTGTGGGTCCCGTGAGTGATGTGCCTCCCTCCACACCCAGCATGTACTTGCTTGGCATGCGGTGGTGTCACTCGGCACACAGCGTGCACTATGGAACAGCCACTCACCACTGTCGACGTATTGTAACAGGCATTCATCACCAGCTGCAGCTGCAATTGAACCTTCACATGCGAGTTGCCACGCTTGCTTGGTACTCTGCAAGGTTGCCTACAAAATGCAGCACCCTACGCACTCACCACAGCTGCAGCTGCATTCCAACCTCCAGATGTATGCTGCCGCGCTTGCTTAGTTTGCTTGGTACTTTACGAGGGTGCCTATGCTATGCAACACATGCAATACCCTATGCACTCGTCACAGCTGTAGCATTCAATCCTCCAGATGCATGTTGCCGCGCTTGTTTTGTTTGCTTGGTACTTTACAAGGGTATGCTATGCAATACCCTATGCACTCACCACAGCAGCAGCGGCATTCCAACCACCACATGCGAGTTACCACGCGTGCTTGGTACTCTACTGGGATGGCTGCAACACCCTATGCGCTCACCACAGCTGCAGCATTCTGACATCCACAAGCACATTGCCGCGCTTGCTTAGTTTGCGTAGTGATTTACAAGGGTACCTACGCTATGCAATACCCTATGCACTCATCACAGCAGCAGCGGCATTCCAACCACCACATGCGAGTTGCCACGTGTGCTTGGTACTCTACGAGGATGGCTGCAAAATGCAACACCCTATGCACTCACCACAGCTGCAGCATTCCATACTCCTCATGCGCGTTGCCACGCTTGCTTGGTACTCGACAAAGGTGCCTACGCATTGCAGCACCCTTTGCATTCGTCACCAACTGCAGCTGCGCTCCAATAACCACGTGCGCGCTGCCACGCTTGCTTCATACTCGAGGAGGGTGCTTTGTGTTGCAAACATGCTTCCCTTATAGCAAGCGTGTTTGGCCTTCTGCGACCAGGTACACGGGGGATGTCTCTGCTTGGGGCCGCCGCCGCGTCTCCGACTTTTACGACAACAAGTCTGTCTCAGAGAGCAACTTCACGATGAGCAGTGGCCTCAGCCCACGGGACACGAGGCCCCGGGAGCGGGAATTCGACATTGAGGCGGCAAAAAAGGTGGGCCTCTCTGCCTTTTGCATGGGCCTTCCTGGCTGATCGTTACTACCTGTGGATCCCTCTGCCTTTTGTGTTGGCGGTTCTGCCCTTCACCTTCTGCCTGTGGGCCTGTCTGCCTTTTGTGTGAGCCTTTCTGCTGTTGCATGCGCGGGTGGGCTGGTTCCTGTGCCAGTCCGTGTGCGCCTATGCAAGGGACGCCTGTACCTCAGATGAGCCTTGTTTTGTGTGCCTCAGGCGCTGTGTGCCTGTGCTTCAGAGAAATAGGAAAATGAATTCTTGTCATGGTGTTGCAGACTCTGAGAGATACTATTGTATCAAGAGTGTTTTGCCTGTGGCGCCTGTGCGTCAGGCAAGTCTTCTTTCCTGTGTCATGGACAGGTGTATTGTTTGTGCTTTTTTCATGGGCTGCCTTGCCAGCCAATGTACAGAGGCTCCCTGTGCATCATGAGTGGGCTTATGCACTTTCATGCACACAGGTGCCGCAGCAAGCAGGTGCTAGATACGTGCGTGTGTGTGTGTGTGTGTGTGTGTGTGTGTGCGCGCGTGTGTGTGTGTGCGCGTGTGTGTGTCTGTGTGTGTGCGTGTGCGTGTGTGTTTGGGAATGTGTGTGAGAGCCTGTGCATCCCACCAGATATTGTAGTGTTGCAGGGGGGCAGGTGATCTGACGAGCAAGCACCATGTAATGATTATGTGGCCGCGTGATCATGATGCCACAGTGTGATCATGAGGTTACCATGTGATCTTGATGCTTACATATGATCATGCTAACGTACTGACAGTATATCACGCCGCAGAAACAGTGTTTTTGACGGGTGTTTTTGACGGGCGGACAGATTTTGCACCTCAAAAATGAATCCCTTTGGAGGTGCAGGTGTGTGCTGATACACATTATAAATTAATTGTTTTCATTTGTTTGGGGTTGTGAGTGACAAGGGTTCTGCTGGTCCAGAGGATGGACAATTGGTGTGCATGGCCACCTTGGTTACAGCAGGCTTGCTGCTGTCTAGAAGTTGACTTATCTGGAAACAAAAGAGCTCACGCATGGAGCTGCACAACAAGCACCCTTGCTCTCCCACAAGTCAAAGTACGAGGGCGGAGCAAAAGCTGTTTGCCCCCGCAGCTTTGTACGGATCGCACCTTAATATCTACTGAAGGGGGTGCGGACTTACTGCGGAATTGCTCAACTAAGTATTTTTCAAAGGGGTGCAGAATGAGTCTGTGTCAGTAAAGTACCACCATGTGATCTTGGTACCACCTTGTGATCTATATGCTACCGCCTGGCCATGAGGCCACCATTTGATCTGGCTGCCATTGTGTGATCTTGATGTCAGCACCTCTTGCACTTTGTGCACCTCCGCGTTCGCAGACCTTACTGTACAACGCTGGCTTGTATGGCAGGGCACAGGCCATGCGCAAAGAAGGCAACGCTCCCGTAGGTGGGTGGTAATGAGCTCAACCTCTCCATGGCAGGCAGGAAGCATCCTTGCGTGCATGCCCGCTGCAGCTGCCCACCATCGCCCCTGTGTGCATGCTTGCTGTAGCCACACAACATTGCCCTTGTGCGCGCGCTTGCTGCAAGCGCACACCATGCTTGCTGTATCCACACACAGGCTGCTGTACCCACACACACACCATGAGTACCACACACCATGCTTGCTGCAGTACACACCAGGCTTCCTGTACCCACATACCATGAGTGCCAAGAGTACACCACGTTGCACACTCCGTGCTTGCTGCAGCCCAACCACACACCAGGCTTGCTGCAGTTCACACCAGGCTGCCTGTAACCACATACCATGAGTGCCAAGAATACACCACGTTGCACACTCCGTGCTTGCTGCAGCCCAACCACACACCAGGCTTGCTGTAGTGCACACCATGCTTCCTGTACCCACACACCATGAGTGCCAAGAATACACCACGTTGCATACTCCGTGCTTGCTGCAGCCCAACCACACACCAGGCTTGCTGTAGTACACACCATGCTTCCTGTACCCACACACCATGAGTACCATGAGTACACCACGTTGCGCACTCCATGCTTGCTGCAGCCCAACCACACACCATGATTGCTGTAGCCGCGCACCACGCTTCCGTCACCCACACAGATTACCCATGTAGCACACACCATGCTTGCTGCAGCCCAACCACCCACGTAGCACATTCCATGCTGTAGCTGCGCACTATATGGCTGCTTTGCTTCTGTCCAGATGTTGGGGCATTCCTTGCCTGGACACAGGATCGCGTGCTCACCATAGCAGCCAGGGGCTTGTGCCATTAATCTGACTCCATTGATATGTCATCGTTTCACCACGCACGCTGGTCACACCCTTTGTATGCCTTTATCTCCTGGCCATTGCTGACTTGCCAGTGTTGTCATCGCCCTATGATCGCATTGCTGTTGCTGTCTCTGGCGTGCTCTGCCCTGTGCTGGCATTGCTGTTGTTCACATTCCTGCTGCATATGCCATGCCCTGCACTGACATGGCCCTGTGATCGCATTGTTGTTGCTGTCATCGGTGTGCTCTGCCCTGTGCGCCCTGTGCTGTTGCTCACACTCCTGCTGCATATGCCATGCCCTGCACTGACATGGCCCTGTGATTGCATTGCTGTCGCTGTCTTTGGTGTAGTCTGCCCTGTGGTTTCTTTGCTGCCAATGTTGACATGGCCCTGTGCTTGCCTTGCTGTTTCTGGAATTGCTGTGCTCTGCCTGACGCCCTGTGCTGGTGCTGCTCTTGCTCACATTCCTGTTGCATGTTTTGCCCAGTACTGACATTGCCTTATGGTCGCCTTGCTGCCCTCGCAGCCATGGGCATTGTGGACGACCTGCCCAACCGCTTTGCCTTTGAGCAGCTGAACGCCCTGAGCGGCATGGCAACAAAGGTGCGTGGGAACGCGCAGGATTCAGGTTTACAGCTTTAAAGCAGAGAGTAGGGCAGCACAGGAGCCTCAGGCCAGCTGCCTATTTGCTGTGTGCCCTGAGCAGCATGGTGACGAAGGTACGTGGGAACGCGCAGATTTCAGGTTGTGTGCCACTGCTAGGATGGGGCTGCATGAGAGCAGCAAGCCGTAAACAGCACCTGTGAGCAGCCACAGCCGTCTTGCCTCTGCCTATGCCTCAGCTCATGGGGCCACGTAAGGTCACCATGCTCTGGTGAGGGACGCACATCACATTGTGGCATTGTGTGCCGAGGCTGGCTTGCGAATTGCTATTTGGTCTATGGGCTCTAATCCTACCTTACCTTTCTGTTGTTCAGCCGTGAAGGTCACCAATAAGCAGCCACCACCACTTCCTTGTTGCCTGTGCTGTGCGGCTGCTGCAAATAATGGAGACATGTTTGTCTTAGTGGCTGTGCTACTGCCTGCACACATGCTGCGCGCCATGGGCCGTAACAAGGTGCTGCGTACACCCACTCCTGCAAAGCTCGTCGTGAACGCATTTGCACCGCACAACATTGCGCAGCATCACTCGACATCGCACAACAAGATGCTGTGACCCGCTCCTGCGTAGATCACCACGCGCGCGTGTGCCTTGCACGACTTCACGCAGCGCTGCACAGCAAGGCGCTGTGGACCCTTCCTGCGCAGCTCACCACAGGCGCATTTGCATTTTAGGGGTGTATGCCACATCACTGCCCGCACTGCACAGCTCACCACATGTGCGTTTGTTCAGCTCACATGCCACATCACTGCCCGCACTGCACAGCTCACCACATGTGCGTTTGTTCAGCTCACATGCCACATCACTGCCCGCACTGCACAGCTCACCACATGTGCGTTTGTTCAGCTCACATGCCACATCACTGCCCGCACTGCACAGCTCACCACATGTGCGTTTGTCCAGCTCACATGCCACATCACTGCCCGCACTGCACAGCTCACCACATGTGCGTTTGTTCAGCTCACATGCCACATCACTGCCCGCACTGCACAGCTCACCACATGTGCGTTTGTTCAGCTCACATGCCACATTCCTGCCCGCGCTCTGAGCTCATCACACACACATGCACGCGCGCGCGCACACACACACACGCACACGCACACACACACACATACACACATGCCAGTGCAATAAGCATGCCATATCACTGCCCTCACTCTGGCGCTCTGGTGCAAGACGCCATCAAGCCACAACGAGGCGCTGTTTCAGGTCAGGCTTTTCACTATCACTGGCACATCCCTGCCCTCCTACGCCATGCATCACTGGAACTCAGGTGCAAGACGCCATCAACCACAACAAGGCGCTGTTCCAGCAGCGCATGTGGCTGGAGGACTCGGCCACGCTGCGCAAGTGCCTGCATGCGTGGCGCGCAGTGCGCTACGGCTCTGTTCAAAAGCAGCAGATCCTCCTGCGCTGCATCCAGCGCATCAGGGTACGTGTGCGCAGCTGTTGTGGTAGCATGTGGACGACTGTGTGTATGTATGTGTGTGTGCACCTGAGGAGCATCAGAGTGCAGTTGCTATGCACTCCCTGTGCACACAGCCCCATTGAAGCAATCAGACGACTGCAGCTCAACGGCACCTTAGTCTCCCTTCTTTCCTCCCTGGCATGCGCTCAGCTCGCTTGTGTGCATTGGCCTGTGCACTTTCCTCCTCGTTTTGTCATCACTCAGGCTCAAACTTTTCAACCATGCATGCTTGCTCATTGTTTCCTGCAGCGTGGGTGCATGTCACGCGCTTTCTTCGCTTGGAAAGACCGCTTCCACATTGTGGACAAGAACTTGGCCATGAAGCGGAAGGTGCGCACGTGCGGCAGTGGCAAAGATAGGACACGGGAGGGGTTTGGTGAGACCCTGAGCAGCTCACTAGTCTGGGAACCTTTCAATGTTGCATACAGCCGCTTGGCTTGCGTAGTCTTTTCTTGTTCCTTAGAAGGACAGGAGCAGAGTAGGGACCGCAGCATCAAGCAGCAGGGTGGGACGGTATCAGGGTAGGACGGCAGCAGAGTAGGGACCACAGCATCAGGCAGCAGGGTGGGACGGCTGCACTGGAGGGACCGCAGCAGCAGACAGTGGGGTGCTTACGTCATGCAATTCTGGAAGATGAGGAGCATCTCCTGTAGCTGTATGATGTTTGTGTAGATGTAGCCATGTGATGTGTGTGTAAATGTAGCTATGTGATGTGTGTGTAGAGCATGTAGAGCAAATGGTTGTTGGTACAGAGCACACATGATGTGATTGTTGATGGCGCACATGATGTGATCACTCCCGGCGGCTACCAATGCAAACAGTCTGCTCAAACTGCAACCAGCATTTCACACAATTGCATTCTGCGTGCACATTGTGATCTCAAATGGAAGCTGCAATTGCGCGCGCCCTCTTGAAGCGCACCTATGTGGTCTGTTACAGAATGCAATCTGTACAAACTTATCACAGGTGGCAGTAACGATCGCACGTGGCCTCCTGAAGCGCACCTTCATGGAGTGGCGGCGCCTGGAGCAGGAGCGCTGGTGGAAGAACCAGTACAGCATGCGCGATGAGACCATCCACATGCTAGAGGTACCTGGAACCCGCTGCGATGTCTGTTGTGGTGTCTGGTTTGCTGGAGGGCCCCTGACGAGTCTGTTATGCCTGTACCTATGTTGGTGTAATTGATGAGCTCTTGAATAGGAGTAACCTCATCCTGCCTCAGCAGCTTGACCACCTTACCCCATCCCAACTTCCCAGAAATGATCTGACTGCCTTATGCAAGCCCCAACAATCATCCTTGGTTAGTTCATAGGGCCACCTTGAGTGTACCTGCCCCGTGCGCCTGCAGTCAAGCTCATTGTAGGTTTGTGCCTCAAATCAGTGAGATTGGGTAAGGAGGGTTGAGCTAAAGAGGCTCTAAAGAGCACCAAAGAGGCCTGCAGTTTATCTCATTGTCGGCTTGTGCCTCCCAAAGTAATCCCATGGCAAGCCAGGTCAAGGCATTGCCAACATGCGCGCCCACACTGCATCGTCAAGAATGACTCTCACTTGAGTTGCTGCTCCCTCACAACTGTGCCTGTGCAGCGTAAGATTGCAGGCTACGAGCGCCGGCCGATCGTGGTGCTGCGCAAGCGGCTGACGTCCAAAGTCTTGAATGCATGGTACGCACGTTCGTGTTGGGCTTCGGTACGGCCTCAGTGCTGCGCCTTGAAGCATGGTTTGAACTGTAGTGTTGGGTCTTGGGTGCTTCACGGGCTGGGCATGCTGTAATGGAAGGTCTTGGATGAATGCACGCTCGCTTGGTCTCGAACCAGGATGGGCGCGGCTATACCCTGAAAAACTGTGTGTTCAAGAGGCTGATCATGGAAGGGTCTCATATGAATGATCCAGTGGAACACACGCGCGCGCGCACACACACACACACGCGCACATACACACACACACACATTCCAGGTACATCCAAGCAGAGGCACGCAGGCACAGGAGGCAACGCGCGGAGCGTGGCATGCGCTTCTTCATGCACAACCGCTATGTGAAGGCCTGGAACAGCTGGTATGTTCAGGGAGAGTGAAAAGAGGACCCCACTGGTGCATGAGTTTCACGGGAGGAGTTTGATCCTGCCAGCAACGGAAACAGCATAAGTATGGCGTGTACCGTGTGACATGTCTGTGCCATCCTTCACGTATAATACGCACCGCAGGCTGCCTCTATCTCTCAGATACGTTGCAGGGACATGCATCTGCTTGCTCGAAAATTAGCACCCAGGGTGCTTAGGCTCCCGGTCTCCTTTAAGGAAGAAGTTAATTTCACCACTAGGGTTGGCCAATTAATATATATGTGCCGCATGGCAATACATTGCATTTCCCTGCCAGAAGCTGATATGTACGGCACATTTATACGGAAATGGCCAACCCTATGCATCTCTCTTTGTCTTCCTGGCATTCATTTGCAAGCATGTATACACCTCAGTGCATGCATGCAGGTTTGCCCTTGTTTGCAAGCATGCATGCACCTTACTGTGTGCTTTTGTTAGCCCTTGTTTTTGGCAAGCGTGCAAACTTCCTGTTACACAAGCAAGCGTATCCTCTGGCCTGCCTCTCTTCAGGGTCTTCTTTGTGGAGCAGCGCAAGTACTACAATGCCCTGATGGTCAAGGTCACCAAGCGCATGCAGAACATTGAAATTGCCGCCGCGTTCAACAAGTGGTTTGAGCTCATCGATATCAAGCGCGAGAAGGAGCAGCGCAAGAGCAAGTGCGTGCGTGCGTGTGCCCGCTTGATGTCGGTGTGTTTTTGGTTGGCATGCGTTGACGAACACGCACATGTGCGTGCATCTTAGTGTAGCTGTGTGTGTATGTGCATGCGCGTGCGCGTGTGCTTGTGTGCATGTTGATATATATATGCAGTGCCTTAAATATTGTCATGTAGTGTGCTTAGAGATGCTTTGTCTCGCCATGTATGCCCTTCTTCTGCTTTGTCATGCCCCATGTATGCCTTTTTGATGCTATAAGTTTTGAGTTGGAGCCGTTGCCGTGCCATGTATGCCCTTCTCTCTCTCTCTCTCTCTCTCTCTCTCTCTCTCTCTCTCTCTCTCTCTCTCTCTCTCTCTCTCTCTCTCTCTGCTGTCATGCTGTGTGTGCCTTTGTGTTGCTGAGAGCCGTTGTCATGCCATGTGTGCTTTCTTGTGCTTTTACATGCTATGCTTGCCTCTGTGATTCTTTGTCACGCCGAAAGCCGTCGTCATGCCAAGTAACCTCATTCTATCCTTGTCATGCCGTGTGAGCCTCTGTGATGCTTTGTCGGGTCGAAAGCTGTCATGCCATCTTTTGCTTCTCTCATGCTTTGTGGGCCTTTGTGGCACCATGCGTGCTCTCTTGTGCTATGTCATGCTGTGTGGGCCTTTGTTGTACCATGTCACATGGTCCATGTGCCTTCTGAGGCGCTGGGCACGTCGTGGGCAAGCTCATACTGATTGGCAGGGTCAATTCGTGGGTGAGCTTTATTGGCCTGACCTCATCGGCCTGACCTGAGTAAACAGCGGAGGAGGTTGTGATCAGGCATGAGTCAGGAGCGTAAGCAAGGGGCATTCCAAAGAGCGAAGCATAATGCAGACAGTTGTGATCAAAGCTGGACCGTTTGCTGAGGCTCCTCAGCTGCAGCAACGTGGCTGCTGGTGCAGGGTCAGTAAGGTGGGCTTGCTGTTCACCCTTCCCCTGCAATGTAATCATGAGACAAAGCCAGCTGGACCTGGTAACAGGGCCCCGCGCGTCTTGTTCAACCACACTCTAGCCGTCTCATGAAACGCGTGGATGAGCTTTATTGGAACAATGCGTTACATCTCACCGACGTGGCAGGGCCCTGCGCTTCTGGTTTAATCACACCATGGCCATCGCCTGGCGCACCTGGATGAGCTTTGTGGACTGGCGCAGGGAGAAGAAGAAAATCATCTCCAAGTGGAAGTTCCCTGTACAGGTGCTTGCACAGTGGCTCAGGAGTGACTGTTCTTAGCTCTTGAGCTGATTGGGCTGGCTGCAAGATTATTTGAGGGGCTAACTGCATGATGACCTTTGTCTTATCTTTGTTACACTTGACCCCCTAGCTCTTAAGCTGCTTAGGCTGGCTGCATGATGACCTTTACCTTTGTGTGCCTTACCTTGAGCACTTGAGCTGACTGAGCTGGCTGCATGACGACCTTATTGGGCAGGCCGCATGATCACCTGATCTATATCCTTGAAATGGAAAGGACCCAGTTATCATACAACACACTACAATCATCTACGCGCCCCTGTGCATGTGGGGTCAGGTTGCAATTGCAGCAGACTTCTCCTTCTTCCCTTACCTGCTTATGTATCACACACACACGCACACACACCATCATCATCATTCTCATCACCCCGCACTCATCACCATCATCATCATCATTCTCATTACCCCGCACGCAGGCCAAGGCCTTCCGGAGCTGGTACATTGCCGTGCAAGAGCGCAAGCGCATGCGTCTGGTGGGCAGCCGTGTGGCGCGGCGCATGCTGCACTCAACCACAGCGAGGGCCTTCTACACTTGGCTGGTATGTGCTGCTGCTGTACATCTTGATCTGGTCCTGTGTGATTGGTACACTTGACCACAGCCAGGGCCCTGCACGCTTGGCTGGTGTGTCCTGCTGTGCATCTTGATCTGGCGCCATTTGGTCGGCCCACTTGTAAATCACCTGTGGATGCGTGTGCGCGCATGCCTTTTCAAAACAGTGGCTGTGTCTATCTATGCAGGGGCCTGCAAAGAACTCTCAGCCATGCTTTTGTTCTTCTATCAATCTCTCATGAGATTTCGGTTTCAGCTCATTCATGGCATTCCCAGCAATGCTGCACCTGCAGGTTGAAAACATGCAGCTGTCCTGCATGGTTTCTCTCGCCGCCCATTACTTTGATGCCGGGCTTTTGCCAGCGGGATGCAGTGAGCAGTTTCCCTGCAAGAGTTGGTGCATTGAGTTTCACAGCTGGTCTTTTTAATGTTTTGAGTGTGCACACTCGCAGGGTGAGGTTGAGCAGCACCAGCTCCCCAGCAAAAGCTGGTGCATCAAGCATAATTGCTGATCACTTTCTGCTGCCCGACGCGCACCTGCAGAATGAGGTTGAGCAGCACAAGCTGGACACCCAGATGAGCACCAAGGAGGAGCTCGCGGTGAGTTGTGTTTATGGAGGGCGATTTATACATGAGTCAGAACAAACCTTGCTGAGGTAATGCTAATACCTGACAATCAAGAAATATTAAAAACTCAATGCCTGCTTGTCATGGTCCTGGGCGTGCAAGCATAATAATATGCTGCTCTGCACCTACAGAAAGCACGTCCGTGCGCGCACACACACACACATGCAAATCAAGGTCCTGGGCGTGCAAGCATAATAATATGCTGTTCTGCACCTACAAAAAGCACGTCCGTGCGCGCAAGCACATTCGCGCGCACACCTACACCTACACACACACACACATGCAAATCAAGGTCTTGGGCGTGCAAGCATAATAATATGCTGTTCTGCACCTACAAAAAGCACGTCCGTGCGCGCAAGCACATTCGCGCACGCACACCTACACACACACACACACACACACACATGCAAATCAAGGTCCTGGGCGTGCAAGCGTAATAATATACTGTTCTGCACCTACAAAAAGCACGTCCGTGCGCGCAAGCACATTCGCGCACGCACACCTACACACACACACACACATGCAAATCAAGGTCCTGGGCGTGCAAGCGCAATAATATGCTGTTCTGCACCTACAAAAAGCACGCCCGTGCGCACAAGCACATTCGCGCGCGCACACCACACACACATGCAAATCAAGGTCCTGGGCCAGGTGGAGGAGAATGAGCGGCTGCGCAGGGACAACAAGAGCATGCACACCTACACACACGTGCAGATCAAGGTCCGGGACCAGCAGGAGGAGAATGAGCGGCTGCGCAGGGACAACGAGCGCTTTGTGCGTCTCATAGACAGCGGGGAGTGGGGCAGGGGCAGGGTGTCGGAGCTGGTGTCAGCAGGCGAGATCCTCAAGGGCGAGCGGGATGCGCTGCTCAAGCTCATACAGGTAAGGAGTTTGCTTGGTCGTGTGTGTATGTGTGTGTGTGCCCATGTAAGTGTTGATTTGCTTGCCTGTGAATGTGTGTGCTGTGAGCCATCATCGGCCACTTTTCCGTATGATTTGCATGGACGCTGAGGGGGGCAGACTTCCTATTTTGTGCTTTGCCTTTTTTGCTCCCAGTTTTCCCTCGCTTAAAATGACGTGCTTTGCCTTGTCAGCACCTTATCATGCTCAATATGAATTAGCACCCAAAGCTCACACCTTGGTGCCCTTCCACTGTTGCTCACAGCACTGTGCCTGTTTTGTATAGAATAAGCCCGGTGGTGTGTAGAGAATGTGTGATGCCGTACCTTTGTGTCTGTGCCCATAGCACTGCTGTGCCTGGTGGTGTGCAGAGCATGCGGCGGGAGTACGAAGCTGTGCAGGCAGCCAAGTGTACCCAGGAGGATGAGATGCGCGCGCTCAAGGACCGCATGATGCTAGGGGTGAGTGTGCATCCGGTGCTTGCGCACGGAAAATGTTCTTCTAATTATGAGGGTTGCATGATGCTAGGGGTAAGCAAGCCCGTTGTGTACGCGCACACATGATATGACATTGGTTGCTATCCGTTACATGGCTCGATCGGCATGCGTTCTTGGGTGACTCAACGATGGAATTTTTGCTGGCCTTCAAGCATGCCAGGTCAGGTGACCAGTGCCTGTGCCTTTTGAGCAGACATCTACTTGTGTCAGCTGTGATTAAAAACAAGAGAGAAAAAGCGACGTAGGCAGAGGAGACTCTCCCTACATCCATTAAGAAGAAGGAGACGCTGGTGATTCCCTTGCATGGATCTGAGTGTGCAAACCATTCAACAGGCTAGGTGAAAAACAGGTTTGGCAAGTGCTGGGGTGTTGAACCACGTCAGGCTGCTGGTTGGCAATTGGTGATACAAAGTGGTAAAACCTGTTATCGTCACATTTCATGCCGACACAGCTCATAAAAGGGTGCTGCTCACAAACGCATGCTGGTCAAGGGCGAAATGCAAGGGCCATTCACTCTTTTCCTTCTCGCCAACACGGCTTGTCGCAGGGTGCTGCGCGCAACCGCATGCTGGTCAAGGGCGGCAGTGCTTTCAATGGCCTCGTGCGCGCCATGAAGCAGGATTTAGTGGAGGGCGGAGCAGGCGCGGCAGCAACGCGCAAAGACCCTAATGCACTCTATGAGGTATGTGCATGTGTGTGCGCGTTTGTGCGTGCGTGCGTGCCATGAAGCAGGACCTTGTGGAGGGCGGAGCAGGCGCGGCTGCAACGCGCAAAGACCCTAATGCACTCTATGAGGTATGTGCATGTGTGTGTGTGCGCGTGCGTGCGTGCGTGCCATGAAGCAGGACCTTGTGGAAGGCGGGCCAGGCGGAGCTGCACGCGCAAAGCTCCTAATCCACTTTAAGAGGTGTGTGTAAGTGCATGCTTTCGTGCCTGTGTGCCTGTGTCATGCTTCTCTTAGGTTGATGACCTGTGTGCTTCCTGGTCTTTATCGCTGTGACCCTGACCTTTCAAACCAGCACAAGCAGTAGTTCAAGTTGGAATGGAGCTTGCGCATGCCCTTTGTTACTTTTTGTGTGCGCGCGTGTGCCCATTGAAGTCCATGGAGGTTGCCAGGCTGCCCATGGGCAGCCCAGCACAAGCCTTGCAAGTCACGCCCCTTGCTCGTGTGTGCCCATCACAATCCATGCAGATCGACAAGCTGTCCATGGACAAGGTCACTGTGTTCCCTGATGGCGAGCTGAACGTGGATGCGGTGGCCAGTGTCCCCGGGACTGCCGCCTTCCAGCGCCCCATCAGTGCAGGTGTGTGTATGTGTGTATGTGTGTGTGCCTGCGTGCTTGCGTATGGGGTGTGTGCACGACTGGTCTGAAGCTTGGATGAAGTATCTAGCTCTGTTCATCGGGCATACGGTTGCTACTTCTCCTCGTCCTTTCCTTGCCAGATCTGAGTGCACTGCCTGCACCATGCTTGACCACCTGTAGCTTGCTTTCGCCTACACACACACATACACACATACATTGCTCTGATTTCCTCAGGCCAAGCCCTGCCTGGCCCTTCCGCCACGCTAGGCCCAAACATGACGCCACCCTCACCCCTCATTCGCACAGACACGCGCACACACACACACACACACACACACACACACACACACACACACACACACACGCAGACATACACATACACACACATACATTGCTCTGATTTCCTCAGGCCGAGCCCTGCCCGGCCCCTCCACCACGCTGGGCCCCAACATGACCCCACCCCCACACCCCATCCGCATGCCCCCCGACTTTGCGGGTGGTGGGGGCAGGCCGGTGGGTCCGGGTATGGGCAGAGACCGTCCCGCGAGTGCCACACAGCAACGGCCCTATGGGCGTGCACACTTGGGTGAAATGGCGGCGGGGCGACCATCTGCAGGGGCGCCGGGCATGTCTTCAAGGGTGGGTGGGAAACGAGTGAAGGGTGCACAGTGGAGGGTTTGAATGCATGAGGACATGGTGCGAATGCACTTGAATTGCGAGGCATCGTATGCGACTGTGAGAGGAGTGCAGTGGGATGGAGGCATCATCAGGGTTCATGCCGCTCCCTGGGGGCGTATGTTCTTCCCAGGAGCAGAGTTGCAGAATGAATTTAGCAGTGCCATCTCACGTCAGGCCACTCTCTGGGGCGTATGCTCTTCCCATTAGCAGCGTGGCTAATAAGGCAGCATGATCTTGTGTGTCACGCCGCTCCCTGAGGCACAAATGCTGCTCCTGGGAAGAGCATACGTCCCATGGAGCAGCACAGTGATCGATTGTGCTGCCAGAGTCATGCTGCTCCTGGGAAGAGCATACGCCCCAGGGAGCGGCCTGACGTGAGATTGCGCTGCCGGAGTCATGCTGCTCCTGGGAAGAGCATACGCCCCAGGAAGCCAAATATGCTGCGCCTGAGTGCCTGAGCCGTGCTGCTCCTGGAAAGTACTTATGTCCCCAGGAAGCGGCATGATTGCTCTGTACATGTGCGCGACACACACACACACACACGCACACGCACACACACACACACACGCACACACACGCGCACACACACACACACACACGCACACACACACACACACACACGCACACACACACACACACGCACACACGCACACACACACACGCACACACACACACGCGCACACACACACACGCACACGCACACACACGCGCACACACACACACACGCACACGCACACACACACGCACACGCACACGCACACATGCATATGCATATACTCACAAATAGGCAATGGATCCGTGGTGAGCGTGGTCAAATGACCATAGGCAGGCAGCTCGCACTGCGACAGGGAGGGGGGGGTGCTGGCTGGGGCTGGGGGCTCCGTGGCATGCTGAAAAGACCATGTGGCTTAGCGGCTTCACTCGGTCGCGTGCTGATAGGTGTCAAGGCCGGGCCTCTGTAGCATATGACACTGTGGCCCGAACAGGGAGATGGTGGGCAGGGGCTCTTTGGCGCGACTCAGTGGAAAGCTGAGGACTCCTGTAGGGGGAGATGATGGCCAGGGGCTCTATGGCATGGTGAACTGACTGTGAGGCCAGGGGCTCTGTAGCATGGCCCTGTGGCGTGTGGAAGGAGATGGTGGCCAGGTAGGCTCTGTAGCAAGGAGTTGTGGCATGTGGAAGGAGGTGGTGGCCAGATGGGGTCTGCGGCAAGATGATCTGACTGTGAGGCATGGCGCTGTGGCATCTTGAAGAGCATTATAGTCAGGGGCTCTGCGGCAAGATGATCTGACTTTGAGGCATGGCGCTGTGGCATCTTGAAGAGCATGACTGTGGCATCTTAAAGAGCATGACTGTGAGGCATGGCGCTGTGGCATCTTGAAGAGCATGATAGTCAGGGGCTCTGCGGTGCTGAACAGGTTCTTGATTTGCATCCAACTCCTCACGCTCTCCTCCAGCATGCGCTCCTCTGCTCGCCATCTGCTCCTCTGCTCATGCGTACAGGACCACAACACCTCTTACTCTTCTACCCCCCCCCCCCCCACACACACACACATACACAGCACCACTTCAACATCATTTGCCTGTTTGCCCATGCCTCCAGGACCACCACAGTGTCATTTTCCCATCTGCTCATTCATCCTCACAGGACCACCTCAACATCTCTTACTCCTCTGCTCATACCCACAGGACACCACAGCATCATTGACTCCTTGACGCTCACACACAGGAGTACCTCAATATCTCTTGCCCCTTTGCTCATGCATGCAGGACCACTACAGCATCTCTTGCTCTTCTGCTCACACACACACACACACACACACACACACACACACACACACACACACACACACACACACACACACACACACACACGTTCGCACTCATACACAAACACACACAGTGCCACCTCAACGTTCCTTGCTTCTCTGCTCATACATGCAAGACCACCACAACATCATTTGCTGCTGTGCTCATTCATCCTCACAGGACGCACTCAATACCTTTTGCTCCTCTGCAGGACCACCAGCGTGTGCTCAACACGTTGCAGAACCTGACGCCTGCCCAGATCGAGCGCCTGGAGGCCACCCTGCGCGCATCTCCTCAAGTGTCTCAGCAGGGGGGTACACTCCAGAGGGCCCTATCCACCAGGCCGCCATAGTAGCTCGATTGGTTTTACTGGCTGGCGCATCCCCTCAAGCGACTCAGCAGCAAAGAAGAGGAAGGTTGCTCTCCAGATTGCTGAATACAAGGCAGCCACAGTAGCTTTTGGATTCATGTACTGGCTGGTGAGCCGGTGCATCTTCTGACCCTCCGTCTGGGTTCCTATCCACTTGATATTCATTCTTTTGGGGTTTCAATCCAGTGACCGTCATTGCTTTTGCAACAGGAGTCTGTGCTTTTGCGTGTGCGTGTGTTTGTATGCATGCATGCATGCATGCATGATGGAAAGAGTGCTCTTTGAGGCTGTGAATCTGCGTTGTCAAACGGCAGAAAGATCTTTTAAGAGGGTGAATGAATGATGCTGGAATATCTTGGCTGTGTACATGTTAAAACATTTTTCAAGGTTCAAAGGAAGGGTCACATGTACTGGGGTCAAAGCGTCCGTGTAAGTTGGGAAGGGTGTTGAGCAAGAATTGTAATAATTATGGTCATGTGTGTGCGTGTATGTACGTGTGTTGTCAGAAGTCGAAAGGTTTAACAATGGCACAGCAGCTGAAGTCATGCCGCATAGCACTGGCTAATGAGCAGCAGCACTCTGCTGTTTGTCATAATGTTGTGTTGTTTGCACAAGCAGCTTGTGTTTTTTATGGTATCTGATTGTGCCATTGTTGTTACATGTTTCGCAACCGAATTTTCCATCAAGCCATTTGACGACTCCACTTTCATGCTCAACTTTTATCCTATTGCCTTCAATCATCACACTGAATCCATTGAGTTTCGGCCGCTTTCTTGAAATGTTTCTACAAGGATAACCATGTTCATGCTCCGGCATTCTTTGCCTGTGCTGGTTTTCCGCTGACTTATAAAGAGCATGCTGTG
Source organism: Dunaliella primolecta (assembly GCA_914767535.2). Classification (NCBI taxonomy): domain Eukaryota; kingdom Viridiplantae; phylum Chlorophyta; class Chlorophyceae; order Chlamydomonadales; family Dunaliellaceae; genus Dunaliella; species Dunaliella primolecta. Next base: position 7,708,651 of record OU611760.1, on the reverse strand, counting down.
ATGACTGTGTCGGCCGAGTTCCATCCACTGGGCATGTAAATAAGAATAAGAAAAGAAAAAAAGCCTACGCCAGCCAAAAGGCCGCGTGCGGTATGTGAATGATGCTCCTCTTCTGTATGGAGCATCATGCTACCGAAAACAACACATCATTGTTAAAAACAATTTTTCTCAGGCACTTGACCTGAAGGCTTTCTGCAAATTGCTCAATGACAGCCCCAAAATACCTTCACACACCGAAACTCTCAAGGGCTCACACGTACAAGATTCTGGAACTCACACTCCCTGTAAAAGGAAACGAGTCATACCATCCTCACAGAAGTTGCAGGCACTATCTACAAGCAACATACAGGTGACTCCCTGTCTGGATGGATCGCTTTTTGGTCGCCCTGGTGCAACATTAATTGTTCAAATAGAAAGAGCCTCTTTCTGGCACTGAGTGCCAAGGACCCATTCCCGACATATGGTTGAGAAATGCTTCAGAGGTTAATCACCCTAGCCAGCTTCTTCCAGAACAGAGGCATATCCATCTCCGAGTCGTGGAGGTTAGTGACTATGAAGACACCCGGCCCAAGATTCAGCTTGAGGCCTTCAAGCAGCAGCACTGCAACCTCTACTGCCACCTTTCAAGGGCCTCAGCTCAAGTCACCCTCCATTCTGTTGGTGTGGGCGGGGTCAAAAGAAGAAAGAAAGAAAGAAGAAAAGAAAAACTACGCAGTCCAAGTCTGATAGCATGCATAAAGGGAATGTCACCTGTCCTGAAAGGCAGGGCCCCACCACATAGGCCAAAAGAAAGAGCAAGCACAAAAGTCTACTCCAGCAAGTTGGCCCCCACCATGGGCCCCCGGGATCTACGACAAAATTGTCAGGCAGGTCCTGTCCAGCAAGCTCAAGCCCCACCCCTAATACCTAAGCATGCTCTTCAACATCCCAGCAAGGGCCTTCCTCTCCCCTAAGAGAGCCAACCGAGATTGGGAGGCAAAGAACGGACTCGAAGTTATGCAGACCCAAGCTGAGACACTCCACCTCTGAACGCCTTCTCTACCGCACCGACTTTCGGGACCATTCCTACACCAAATCTTCCTCCCAGCACCCGCGCTCAAGTGGGCGGGGTCATCTAAACACCTCACACTTTGAAGCCCCTTAAAGAGCTTCAAGCTAAGTTAGTCTCAACACTCATAAAGAAACCAAGCTTGCCCTGTAACCTCATGCTTATTCTGTTCAGTAGACAGGAGGAGGACAGTCCACGCCCACAGGCTCTGGCTGACAACAACCCGCCAGAATCATTAGTTATTTCCGTCAGCTTCTAGCTTAGTTTAAGCTAGGCCTGTGAGCCTCCTTGGTGAAACCTTAGCTAGCTTGCTAGTTAGGGAACCTCTCCTTAATGCACACAGCTGGACCTGGCTTGCATAGACTTTTCTTTTCTTTTCTTTTCAGTATGCTTGTGAACTTGCTAGCACCAGACGCCCTCTTGAAAAGACTCCACAAGATCAGGCGCGGGGTGCTGTTAGTAGCCCTTCTGGTCCCCATTGACCTTCCTTTCTTCTCTGGGTGGAGGGGATACACAAGAAAATAAATGCCTACGCCAGCCAAAAGGTCGTGTGCATTAAGGTGGTGGAGGAGACACACGGTTCTTCTGAGCCAATGTATCTTTTCCTTAATTGATGTAAGGAGAGTTTCCTCTGCCTAGTTGGATTTTTCCTGTTTTCTTTTTTTCCTTTTCTATGGTCACAGTATAAAATCCCAGTGCAGTAGATGTACCTGGAAGTCATTACCTGTCCTTTTGTGCTCCTGTCTTCTTTCTAATGACTCACTCGTGCAAAGGTGCTTGCTTGTGGGCAACAATACCTAATGTAGAGCAAGGTGAAGCTTAGGAAGATTTTTAGAAAAAAAGAGAGAAATTGAATACTGCAAGAAATTGGATGCTGCAAGACCCTGGAACCAGCTAGGGGCTCTTTCTCACACACACACACACACACACGCACACGCACACACACACACACATACGCACACATACACACATACATACAACCATACATACATACATACACACACTGGCACGAGGAACTCTGTGAGCCCCTTCAAGGCAAGAGGTTATTCCTCACACACTCCTCCTGGGTGCGTTACTACCTACACTGCCTACACCCTTGATCTATATGGCAAAAGGAACGCAAGCTCTTAGAGCCTGGCCTGGCCCAGTAAATTTCCTTTTCCATGATTGATGTAGGGAGCGTCTTCACGCCAACGTAGCTTCCTTTTTCAGTGAGCTAGAACAGGGAGTTAACTTGCATACAAGTTCCATGCATATTTTGTACAGGACAATCAAAAACTTACCATGAACAAACATACCACAGAAAGCAAAAGCATTATTAAAGCCAACCTGTCAGCTTCTACAGCAAGCTGTGGTATGCTTTCCTTGGATTCCCTGGGTCCTCTGGTTGCATTGCGGCTGAAGTGCAGGTGAAGCGGCTGATTTCAGCCGTGTGCAGCTGAAGAGCGGCTATTTGCAAATTTTTTTCAAACGTTCTTCAGCCGCTTCAGACAAATTTCAGCCGAGCCAGGAAATCTATGATGTGCTAGAACCTTCCAGACACACACTTGGTTCACTCCCTACTTACCAGTGAAGGGGACTCTTGGCTTTTTGGGATAAACCTTCAACTTCTAATCCCTGCAGGAGCTTTTTTTCCTCTTGCAGGAGCTTTTACAAGAGGATGTTTCGTGCTATGGATCAGTTTGGGGAAATACCATGTTTTCCTGACCATGTTGCGGCTTCATCCACAGGCACACTCACCTTTCACCTTTTAAATTTGTCATCATAGATTTACAAGAGGAGACGGGGTGAATTTATCTGGGGTCCACATGGAGCTCACGTCACCCTGTTCAATACTTTGCAAGCCTCGGAGCATGCCACGCGCCAGCCGCCTCAGCCAACGACCCTAACTACCAAATGTCTGCATACATTTAAAGTCAAAACACATATGCAAATGATGCACTGGTGGTTCCACCTATGGCAAATCAGAATCCCAACATGCTGGACACCACATGTTCAAAGCAGCAGCAGTACAGCTGCATCACAAGCTACTCTGTGCTCTCTGTTGTCTTGGACTGCTTTGCCTTCATTTCCATAGACCCAGGATCCACAATGTTGCTCTCTCCTGTCCAGGAAAAGACAAAGGAGGGAAACAAATCTTAAAAAGGGGGTTGTGCAAGGAAAGAAAGGAGCGACCAGAACCTGGGATGCAAGGGTAACTTTCCAAACGTGCGGCAATGCTACAGGTATGAAAGCAGGGGCAGCCTTGATTGCTTTATTGCATTCTGATTTTGTAGGCAAGCCGCCTCTGTCTCTGCTTACCAAACTGGACGCTTGGAGGCGGAGGTGCATGGTCAGGATCCGCTAAAGCGCCTCCTCTCAACCCTCCCTGTAAAATGAATTTAAAAGAATAATTATAAGTTCAACGCGGGTAAATTTGCTTGGCTGTTCCCTTTCGGAAGCTTGAATTGGGAGCACTTCACTAGTGCAGGCATGAGTGTGAGTGTGTGCGCATGTACGTCTCAAAAGGCTTGCATGTTCCGTCTGTTCTTCCAAGCCTACAATTCTCTCCATCATGTAGATGATCTAAATTGATGAGAGTCAAAGGATCTACAAACACGCATGGACAGACTTTGAAAGCAACCAGCAGGCTTGCAAAAACATATTACTCACGCCGACAGATTTGGCTTCGTTGGTAGTCAGTTCGGAAAAGGGCCTTCCATAGAACTCCTGGCTGATTTGCTCCTTTTGCTGCGGGGCAAGAGAGAGTGTGTGTGTCAGCGGTGGCTGCCAACACTGCGAGCACTCCCGGCGATCTTTGGTGCAATATGATGCGATTTATTGATAGGTTGACATCTATTCTTCTTGTACTTGCCTCCTGGCTCATTGGAACCTTGCTTGAAGCGTCCATGTTGGCTCGAAGTTCAGGTCGATGATTCACAAGCTGATTCACTGATCTGTCGGCAGTTTTATTTACTTGATACGTTTATAAATTTTCTTTTAAATTGACCCCTGCCGCCTTCTGTGCGTGTTGCGTCGCAATGTCAGACACTGATTCGATTTCCTGCTTTTAATGTATCATTGAGTTAATTTGATACTATGTTATGTAAATCTAGCACCAAGGGCGAGAAAGGATACCTTCCAGCACAAACTGGAGGAAGGATAACAGATGAGGCAGCTCTGTCTCCACTTCAGCGGTAAATCACAACTCCAGGTTTCAAAATGTTCAAACTCACAAAGTTCAAGATCTTTCCTCTCATTTAGGAAGAACCTTAACACAATTTCGTGCAAGCCATCATGCTGATCGTACTTTCATGGATTTGCAGCTTCGCGGTGGAGGTAACTTCTGGATCTTTTGAGCTGATTTGTATCTTTTCCTTATTTAATGTAGGGAGATTTTCCTGTGACTACACAATTTTCCTTTCTTGTATGAACTGGAGAAAAGGATAGTTCCTCTTCAATTAGCCCTAATCCAAACTCATCAATGCCTATACTCACCTTTGTAATGAACTTGGAATCATCGCACACACCAACCTTTATTCCAACGATCTTCAGTCCTGCCCCAGCCAGGAATACCTCTTCTGAGCACACCTGTTTCCTATAATATATAATTCATTGCAGCCTGGAAAACAGCTGCAAGGATCCATCTAAACAATCATAAGCAGCTTGGCTACAGGGCCTGGCTACAGCTGTACCAGAAGCCAATTGGAAGCTGCGCAGTGTCAGCAACCATTGCAATGCACGCTGACATATTAGGATTTTAAATAAGTGCCAGTGCCTCCCCTCTGACAAACAACAGATTTAAAGGAATCCTCCTAATCCAAATATAGATAGAAAGAAAGAAAGACTACGCTTGCCAAGTCTGGCCGCGTGCATTAAGAAAAGGTCACCTGAAATATAGATAGTCAGGAGGGAGTCATTGTAGCTAACCAATCCAGTCAAACCCTCACTCTCAAAGTCTCTGACTGGAGGACACGGGTGTACACTGATGGTAGCTGTCATATCCAGAACGGCAGTCAAGGAGATTGGAATTGGCGTCTACTACCCTCTCACTGACAGCAAAAATTACAACGAGCCCAACGGGACTGGAATTACCACCAAATGTCGAGCTGAATTAGCAGCAATTGTTGGTGCCATCACGCACTATTATGCGCACCGCAATGTGACATTACTTCAGTCAGTCTCACCTTTTTGCATCAAATATGTAAACAACCAATTAACCCTGAGAAATACACTTTCTGTTTAGCAGCTTCGTGGTGGAGGGGACTCACAGGTACTTTGAAAAATATGTCTCCTTTTTCATTAAATGATGCAGGGAGAGTTTCCTTTGCATATGTAGTTGTTCTTTTCTTCCTTTTTATGTTCCTGTGTTTGCCACATTAGAGCAGACCTTTCAACATCAAACCTGTTCAACGTTCCTTGGATGACACACTTAGGACACTCTCTACTTCTAACAGCCAGTTGCTCCCAGAATTCTTCCAGATCCTCATAAGCCTCGTCTTTTTTTTAGCTTTTGTGGTGGAAGGGACTATAGGTCTTTAAGCCAATGTGTCTCCTTTTCCTTGGTTGATGTAGGAAGATTTCTCTGGATATGCAGCTTCCTTTTTACCTATTTCAATGGTAGTTGAGTGTTTTCTTTGCCTACATCATGATGGCCTTTCTTCTTTCTTTTATGTTTTCTTGCTTCTAGTATTCCTGTGGGGTTCCAGCCATCGGAGCTTCTGTGCTGAGGGCAAAAACAAGCTTGAGCTTCACTGTGGGGCAGATTTTAAATAGAAGGGCATGTTTTCAGCCACTTGCTTCACACATACATGAAGGGACTTAAAAAGTCGGACGCTTTGTATCAGCCTTTGTCACATGTTGATTTTTAAGCCATTGTCAAAGTTAGTCAATCGATTATGCAGCAAACCACAACCAAACAGAAAAATCGCTACCAGGCTACGCGGGCTCCTGTGTCGCCCCAAGCTTTGCTTTCATATCAGGAGATGAAAGGTCCACAGGGTTGTTTTCGCCAAACTTCACTGCAGGCGGAGGGGGCGCGTGCTCTGGGTCTGCAGTGTGACCTGCAGGGAAATGTAATGATTGGAGGCGTACGCATCTTTTGGGAAGGCAGTTCTGCTTGAGAGACAGCTGCTTTACATGCACAGCAAGTTCCCTGCCACGTGCCTTTTTTTCCATCTCGTCATGTCAGTGGATATCAAATGAAACCCTCCACTTCCATGGCAACAGGGAAGCAATAAGAGGAACGGCATTGACAGTGAACACAAACAGACACATTCCACTCACCTGCTCGAGCTGCACCTCCCTTGATCCCTCCCACCGACTGCAAATATATGAGGAGAAGAAAATTTGATCCCTTTAGTATCAGGCATGATAGTGAAAGTGTGCTTAACCAAAGTCCTGCCCTCTAAAAAGGTGCGTTTGGTCTTGGAGGCCTGTCTGATGCAGGAGGCACACATATTGTTATATGTGACTCAAGTCTCAAAAAGCTCTTTTAAACAAACAATACATCTAACTCCTGCTGCAGACAAGATGGCATCCAGACCAGACGCGTCTCTTTACAATGGTAGCAAAGGTCAAACCTGACATGAACATTTTATCATGTTGGTCACCTCAATTTTATGATATAATCATCAAAGTCATGCATGCGCCGGAGCAACAGCATCTCAAAGTCAAAACGTGTCAAACTGAACTTGCCTTTTGCAATTACTGTTGCTATACCTTACATTTGAACTGTAGCATGAAACTATAGCAAAAATTATAGCAAATGTTTTTGGTTTTAGGGTTAAGTTAGGGTGGGTCAGGATTAAGTTTAGGGGCCAAAACTGTGAGAACTGTAGTGAAACTGTAGCTGCTTTTTTCTACAGTTCGAATCTGGATATAGCGACATTCACTCGCCTTTTGCTCATTGCTTGTCAACTCGTCATAGCTCCTCCCATAAGCCTCCTGCAATGAAGGCCATGGTGCAGGTTTTTGGTTTCCTGATGCGCATGGGTGATGAGCAATAATTGATCCCTACCAATTTAGGGCTTGACCCTCAACACGCACGAAATTTCCCGCCCCCTACCTGTGCTATCCTCTCCTTGTCTTCTTGCGATAAAGGCCCCGGGGGTGGCACAAAGCGCGCCGCTTCTTCTTGCTGTTCCATGTTTTTCAGATGTTGAGCTGGTCTGGAGGTGGAACAACCAATTTCGTTCGTGTAACGATTTAGTTAAGTTTTAAAACCTCTAAAAGCTTTCTAATTGTTATCTAGATCGTGAGATCCCATTTTCTGGAAGTTGTTGGATCAACAATCTGCATCAAAATGCACCTGTAATTTGTAAGCGTACGGTTGTACAGCTAATTGTTTGCGACCGAGCCGTCACTGGAAAGCTGGGTCCATGTCAAGATTGATGGGATAGATAGCTTAGTATGCAATGTCGATTCAATGTCTTAACATCTCCAGGCCTGCCAAAGATGCAACTTGGAGGGTCAACTGCTGCCCGTTCAAATGCACACACCCAGGACGTTCTTAATCCACGAAACCATGAAAAAATTGTTAGGATGTGCACTCCCACCATGAGCTTGGCAGTGCTGGTCAATGGGTCACCCCCCCTGAACCAATATGACCTTGTTGACCATTCAATTTCAGAAGAACCCTCCAAACCCTCATTATGTCTATTTCTGGCTTTCTCCTAGGCTAGCTGTGTCTAGTTCAGGTTTGAGGGCCCTTTGGTGAGACCCTTGCTAGCTTGCTAGTTAGCGGAGCTTTCCTTGAAACACGCGACCCTTTGGCTGGCTTAGACATTTCTTTTCTTTGCTATTTAGGCCTAGGGGACCTTTCCTTAACACATGTGGTTATTTGGCTGGTGTAGACTTTTCTTGTTCTTTTGACAGCATTGCTCTCACTACCAGGCCGTTTCTAATTTCTTCTTGCAGGGCAATAACTATTGTTTCTTATGAGAAGTTTTTCTAGTTCATGTCTGAGCCCCCTCATGTTGGACTGCTCAGATCGGATGGCTTTCAAGGATTGCGGCGCTGTGAGTCTTTTGTAACAGCGATGAAGCAGGGTACCCCTATCTCACTGCAGGATTTCACAGACGATTTTAGGCACAGATCGCGCAGTGCATGGAGAGCTGTTGAAGGAGTGGATCCGCCAAAAACAAACAACAAACTGGCCACATATCAAGCATTATTTGATCAAAATGTGCGCAAGCCTATCCGGCTGCCAGGGTATTTGCATCTGGATTTGCCTCGGCATGTCATGCAGAATGTTAGTAGGTTCAGGTTGAGAGTTCACACTTTGACTGTGGAAACTGCGTCTTGGGAGGATGGGATTTCTCCGGTGCGTGACAGATGCTCATGCGGGTAAATTCAAGATAAGGCTCATGTTCTCTTTATGTGTAGGTATGAGGGGCTGTGTGCTCTAAGAAAACAGTAATTTTGGACTTTATCTGGCGATTCTTCACCTGCACATCCTTTCTTGCAGCATCAACTTAGTGTCCAGGCTGTATTTAATTTCCTCTTGCAACGCAATGAGAAGCTATTCTATGTCATGTCTGAGCTTTTGGATTTGCTGTTGGCTGGCATGGACCAGCCACAGGCTGATCAGCCGAACAGTCTGGCTGACTCAGGTTTAGGCAGAGTTTGTAAGGTCTCCCTGTGTTAATATAATCTTATCTAATCACTACCAGAGCCTGCTCCTACCGTGCGCGTAGGCATGCTCTCTCACCTCCTCAGTACTAGCTTGAAACCTTCTCGCTGCCAAGTGGCAATGTCCTTCACATCTTACCAGAATGCGAACACGATAAAGTCTCACCATTCATCATGGAGCAACACAAATGAATAGTCAACCTGAGTCAACTCCTAAAAAGTGTGAAGGCTCCCTGTGGTACATCAAGCAAGCCTTGTTCGAGCGTGGCTCATTGGTAGAAATCATGTGTGCATGCATCCAAGACATGTATGCTGCTGATGAGTATGTTTTGAAGGATGGTGCAAAAACTGCACTTGTGCATCCTATGCGGGGTGTTAAGCAAGGGTGTCCTCTTTCTCCTCTCCTTTTCTCACTTTACATCAATGATGTTGGCTTGATTGCTGAGGATGTGAGAGGGGCAGTAACTGGCACAGAGAATGTTCGCGTGACCCACATGTTGTATGCTGATGATCTCACATTGCTTTCCAATGAGCCAGGTGCTCTTCAAACCATGTTAAGCAGGCTGAATGTGTATGCTTGGAAGAAGCATCTCGTTATCAACACCTAAAAGTCAGAGGTTGTGCACTTCAACTCAAAAGGAAATAATCTCCCTGTTTTTACGATTGGCAGTGACACTCTTGCTCATAAGGACTCGTTTAAATATCTTGGCATGATGTTTTACAGGACCTTGAACATGGCTAAATCGGCAGAAAATGCAGCTCGTGCTATGCTTACATCTGCTTATAGGATTCGTCGTTTTGCACGCGAGCACACACTTGCAGATAGGCTGCATGCTTCCTTGTGGCTTGCAAAGACGTATGTTATTCCAGCTGGTATGTACGCGAGTCAGGTGTGGGGTACAGGTTTCATGCAGGCAGGCAAAGAGTTCTCTAGTGCTCTGCAAACTTTGCATCTGAATTTCTTGAAAGGTACCTTGGGTGTGAAGCGAACTACCACTAACTGGGCTGTTTTGAGAGAATGTGGGCATCAACCACTGCAGTACTATTGGTTTAGAGCTGCAGTCAAGCTGTACAACAGCATGCTTGGTACAAATAGTAGTACTTTACGCCGTGTTATGCAAGCCGATTTGAAGTTACAACCTAAGGATGACAAGTGCTGGACAGCGCAGTTAATTCAAGCCTTCCAAGGTTTACGTGGTTCTGAATTTTTTGAGCAGGCTGTGAGGTCAGGAGGTGCCATTTCCATGAATGATTTTAGTGCAGACTTGAGGTACAGATTGCAAGGAGTTTGGAGAGAAGCTGAGTCAGTGGATCCAAGGGGAAACAACAACAAACTAGCTACTTACCAAGCTTGGTTTGCTACTCCTTTTGCTTGCAACGCTCGCCAAACCTATGCACCCCTGCTTTGGTATCTTTTTTTGGATTTGCCTAAGCAAGTTATGCGTAATGTGAGCAGGTTCCGGCTTCGTGCTCATACTTTGAAAGTTGAATCGGCTGTTTGGCAGGATGATGGTACCTCTGTGTGTGACAGGTGTCCTTGCAACCAAACTCAAGATGAAGCACATGTCCTTTTTAACTGTACCGATGAACACGTTTGTTCTCTGCGCCGCAAGTATCAAGTGCTTTTTGAACCTTACTTCCAGGATATTCTTGAGACGCAACCTTTTTTACTGCATCAAGTGAGCTCTCAATTTGTTCATCAGTTCCTTCATCAGCGAAGCGCAAAGCTTTTATTTTTTGTGTCTGAGCTTATGGATTTATTTTTGGCTGGCAGAGACCAGCCACAAGCCGATCAGCCAAACGACCTGGCTGAAGGTCACCCCCCACTGTGCCCATTGTAACCATTAGCAGTGCGCACACATGGGACGGATTGCTGTCCGGGCAGTGGCCTATGGTCGAACTCATTTGGTGTGAAAGGCTTGTAGATGGTGGTACTCAGACTTTTCCGAGCATAGGCCAGAGACATCCCAGGTTGCCCATGCCCCCCTTTCTTTGTGCGCTCCTGTGGTATAAGTATAGTACACAACAACAAGCTTTTTTCGTTTGTTTCTGAGCTTATGGACATTATGTTGGCTGGCGAGGACCAGTCACAGGCTGATCAGCCGAACAGTCTGGCTGAAGGTCCCCCTGTGTAAATCTAAATCTAAAACCTGTGGTATAACATTGGTTTTGCATCCTGTGGACATACCCTTTTTCTTCGGTTTCCTCGTTTTCAGTTTCTGCCTCCGTGTGCTGGAATGTACCAGCACCAGGCCTATTAGTCCAACGTTGTGGCTAACGGTCCATTCTATAGATCTGTAAATCTGAAGGCTCCCTTGAAGTAGGTTTTCTTTCCATGGATGCTGGCTGCGGAAGTTTAACGTGTCTTCCTTCATTGATGTAGAGAGAGTTACTCTCTATCTGCGTAATCGTCTTTCTTATCCAATTGTAAGTTACAATTTGTAACCTTATAACCTTGAATGAGCTGCAGTGAATTCTCAATCCAAGCCTATAATTATACTTTAAAATGTCCAAAAATGGGAAAACAGATAAAATAGCTCATTTGGTACATGTACACAAAGCATGTACACAAAACCATAAACAAGTGATTCTGCAATAAGTGAATGTGCTTGAATATATGCATCTGAAAGAGGAAACGCCATGTCTGAGAACTTTCTTAGACGGGGTCACCGGAGAAATAGACAAAGCTTCCCACTTGCATCAGGGAAGGTTAAGCTTGGGCAGCATCAGCACACAAAAAAGAAAGTTGCTTGGCAGTGCAGCAAGCAAACACAAGGCTCCAAGGAAATAAATTTTCTTTATAAATCAAAATATTTGACCATGAAATCTGCACAAAGCAATTCTTGGTCAAGCGACTTAAGACAGAAGCAAGTATGCCGTCCTGAAGAAGCATGGCCGCATATGTTTCAATGCTTCCTTTATTTTTAGCAGGCATAAATGGGGCTCACTCCTCAGCTAGCACAGAGGGAAGTGGTCACATGAAGTAGCCCTAGAAAGGAAAGAAAAGCAACAGAATAAGAAAGGACACGCAAGCCAATTCTGGCTGCGTGCATTAAGGAAAGGTCCCCTAATTAGCGAGGGCCCTAGGTAAGCCCTCCTAAAAAGCATTCTAAGATTCCTGTATGATGCGGCCAGCTGCAAGATGCATATAACTTTTCTTCCACAGAAAGCAGGACCACATGACAGTAGCAGCCACCAAGCGTACACATACTTTTCTATTGCGATTAAGGACTGGGACGCAGAAAATTGTGTCAAGATAGCACTCACATAGCTGCAAGCAAGTTTCTCTCACATGACTGAGCAAAGTTTTCTGGATAATTATCAGGGATAAGGCACTGCTTTAATATTGGCATTCTTACTTTAGCTGTGCCCTGCCACATTGGCACGCATGCCATTTCTATTAACCACACAAAAGCCACAATTTCCTCGATTGAAGCTGGATATTTGCAATTCGTAGCAAGAAACAATCTGCCTCTCAATTGACCTACGTGAGCAAGGTGACATATTTCAAACCTTCATCAGAGCCTAATTTCAATTGCCTGAAATGGCACACTTCATGCCCATGCTGCCTTGCCCTTTTCCCATGCTTATTCACTGGATTATGACCAACCTCCCAGCAGACCATGCAGGGTGCACTTATTAGTAAGGCACATGGCTCTTCAAGCGCAGCTTGATGGGGACGCCTGAATTAAGCACCAGCGCCATGACCTGCATGGACATGCAAAACGAGTGTGGAAGCAATCCAGAAGCAGCAAGAGTGAGCCAGAAGAATGGGCCGTCAACATTGTTGAGATTGAGACCATATGTTGCAGCAGCGCCAAGATTGACCTGCATGGACATGCACCAGGTGTCAACGAGATGTGGGCCAGGACTGTGGGCACTTCAAAGTCCGTGAGAATGGTACCATACTCACACCCATGAAATTGTGTGTTGGTCCGGGCCAGCAGCAACAGGTCATCGGATCAGGACCTAGGCACTCATCAGAAATGTGATGTATAGCACTATATGCCCTACTGGTTAGTGTGAGTGATGTATCTTAGTCTGAACCCACTGTTTCACAAGAGCAGGAAAGGAGTAGGAATGTGCGCGTGCGCGCGCAAACACACAGAATACATTCAGGTCGAGCTGTCATGGAAATGGCAATGGCAGATAAATATGAGAATGCACACTTCAGCCATCCATGAGGGCAATCTGCTTTCAACTTTTGACAAGGCCACATCCCCATGTGTAGCCTCAGCACAATTGCAACATGCATATACATAATGAACTCCCAAAGCAATTCCTGAATTGGCCAAGTAGTTGCCATCCCAGAAAGCATGGGCCCCACCTGTGCTGCTTCCACCTCAGCATGTGAGCCAACAGAGGGGTCCAGCTCCAGCCAGAACTTGGACAAGATTGACTGCAATTGTGTCAGGAAATTTCACAACAATAAGTTTTGATGTCAAGCATAGCAGAGGCCCAAAATGCATATCAAAAATCCAAAAAGTAATTAAAAAAACAGATGAGCATACACTTTCTAAAAACAGGGGGAGGAGAAGAAGCGTGATTTGATGCTTTGAAGCTACAGGTGGAGCAAAGATACAGCTGTTATGATAGGGAGTTCAAATTGGAGGAAAGAGAGGGCCAACATGATAGGAAGTTGGAAGTTGCAAGGAAGAAGGAAGGGAACGCCAATACGATGGGCAGTTCAAACTGGACAAAAGGAGCACAGTTCAAGCACCAAAATAGGGATCGCGTGACAAAGGAGCAGACAAGGGAGCCATAGCAGGGGCTCTGGCCAGATCCATGGAAGATTGCTGCAGGCCTCCTCTGCTTTTGTCTGCCTTCTCAGAACACCGCAAAAATCCTGAGGCACACCAGCATCCTATGCTTTGAGGTGCATCTTGGAATAACACAACAATAACTTACGAGCAGGATGGTCCGCGCATCCACATACGCCAGGTTCATCCCGATGCATGACCTGGAGCCATCACTGAAGGGCAGCATTGCCTTGTTGGGGGGCACGCTGGCATGGCCACGAGGGGTGGCAAAGGGCTTGGTTGGGATGCTGGCAGTGGTGTTTTCTGCCACAGGGGGGCCTGCTGCTGTGGCTGTGGCGTGCAGGTGCACTGTGTTGGACGCAGCAGGGGTGGGCTTGCTGCCTATTGCTCCCTCCCTCAGCCAGCGCTCTGGGTCAAAGACCTGTCGTGTTGTGCATGAACAGGGATGCGGTTGCTTGGTGGATTGGTGCTTGTGTGTGTGTGTGTGTGTGTGTGTGTGTGTGTGTGCGTGCGCGCGCGTGTGTGTGTGTGTGTGTGTCCGGCAACAATGCGTTTCGGGTGTGCGCTCTAGTGCATGAGAGTATGCAGAACCACATTCAGTTGAGCTTGCGTGCGTGCATGCATGTTTTGTGTGTGTGCGTGTGTGTGTGAACACATGTTTGTTTATGTGCGTGCGTGCGTGCGTGCGTGTGTACGAGTGTGTGTGTGTCAGCGTGTTTGTGAAATGATGGAGGTGAAAAGATGATTTTGCTTCTCATATACGGCAAGGGAAGGAGCTCAGGCCATCACGCACCTCAGGCGCGGTGAAGTTGTGGATGGAGTTGTGCACGGAGTGGAGGGGTATCCAGACAGTGCTCCCTTTGGGGATGTGCCAGCCGCCCAGCATGACATCCTTTTGGCATTGCCTGGGCAGAGCAAATGCTGGGACAGGGTGGGATGAGCACACAAATGTACAGCTGGACTGGAGAACGGGCGCGCAGTGCGGCTGGAACTACACACGCAGTGCTATAAGCGGCAGGAGGATAGTTGTGTGACACCCTTTTTCTTCAGCATTGTTTGGGACAAAAAGCATATGATGGGGCAGAGGGTTGGTGGGAGCACACAAATGCACAGCTGGGCAGGACGTTGGGCTCACAGTGTGGCTGAAATTGCAGATGGTGCTCAGACTGCGCAGACCCATGCTCAGGCTTTAGCAACAGTGTTCCTGAAATTGCACATGGTGCTCAGACTGCGCAAACCCATGCTCAGGCTTTAGCAACAGGGCAATCAGCGTGACATCCTCATGTAACCTTGCCTGGAGAGGGAGGCAGGCTCGGGACGGCAGGCAGTTGTGACAGGGTTTGCACGGAAGCCATTGTGCCCCAGCTTTGCTTGGCCACCAGAGGATACATTTGTGCATGGGTTTCGGGTTCTCTCACTTCTTTGCATTTTTGCACGACAGCCATCGTGTCCCATCTTTGCTTGGATGACAAACAGAAGAAGCATGCATGCCAGCGCGCATGTGTTCCACAATCCCCTTAAGTCAATGCATTCCTGGGCAACATGCGGAAGAAGCATGCATGCCAATGTGCATGTGTCCCAGGGTTTTCCCAGTCTAATGCGTTCCTTTCAGAGTTGCATACTCCCTGCAGAGTTGCATCATTGTCGTACCTTGGTGCTAAGAAGCGCGGTACCCTTCATTCCCATACCTTGCAATGCAACCAAAACGGAATCATGCAACCACTTCCAGTGCCTGCCACAACTAGACATGCTGCCTTGTGGCTTTGCCTAAAGCCATGGGTACTTCAATACAAATATCATCTTGCCTCACTGACATGGAGCGTCAGGAAATTACAAAACAGTGTCAGGGAAAAAAAACAGCGGACCAGAGCATGCATGAAGAAACCTCATCAAAGCACAAACAGCACATTTTGACCTCCCTACAACTTTCCTGTTTCACCAGACATCTACTTTCCTGTTTCACACTGTGTATTGTGTTGCGATGCACTACCTGAAGGTCCCTAGAGCTGCAGCTGTGTGGAGGCGCATGGATTCTTTCAGGGCAGCGTTGAAGTAGGGGAAGGCAGCAAGGTCTGCCCACTCAAGCTGCCTGGCCTGCGCCTGGCCTGGGACCTGTAGGAATGTGAGAGCATTCAGGCGCGCACAATGACAGCTTTGTGTGCACTACAGTACAATCATACATCTGAGCTGCCCGGCCTGCGCCTGGCCTGGGACCGTTGAGGGCATGCGTTAATTTCTATGCGCGCACAATGACAGGTTTGTGTGCTTTGCAGCGCAACCATCCATTGAGGGAAGGCACGCCAACTCGGGGGCTGGCCTTGGATAGAATCTTTTGCTAGAGTGATTTATTGCAAGGGAGGTGAACGAGGATGAAAGAGAACCTGCTGAAATGCATTAATGTTCATGCGTGCATGCTGATGCTGAATTTACCTGGGAAGATGAGCACATGCGCTTTTTATAGAGCCCCCTTCAGAACACAGGTGCCTTTACGAGTTAGGTTAAATGGGCATGAAATTTTGCCTTGAAGCTATGCTATGCACACATATCTAAGAGTGCACGCAAGAAATTGCCAAGCATCCTTTAATGCTTAGTACTGGCAGGACATGCACCGCCTGAAGGATGCGCATCATGCATGGGATGATGCTGACAGCTCCAATGTTATATAAAGACCAATACATCATCATTATCTGAGATATTTCTTTGGAAAGGTGTAGCAATCTTACTCCAACCAGCTCTTGCGCTCCTTGCAGAAGGACATCACCAATTATTGGACATAAACCTTAGTGCGCACCTGCAGCAGCCCTGCCCCTGCCAGCTCCTGTGCAATGCGCTTCTGTACATCCGGGTGACGAGCAATGTCATACAAAGCCCACCTGAAAGAAAAGGTCTAAAGTGTGTTCTATAGAGGGGCTTCTATAGAGAGGGTACTGGGTACTGGTACCTTTGGTGCTCCAATCAGTAGATAGGGTCACACGTGGGTCTTGAGTGATGAGGGTAGCATCTTGCCAAGTTGCTATTGACAAGATTCTGTGTGTACTATCAGAGGGGGTCAGCTAAGCATGTGCCTAAATTTGCTCCTTCTTTGCATTTAAAGTGAGCCCACTCACAACCACTTCATCTGATTGGGACAATTTTAGCTAAGAGTGTAGCTGGCGTCACAAGCTACCAGAGCATATGCTAAGATTTGTGTTAGTCGCCCTATGTGGTTCATGCCGCATTTAATTAGGCAAGTTCTCCGTGGCTGGCAATTTTGTGAGTGCCACCAGAGGACCCAAACATGAAAGGTGCCAGTTCTGGGAAATCTGTGCGGGGAGCATGCAAAAAAAACAGGCAATTTCAGACCTCAGATAACTCCCTCTGTATATATACACATATGTACATGCATGCTCTCACAAGTTTCCTGTTACTTTTTGCCACACCTGCAGAAGCAACTGTTGATTTCAAGCAACAATGCCATTGCCAGTAAATGAAGGTTAAATTCACCAGTGGGACTGTACTTACATGCATGTTGCAGCCGTTGTATCGTAGCCTGCGATCAGCTGTGGCAATAAGGCATGAACAGTGCGTTAGACCCCTCACCACTGGTTTGGTTCCATGACATCAGTTCACTTGCAGAGCACTTTCAAGGGCAGGAAGATACAGGTTTGCGTGCACCATGCTTCAGACAGAAGGAGACTGTGAAAGCCAAGTGGCCATTTTGTGAAGGTGAGTTGCAGGCTCCAGACACACATGTTTCAGCATCTCTGTAAGTTATTGTGTCCTACAAAGTACCAGGCCTACCAGTCCGATGTTGTGGCTGCCTGTCAATGTGTGCAAACCTATTAACCTGCAAATTTGTATTTTCCCCCACAGGTGCTTCACTGACCATTCCTGTAAGGGTGGCAAAGACTGTCTCCTCCGGGAAGGGCTCCCCCGTGGATGGTTTCTACAAATGTGTGCACAAATGTGAAAAACCTTTGAGTCTGAGTAGACAGTGCACGTTCATTATGTTGCATGGAAATAAGGAGGTTGTGTGCTACCTACCTGCGTAGTTGCTGAGGCGCTTATTTTGCGTGCAACGTGGTATTGGATACAGTTTCAAGCCAACTCCCACAAACACCTATACACGGGTTTGTATGGGTCGTTCCTTTTTAAAAAATGCTCTAATGGCCTCATTCTTCCAAAGCCATTCATCAACAGAATGGCCATTCAATGATTGATGCAAGAAACCGAGACAGGCCCAGAAGGGCCACAAGAAAACAAAGCAATGTTCACGCACGCTATGCAGTGACAATCCCTGAAAGCACGTAAAACACATGTTTGATTGCCTGCAGCGTGAACTCACATGCAGTCAAGGTATACGAGACAACACTTGCCAAAAAAATAAACCTGTCATGTACCTATACATGCGCAGAGCGGACGCAGCTCATCTTGAGCCGCCCCAGTTTACCCCTCACTCATTTGTCATCAACTTAAAATGCCCATGGCATCATGTTCACCTTCATCATTTCCATTGCTCAATTCCTGTAATGTAGAACCCACAAATAAGAACACCTCCTTACCTTAATGCGCATAAGGTTGGCCCCAATGCTTTGGTCATCTGCAGGCGGCTCACCTCTGCTTTTCACAGCCTCGTACACAGAAGTGAACCTTCAGCATGGCAGCATCAGCGTTACTGTTTAATAATAGCATGTAGCATGTTGTGCATCTACACATTCCTGCACAGAGCTATTACACTCGCACTTCAGCATTTTGGCAAAAGGAGGCTTTTGCAGGCCAGACATGCCATTTCCACCACAGACATACTGATCAAGAATGCTCAAAGACCTTATGATCATTCAATCAATTCCTGTTATGGTCATGACATGTGACTGACCAGGGAGCTCTGAATAAGACGGGTTATGCTTTTCTTGTCAAACCATCGAACCCTCCTCTCAATCATGTAACAGGGCAGCATTGCAATGGGCAGGGTACAGAAAAGTCATAATTTTCTTGTTTAATCTTGAATCTTCCTCTTAACCATGTAAGAAGGTGGCATTGCAATGGGCAGGGTACAGACAGGCACCTTTTTTGCTTCAGCTAAGCTGCTCTAGGCGGGTACAGCTATTTAGCCCTGTCTTTGCCATTACAGGGTACAGACGTGGACCTAGAACTGGAGGCAAGCAGCTGTCAGTTGAGGCACCTCAGCATATGGAAATTCAAAGCTGCTTTCTAAGACGTAACATGCCACATTCGCTTATAAATCTGCATGGACATCTGCATGCCTGCTGCATGCCAGCTGCTGCCAGTATGAAGGAATATGACAAAAACCAAAAAACGTGCTTTAGTATGCTTCCTGCACGCTGCTGACTACTGAGCACCTGAATTAGAAAACTGGCTCACCGTTGGTGCACTTCCTGTGTGCTGCTGACTGCTGAGCACCTACTCTTAAAAATCGACTCACAGTGCTTTGGTGCGCTTCCTCCGTGCTGCTGATTGCTGGGATTTTGCCGTGGGGAACAGCCTGGGGTGAAATGGTGGAGTTGCGCAGGCACACGTATTAAGGGGTGATCATTTACTCTTATTGCAGAGTATGACAAGCATGAAAATGTGCAGAAGAATGGACGTCCAAGATGTAAAGGATATCATTTCTTTCACCTTATTGTCATCGTCACATTGTACCTTTTTGAATCCTTGTGCCTTGCAGTTGCATCTACGCCCTAAGTACGTGCTCTGGCCGCTGTAACACAAATGCTTCTTTCTAATGCGGCACATCTGCCCTTGCAGGCCGGTGGTTGGTCTCAAGTGTTCCTTGTTGTCCTTTTCTTTTACCTTCCCTTTCCTTCCCTTCCCTTCGTTTTCCTTATATTCCTTTCCTTTCCTTTGCTTTTCTTCCCTTTCCTCTCTTCCCACCTTCTCGACCATCTTTCCATTCAGTTTCTTTCCCTTCCCTTTCTTTCAACCCTCCACCTCTACTTTCCTTCTCAACCCTGCTTCTCCAGCCTCCTTTCCTTTCTGGTTTTCCCCTCTTCTCTTCTTTCCCCTCTGCTTTCTCACTTACTTTGCCAGGATAGCGCCAATGGGGTCCTCTCCAAGGGAGGTTGACAACTCCACCAGATTCTCATGCATGGCCTCCACAAACTCGTTGTGCTCTGAGTCCAAGGCTTTGAAGTCATAGCTGAAGCCCACTTGGCCAATGATGTCCAGCGTTGCCCTGTGCGGGGAAAAAGCAAGCTGATTCCCCTTTCCAATGGGTGTTTACAGATGAAGGAAGCATGCAAGAGCTCAATAGGCAAAACAGATGTCCAAAATTGCCCTGTGGGGGGAGAGCGAGTTGATGAGCCTATCCAGGAGGATCTAAGGATGATTTAAACAAGGAAATCAAATCTACGCAGACAGTAATTTCCGCAACTTTCGATTTTTTTGGGAGGAGGCTTATTCCACATGTTCCATTGGAGATCCCGATGTGAGGAGAGCAAGGGAAATTAAAAATGAGGTGAAGGTTCAGGATCATCCTAGTATGAGTCATACTAATGAATGCCTGTTGCTGTTGTTTTAGAGCAGCACCAAAACGCTGCCAAATCAAATCTTCATTTGAAATGGACTGCAGGGAAACATTTGGCCATACACGTGAGCGCATCGCTTTCCGACAGTTAAGGTTGAAAAAGGCTGGAAACCGCCGTTAGGATGTACTTTTAAAGTCACGCTGCAAGGGTGTGCAACTTTGACAAGCTATTGCAAATAATGCGCAAGTGAGGGATCATTGATGGATGAGTAGATTGCAAAGGGGTCATTTGAGCATGCAGGCATGGTGTAGAAGGAGGTACCCAACATTGAAGGTGCACCATGTAGTCAGGGCACCTTCCCTCAATGCACGTGGCCTTTGGGCTAGCGTAGACTTTTCTTTTTTATCATCTAACAGGCAGCTGCCTCAACGATTGACTGCGCACAGGGGCGCATTCCTTTGGCCTCGCCTGCTCATCCACAAATCTGTGAGCACAGCCTCCCCTGTGGCCATGTACAGCGTCCACATTGACACCATCTTCTCCGCGCAGGCCCTGCCAAAAAAAGGGGGGAAAAAAGATGATGTGACGGTACAAGGGGAATCAAAGAAACGTCTGTAAATAAATTGAACACAGGGAATTAGAAGCTTGCCGCTATGAGGAAGGATGTAGGAGAAAGTGGACAGTAAGACAAGAGGCATGGTCACATCAGGGGAGTCAAAATTGCAACTAGTAAAGATGCTGTACGTGGAGCAATTAAGCAGCAGAAGACCAAGAAAAAGACAAATTGGCAGTGCTAGAGTTGCTGCATGCCTGCTGTGCATGAACTCCAAAACATGTACCAGTGAGTGCAAATGGTGTGGCCCCTTTTCCTTAATTAGTGTGGGGAGTGTTTCACTGCCCACATTTGCTTTTCCTTTTTCAAATGGTATGCTTAGAGTCAGCCTAGCACCAGGCAACACGCTCACATGGCTCTGGTGCACCCAAGGAAGATGAGAATACTGCCGCAACAACAAGGAGTGAACTGAAGATGAACTTGGAGGCCAGCTTGCAGCTGGAACGCTTTGTGTTGATGACTTTGTTCAGTGCAGTGAGGGGGGCGAAAAATTATTTGAAAACCCACTCCAGCTTGACAAAAAGCTGTTCCACTTAAAGTACTCAGAGACACCTTCACAAGCAGCTAAAGGAGTCAAATGGAGCCTTCTGCCAAAAGCAGGTGCCTGACAGGGGGCCTAACCATGATCACTGGATTAGGCCCTACCCACACAGGCCTCAAGTCTACTAGCCTCCGGGAGCCTCTTTGGGGAACTGAGGCACCTTGTCTACCAGGCAGGGGGCACCAATAGAAACATACTCCAAGAGCCTAGATATAACCTACAAGCATCTTGTCTTGAATCTGAAGATCAAGGGTTTAATTGATCACAAAAATTCAGCTATCATGACTTTTTTTTAGCCCAAGATTTTGTAGGTGGCTCTGGGCTTCCCAGCCTCAATCTAAAAACAACACTCTGTCGGCACACGCGCGCAATCCACAACCAGTCATCCAAGGAAAGAAAACCTTGCTGACAGGCAACCTCATTCATTTGCAGTCACTCTTGTGTGTCAAAACCATCATGAAGATTTAAAATGAAACAGCTTTCACAACGAGCAAGCCCACTCGCAAGGACAGCATGTAGGGTTATATGTGCTTGTGTCCAACACCATTACCAAAAGGTAAAGAACCCTTTGCTCCACACAAGATCCAGTGTGCAAAACTGAGCCTATTTTGTCCAAAGCCTATGCGCAGAGCACCATTATTTCCTGCAACACTGGCAGCCACATTCAAAGGACGCTCCTGGCAACTAATGTTGCTCCAGCAAAGCTACCCTCGTAGGTACATGCGGCTTGCATTCCTTTTTTCCCTGATGACATGGATTAGTTTCTAACTAGCAACATTGATGACTCCATTGTCCGACCCACCTCACTTTTGGGAAACTCTTCTTTAAATTTTCTGTGGAGAAGCAGGGTGCGAGACCTTTCCGGTATCCCCTGAAGATGTCTCCACTTTCATCAGCTGAGGAGAAAAGCTGAGGCAGCCCAAATGACAGGATCTGTCATGCAATGAAGACAGAGGAATGCGCTTGAGGAAAGGCATGCCATTGTGTGAGTGTAACCTCATAAAGTGGCAAGGCAAAATGCAGCTGATATCAGAGAGAGCAGTGGTCCAAGAGGCATGGTGCACAACTGGAAACAAATGCTCCAGGACCAAAGCTGCTCCTGGATTGCAAAATCTTGCTGCTACTTTAATCTTTGTGGGGGAGCACTGGGCGAGAGTGCTGGTGTGAGGACCCAGCTTGGAAAGTTGTGCAAGCTAAGCTGCCCTCATAAGCAGCAACAACTATGTAACCCTTCCCATCCCAGGAAAAGCGAGCAAGCCGATAAAGGGAACATCTTGGACCACCTGCTGCATCACTTTTCATCCTGGGCACATCCCACGGCGCAGGGTGCAGAGAAGATGCATACTGATGGCCTTCGTGATAGATAACAATTTATATCATGACTGGACACATTTTTGGGCCATACTTGCAACCACAGTCACTTGCACATCCCATTTCACATTGAAGGCACAGTGCAATAACAGTGATTTTTTATGGACATTTTGAAGTGCAGTTTGGCTAAATGAAGCACACATGGGCTAAAGTACCCTGAATGAACCCTTTTAAAGCATGCCCCTTGCCTACCCGCTCTACCTCACCCCACCCTCTTGGGACCTCCATGCAGGGAATGTTTGTCTGATACATTGTTCAGGTCCGAAATATTGCACAAATGAGCAACTTTACGTGGCTGCAAAACCCTTGACCACTTCTTGGATTTGGGGGGGGGGATCCAGCTGTTGGAATGGCTGCCAATCACACCAACATCGTGCTTGCCCGCCAAAACAAATTACATATGCATTCCTCCCAGAGGTAAACACCTCCCCCCAAATTGGGTGCGCTTTCTACATGCTCCCAGCAGATGCACGCCGCACGTAGGAGTTCCTAGTCTCAAGCCTAGCACCACTTGTTATGATTTACAAGACTTGAACTGAAAGATTGAAGGGTCAACTCATGTTTGGAAGTAGGCTCTTTGGGCACCCATGCCTAACCAGCCGGAGCAAAAAACAATTGCCCTGCCAGGCCATCTGTTAGATCACCCAGTGCACCAAATTGAATTACATGAGGTGCTTGGGGCTTCTTGAAACACTCTGTCACTGCAACAGAAATGAATAGATGCAATGATTTGGCAGGTTGGTGCAGAATCTCATCCACATCCATTCAAGGAAATCCAGCCTAGTCCATTAAGAGTGGTGCTAGGAGGGTCAAATATTATTTTTGCAGGACATTAGCATGGATACTCTAGGGGGGGAAACAGAATTAAGGCATGGTCTGGAGCTATGTCTTTTGCTTTTTAGGTGATCTGAGGCCAGTAGAGTGGCCGGGATCCTCAGACACCACTTTCACCATTTTTGTCACCAAAAACAGTTTTGATCCTGACAATTGAAAATGAGAAATGAAGATGGGAAGGAGCATCCTGCAACAATAGAGGTTGTACACCCCTTCTGACGAGTTTGAGATGAGCAGTTGAAAAGCGGGCGGTACACATTTAACTACGAGTCGATCGATTCACAAAGCTCTCCACACACAAGCAAAACACACTACCTCTCAGTCAGGAAACAAGCGAGCAGGACGCACTACATTGCACACACAACAGCCTTGCAACAGTCAGGCAATGCAAGCATGCTTGAGAAAAGGCAGCCAACATCAAAGCATGCAACAACAGACATAAAAACATGCAGCTCACGTTAAAACACACGGCACAAGTGTCTGTGAGCCAGCATTCCTGAGCTCACCCCATCCGTCATCCGGTATATCTCCTGATGCTTGGGCATACCCATGTCCCCTCGTGACGTCACTTGGTTCACGAGCAAAGTGTCTGTCACCACATAGCTGCACAAAGCAAGCACACATTAAGCACATGTTGCATGCGATGGAAAGCAAGTAAGAGCACATGCATTAAGGCAAGGAAATGGTAGCATCAAACATCCAAACATGCTGTTCAAGGCGCCAAAGGAATAAGTAGCCTGAACCCTTTGTCCGGTTGTTCATGTATCTGCAGAGTCGGAATTCCAGCACAGTAACAGCCACCCCACGGCTGCCTTAGTCAACCCCACCGCACATGCAACAAGCCTGATTTAAGTGCTCAAAGAAAAAGACTTAAGGGGTAAGAAGTATTTAGGCTATAGCTGTCTTCGAACAAACCAAGTGCAGGCACCTACAATGGGCCTTTGATGTATACAATGTACACTCCACCAAGCTTGTTTGCCCACTGCAAGAAGCAAGAAAGAGGGAACGGGGATCTCGTGAGTGCCAACCTGAGGTGTATACCTCTGCCCACATAAATGTGTACTCCTGCACATCTGCTTCTCCTGAACCCGATACCCAGGGTTGTCAAGCTGAGACGAGCAACGGAGACTCAGCAGGCTTATAGCAGATATTAAAATGGGTTCAAACCCATGCATACCTTGGTAGCATATCTATGCAAGTCGGGCTTTGCAAAGAAAGGGGCATGGGCAAAACTGGTCAGGCCAAGTAGCCCTGCGTTACAAAACAAAGCTCAGGAATTGCATGATGGGGACTGCAGCATCTCATCACAGCAAGCTACAAGCTGCATCGCACAAAAGGCAGTCACGAAGCAACACAGGCTGGAACTACATCAAGGTGATGGACAAGTAAAGGATTGTCGACCCAAGCCTTACAATGATAAGGAGGGGGGCTGGGCGGTTTGTTTTTAGGAGCCGTCTTCTTCAAGTGGTACAAAGCGTAAGCACAAGAAGCTGAGCCCGCTAGCACTGTCACTGACAGAGGCAACCAGCTGGTGTCCATAGATACCATTCCTGAGGGTGTTCAAGGCAGCAGACGTAAATGCTGTTGCATTTGTACACTGCATGGGCATGCATGTGTGTGTGCGCATGCGTGTGTGTTGTGTGCGCGTGTGTGTTAATGTGTGTGTGCTGTGTGTGTTAACGTGTGTACGTGTGTGTTACCATGTGTGTGTATGTGTGTATGTGTGTGTGTGTGTGTGCGTGCGTGCGTGTGTGTGTGTGTGCGCGTGTGTGTGTGCGTGTGTGTGTGTATGCGTGTGTGTGCGTGTGTGTGTGTGTGTGCGTGTGTGTGTGTGTATGTGTGCGTGTACGTGTGTATGTGTATATGTGTGTGCGTGTGTGTGCGTGTGTGTGTATGCGTGTGTGTGCGTGTGTGTGTATGTGTGTGCGTGTGTATGTGTGTATGTGTATATGTGTGTGCGTGTGTGTGCGTGCGTGTGTGTGTACGTGTGTGTGTGTGTGTGTGTGTGTGTGTGTGTGTGTGTGTGTGTGTGTGTGTGTGTGTGTGTGTGTGTGTGTGTACGTGTGTGTGTATGTATATGAGTGTTACCTGATCCCCTCTAGCTATTTAAAAAAGAAAAATGGGAAGGGCGAGGCAAAGTTTAAAGGGCGAGGGACAAAACAGAGGAGAAGTACCTTTTTGCACACTGCACCTCAGCTCATAATTCAAAAACTGTTCGAACCAGTATTTTTCAATGATTTCGATGACGTTCTTAAATTAGGGGGTTGCCCCGAAGGGCAGTTGAGCTTTGGGGACTCCAGAAACAGATTCAGGGGCCCAAAAACTGAACTGCCTGGATTTGCATGAAAGTTTGTCTCCTAGGTATAAAGGGTATTCTAAAGACGTCTGCATACTCAGATTTGTGAAATTCTCAAGGGTTGGATTGTGTACATGTACAAAATCATAGAAGAAGGAGTGATTTTCTCCTACCTGTGACCCTTGTGATGCCCAAGATGATGCGCAACTTAAGCAGCATGCTCTTTTCAAATTCAAACACTACCAGGTTTGCTCTCTTCGCCTAAAGTGTGCTTCCTCTGGTCCTCCTCTTTCACTCTCCAATGCCTATTCCCGGGTGGTTCCATACCTGTCTTCCACTCACCATGCACCTGTGCATCCTTTGACATGTTTACTTCCATGCATTAAAACAACAACAAGCTGCATCCTTTTCTTTATTAACTTATTTCTTTTTATGAGCAGGCTAGCAATCAACCGTTTTGACTGGAGGTCTTCTTTGTCCTGTAAACTTCTGTAACCTTTCCTTTTCTAGGCAACGCTTACTATTCTCTCAATAATAGTTTTTTCCAATGAAGAGTGCCAAGGACCAATTCCAGGTATCTGTTGAGAAGTAGAGGGGGTCGCGGGGGGAACAGGGAGCACTCAGCGCCAGCCACAGCCACTCCACCTACTTCCAAGGTCCGTCACCCTAGTCAGCTCCTTCCAGAACAGAGGCACGTCCTTCTCGTGGAGGTCAAACACTGCAAAGACACCCGGCCCAAGAACCAGCTTGAGGCCTCCAAGCAGCAGCACCGCGATCTATGTCGCCATCTTTCAAGGGGCTCAGCTCAAGTCACCCTCCTCACCATTCTGTTAGGCGTGGGCGGAGTCATCTATACCCCTCACACTGTGGCACTTTGGAGCCCCTAAAAGAGCTTGGTCTTAACAGTCATAACAAGCCATCAAGCTTGCTCTGAAGCTTCATGCTCATTCTGTCCAGCTTATAAACTTTCAAGCACCAGATGCGCTCTTGAGAAGACTTCTTTCACTTCTCAGGCACGGACTACTGCTAGTAACCCTCCTGATGCTCCCCATTGATTCTTCTTTTGCTCCTCTTGGTGAAGGGGATACACAGTGCCTCGACCCTAGGCATCCTCTTATCCTATATTGTGGGGAGCGTTTTCACTGCCTGCGTAGTCTTTCTTTTCTTTTCTCTAAAAACAACATACTAACGCCCCCTTAATTAGATTTGGCTTACCCAAGGTCCCCCGCAAATCCATAACCAGACTCCACTGCCATGCCATTAAGAGCTTGACCAAAAGAAAGGAAGAAAGACTACGCAGTCCAAGTCTGGCCGCGCGCATTAAGGAAAGTTTTTGTTTACTTGTTGTTAACCTTGTGAAAGCTGGTGGGACGTACGCGTGCCAAGTGTGGGGTACAGAGTACTTTCAAGAAGGCAGTGAGCTCAAAAGACAATTACAAAAAAGGCAGTTATGCTCTTTATGGCGTTTTCTAGGTGTGAAGAGTACTGCCACGAACAAGGGTTACAAGGGAAAAAGGCCTCAGTCAAGACGTTCGACTGCTAGCCTGTTCATCATAGCAAAGTTATGAAAGAAAAATTGAAGTTTGTTGTTATTTGTTCTGTTAAAGAAAAATGAAGGTGTGAAGAGTACTGCCACGAACTGGCCAGTATTGAGAGGGTGTGGCCAAGAGCCCTTACAGTTCTATTGGTTAGGGCTACTGTTAAATTTTTCAACAACATGCTTGTTTCTAATGTTGAAACACTACGCCAAGTGCTGAAGGCAGATTCACACCTTGCTGATAGGGGCGAGTCCTGTTGGTCTGCACATGTGTCTAAGTCATTTAGTGGCATGCGCAACGAGGAGGTGTTTAAACAGAAATTGCTGAGTGCTTCCTAGATTCCCATGCAGGATTTTTAAGGGGATTTGAGGTACAGACAGCAGAAGGTTTGGAGGGAAGTGGACGCCCTAGGTCCCCGAGAGGTGAACAGGAAAGCAGTGACTTACCATCATTGGTGTTGAAAACCTTTATATTAAACAGCACGCACACCCTTCTGTATCCCATCATAATTACTTAAGGATCTGGATAAAGGAGTCATGAGGAATGTGAGTAGGTTTAGGCTTTATGCCCACTGCTTGAAGGTTGAGCCCTGTAATGGTTAGGTGGGTCAAATATTTGTGATAAGTGTGGATTTGCTGAAGTCCAGGACAAGAAACATGTTTTTTTCTTTTGCAATTACTGTGAGTTGTGCAGAAAATACAAGGACCTGCTCATTGATCTTTTCAAACCGTTACATACTTTTACCCAGCTTCCAAACACTGATTTTATTCCTTTCTTGGCGAGCTTTCACATTTTGACTGACTTCGAGGTCAATGCTTTTCTAAATCAAGACTCGTACAGATTTTCAAAAAAAAATGTCAGAATTGGTTTCAATTCTTGATGCTGGATGAGAATGTTTCACCAGCACCCAATCAGCCAGATTCTCGGGCTGTAGGCCAACCCCTTGTAACCCCTTGAAAGCTGGTGAGAATGTTTCATCAGCAACCAATCAGCTAGAGATTCGGGCTGTAGGTTACCAATGTAAACCCATGTTAAGAAAAGTTCACCCGTCCTGAAAGGCAGGGTCCCACCACACAGACAAAGAGAAAGAGCAAGCACGGAAGATATAAATCCAGCAAATTGGACCCCACCAAGGGACCTACACCACAACTGTTAGGCATCCCTGTCCAACAAGTTCAAGACTCACCCCTAAGACCTAAGCACCAGAATAAACAATACCGTATGGTAACCATAACTGCCATCCAATTCAGCTAAGTTGACTTCCATGTGCTTCCGCAACACAGACATGGCTTTCCAGATTTATAGTTCATCCACTTACATTTTCAGCTTGGACAATCAATCTACTTTGTCCAAGCTTGTTTTACCGTCTGATGATATGAGGATACCAGGCCCACATGAGCTTCAAGGAAGTAGCATTGTGGATTCTGTGAGAGATTTGAAGGTGTCATGATACCTGCCGAGGCAAAAACAGATGTTTTTAACTCATGAATAGGTTATAGCCTAGTGTGCAAGGTACAACCTCCATTTGGTTAAAACTTATCTACGAACTCTCAGAGAGTCCCTCTTTCTCTCCTTCTCCATCGTCATCCCTGCCCACGTGCCCTTCTCCATTGACATCCCTGCCCATGTGCCCTTCTTCATTGTCATCCCTGCCCACATGCCGTTGACTGACGACTTTCATTACAACGGCAGTGGATTAATTGTGTGAAAATACATTTAACATGGCTTAAACTGTAGCGGAAGCCAATGCCATCTTTTCCAATCAAGGACGTTGACCATCATTACAACCACTACAACAGCTGACAGGCTCAGAAATTTTGCTCCCACAATAAGTAAACACAGTGGTGTCCTTTGAAGACGATGGCATCGCACTGGGACTGGGACTGGGAGTGCGACTAGCACTGGGACTGGCACTGGAAGCAGCACTAGTTTTGGGACTGGGACTGGGAGCAGCACTAGTTTTGGGACTGGGACTGGGAGCAGCACTAGCACTGGGACTGGCACTGGAAGCAGCACTAGTTTTGGGACTGGGACTGGGAGCAGCACTAGCACTGGGACTAGCACTGGAAGCAGCACTAGTTTTGGGACTGGGACTGGGAGCAGCACTAGGACTGGGACTGGGACATTTACTGAGACTACGACTAAAACTGGGACTGCAACTGCAAATGCACTAGAACTGGGACTAAGACTGAAACTGGGACTGTGACTAAATCTCGGACTGTAACTGCAAATGGGACTAGATCTGAAACTGGGACTGCGACTGCAAATAGGACTAGAACTGGGGAATTGTACCTAATGTCTTGCAAACCTGGTAAAGCTGTTCCAGAGCCTGGCATCCTCACCCTGGGCACAGGGAACACATGTGCAGCCATGCCAGCACGGATGCAGCACATCAGAGGCAGCAGCTACTGCACTTATCATCTCATGCCAGTCTTCAGGCCTAGCATGCAGCATCCCTCACCCTTTCATGCTTTCACAGAGGACTGATGCAGATTTGAGCTGGCAATGCTGATGCTTTTCCTCCTCCAAAGTTAGGACGGGGTCAAATTCACGACACATTTACTAAAGGGATTACCGGATGGCGATTTCCAAGTGAACACAACCTTGACTTCCAGCAGGTTAGGGACTATGAAGACTGCATTGATAACATATGGAAGTCACAATAATACCATGAGTCTTCTACATACATATTCACATAAAGATGAATTGTGTACTCTGTCATATCTCTTGGACTGAGCAGCTTGGCCGTCAGGTCAACGAGCTACTCAGCTTGCCCACAACGATTACAAACTCCTCCTTGAAAACTCACTAAGTTTTGATGGAACGAAACAGAGTTCTGAATGTACTAAACTTCTGAGCTGTTTTCTGTTAGCCATTCTCCAATCAATTCAATATTCTAGCGACAATTATTTTACTATTCTAGTGATGGGGACTTGCAGTACTTCAAGGCAATGTGCATCCTTTCCATCCCTCAAGTGTTGTAGGGAAGATTGCACTGCTCTCACATTAAAAAGCAATGGTTGCAATCAAATTAGAACAACCAAACATTCAGCCACACACCTTGTATGAAGCACTCCTAGCTACTAGCTGGAAGAGTTGGGGTTTAGATGTTCAAGATCAATCTCATCGTGATGAGATACCACAAGGTCAGCATGCGGATGAAGCACAGGTTCCGGCAAGGAGTTGGAGATACCCACTGCATATGCTCCTGCATGAAATTAAGGTCAACCACAAAAACAAGAAGTCACCCTTGTGTGTCTTGTTGGTTGAAGTAGGACATGGTGTCAAGCAATTCATATCTTCATTCTTACTACAAGGATCTGCACTACACTCCTTGTGAGCCTCAATGAAAGGCATTAAGCAAAGAAAGGTGCTGCTTGTACAACTCACAATTCAAAGCCTTGCCTGCAAGCAAAGCAAAGCACAGCATCATTGCAACTGCCTGCCCTTTGCTCGGACTGTTGTCTGTTAACTTGAAAGCAAACACACCTGCAGCCTTTGCAGCGAGCAGCCCATTGACAGCATCCTCTATGATGAGGGCTTTTGAGGGGTTTGTGCAGCCCAATCGCCTTAAGCACTCCAGGTACACATCTGGAGCAGGCTTGCCCTGGCGGTGTTTGGGAAAAAGGTGTTACTGTTTGGTGTGTAACGTGTAAATACAAGACCTTCTAGCTAGTTTAAGCATTGAGAGGAGGGGAAGGAAAGCGGGTGGCAAAACCATGAAGATCAAAGTAGCAAGAGCAGAATGCTTGTTAAGTTGCATTTATGGCTAGCACAACTGTTAACATCAACAATGGCTGCCAACAAAGCACAGGATTTGTGCTTAAAGCTGAAAAGCGCATGGGTGTGCGGTCGACGTGCTTTGTTGCTCAACATTAACATTGGGCTATAATCAACAAATGGACCATCATTTGACTCGCCCTCATTTGGCAGTAACTGCTCTGCTGAACTAGACGGATTAAGCCACATCTGGATATGATTGTCATGAAAAAATTATCACAAAATGATGATTTACATGAGGCGATAATGAGGTGATTAACATGAGGAGATACAAAAGACAGGAAGGAGCAAGCTTCTGTATCATGATGGCCTTGTCCAAAACCAGGGTCCGGGAGGCCTTGCAAATGCATTCCAATGAATCCTAATCAGATTTGCAAGAAGGCTACCCTAACCCAACGCCCTTGAATTTCATTCAAGCGAGCGTAGGTGCTTCAAAACAACGCTCTTGAACCATGACGCCCTAAACCTCATTCATGCAAGCCTCATTGCCCCACCATGGTCACACAAGTAACAATATTGCTTACAAGTGTAAATTGAATCAGGGAAGGCGATAGGTGTGTGCAAGCAAGACTGTGTGCAAGCACAATTGAGAGCTACACTGTACACGTGCAGGAGGGACAATGCTCAAGCAAGGATTGCACCGATATAACAAAGAGCCACAGATTTGTTTGCCCCCGGCCCCAAACCTTGGCCACATATGCAGCGCTGACTATGTGGTGCGGATCTAGGAGGGGCGCCAGGCCGCTTAAGCTCAGATTGCGTTGGATTTTCTCAGGTGCGCCACTGCTGCCCACAGATACTGCCATACCGAGGTCCTTGGCACGCTGTATCAACGCAGCAGCACCTGCACATAGGTCCAGGACGAAAGATAGGAACACTCGAGTGTGATATACAATTGATTGCATCAGCCATTCATGGCAATTACATTCATGGCAATTACCCACGGTGTATTTGGAGAGGGGATTTTGGGATGCGCCAAGTCTGGAGGCGATGTCTGTTGAAGGCAGACAAGGAGCTTTTTTGTCTAGCATGAGAACACCATATCAAGCCCATGATGGATCTCAGGTACTGCCTGTATATAGTGGGGTGTGCAGTGAGAGAATTGAAACAAGAATGTGAGTGCTCAACAAGTTACGGAGCACGCCAGAAAGCATTATGTTCAGCGCAAACATGTAATTTTGTCTGCATCACAGGGACGTGCCCTCATAGCACTGTTATCAAGCATCTGGGAGGTTTTTAGCAGCACCATCCTCCAGCAGACCTACGCTGCACAAGAATTAGCAGCACTATCTTCCAGCAGTAGCAGCAGAATCAGCAGCACCATCCTCCAGCAGCCCTATGCTGCACAAAGGAATGCAAAGTTTGCTTGGCCCAACCAGGACCGTACTCCTATGGTGCTCTGCAGCAAGGGCTCACAAACAGTTGGCTCGCTATCAAACCATGTCCTTCTCAGGCTCCCCGGATGTGCACCACAACACGCAGGCTCCTCCAGCGCCAGGCCAGGAGCATCAAGTGCATGGCCCGAATCCTCAGCTCCTGTAAAGCTCTATACCCTTCCCTTTCCCCTACTCACTAACACGTTCTGTTTTCCCGAAAAACCTGTACCTTCAACAGCAGAGGCTCCTCCAGCATCTAGGCCAAGAGCACCAAGCAAATGGCTCCCAATTCCGCAATCTCAGGCTCTTCAGATTTAACCTCAGACTTCGTAATGCATCCCCAAGCAACCACAGCCCCTTGAGAACTTGCTTCACATCCCTGGGAACATGCACGAAGTTCCCAAGCAATCAAAGCCCCTTTAGAGCTTGCATGATATCCCTGGGAACGTGCATCACAACCCCAAGGAGTTAAAGCTCCCCTGCCTGGAAGAGTGGCCTGTTGGGGAAGTGGCTCTGCCTGCTGGACATGTGGCTGTGCAGGCTATGGCTCACCTGGAAACGCAGCGATGCCACCCTCAGTGAGGTCCTTGTAGTGGTGCTCTTTTGCATCTTGTACTGATCTGGCTATTGCTGTGATGTCTCCCCAGTCGGACCTGGAGCAAAAACGTGTTGTTGCACATGGTGAGCAATTAAAAGAATTCCTAGGCTCTGTTTTTATGACGCAGGCCCCCTTTTAAAATGGGTCCTCCACACACCACGTGAGTATACTTGCGTTCAGAGGGTAGGCAAGCAAATTTGTTACCTTACTATGCACCTCAATTCCTTACGAATTCGCATGTACCTGGAAATTTGCAGGAGCTTGCACAGCTGCACACAAGCCCATGCCAATGCACTTGAGCCGTGAACACCAATGTACCTGTCTGTCTGGGGATTGGTGCATGCACATGGTTTGGGGGCAGCGCACAGATCTGTATGCGCCTTGAACGCACAACACCTTCTCATGCATTCCCATCCTCATGCATTCTTGCATGTGTCCTTATCCCAACACCACACGACTGCAAGCCTACCTGTTGAATTTTTGTTTGAAGTGCGCAACACAGTTGCGCACATCCATGCCAAACACTTCAAAAAAGTCTTGCGGGAAGGTGTGGGGTATGTCAAAGCCAGTGACCTGCACGCCAAAGGACCATTGCAGGAAACATATCTAGAAAGGAGACCCTGTGATGGATGAGGTGTGAGACGCGTGAGAAGCTGGATGTTGAATTGGACCTGGTTGGTACGGATCGCTATCTTTGGCACATACTCATAGTGACGCCATATAGCACCTGCAGCTGAAAATTGTAATACTACTGACGTGCTTATGCTTGCAAATTGGTTAAAAGAAGTCGACAAATGATCCCCCAACCTCAAAATCCTGCATTACACCTCAACCACTCTTATCAAGAGGCATTGCATGTATTGGAGCTCAATTTGTGCAGCACTTCTCAGGTTGCGCGCCTTGACGCATTCTTGTCAAATACTTAACACAAGCCCCCTTTCACCTCCAGAGATGCAGAGGGGGCCAGCTGTGCAAACCATGTTTTTCCTCCTATCTGAAGTACAGATCACCTAAGCAGCTCGCACCTGGGTCTCACACTGCAAACTAAACCTCCTTTGTGCACATAGTACACATAATGCTCTTCTCCTACCTGGAGAACAGATGGCCTCAGCACCGCGCAGCTGTACACCACTTGTGCAGATCACGTTTTTCCCTACCTGGAGTATAGATCGCCTCAGTGCCTCGCAGCTGGCGCGCTCAGAGTCCACGAGCACACCATCACAGTCCAGCACCAGGGTGTCAAACCACGCGGTCCTGCATGCACGCCGTTGACCAACATCCACCCCCCCTGCCATCCCCGACCCTTGCACCGACACTGCAGCGTTGCTGCTGTCAGCCCTGACGGCAACATTGGACACGCCTTGCGCTGTGCAGCTGCTTGTGCCATCAAGAGCAGCAGTAGCAGCAGCAGGCTGAGGCACAGCATCAGCACCGTTGGGCGCGCCCTGCACCGAGCTGCTCATTGCACCATGGCCTGCAGCAACACCGTTGGGTGAGCCCTGCATTGTGCTGCTCATTGCGCCATGACCAGCAGCAGCACCAGCAGACTGGGGTGTGGCAGTCGGGTAGGCAGTCATGCGGGGCATGGCCACGGTAGCCATGGCTGCCAGGGGTCGGGGAGGGTGCATGACGTCCAGCTTGGACATATGCAGCTGGAAGGCAGGCACAACCCACTGGCCGCGCTCATTGCTGATGCCTGCAGTGTGTGTGTGTGTGTGTGTGTGTGTGTGTGTGTGTGTTGTGTGTGTGTACATGTACCTGTTGTGTGCGTGCAGTTGCATTGCAAACATACGGGTGCGCTGACCAGTTCTTTCCCTGCAGGAAACATTTTTTGGGGCACAGGCTGGCTGCCGCACCCGGTGCTTTTCAGGGCCTGGGGCTCCATCTTTGTTTATGCTCATGTCACATAAGCACACATACATTGGCACTACACTTGAAATGTAAGCACACACACACACATCCCACCTTCTCTCCCTCCCTACCTGACCAGTTGAAAGAGCCCATGCGTGAGTTGCAGCCAGGGCAGTAGAGCTTGCCCTGGATCGCCCCCACAACACTCTCGGCCATCCAAGCAATGGGCTCCACAAACAGTGATGCCCCGCCCTCCTCTGAAGAGACAAAGGGATTGTGATGGTGTTGGCAACAGCAGCAGCAGCAGCAGCAGCAACAGGAGCAGCGCCTTTGCCAATATTGGTGAATGCTCTTAGGCATGCACTGCAGCGATTCCCATCATGCACCCTTGTCCATGCAAGGACAAAAGATCACACACATGTTTGCTCGTTTTACTTGCACCCGTATTCCTTTCCTATTTTGCATAAAGCATGAGCGCAGGGTCAACCTGCTGGCCCACTTGTACACATCAATTCTTTTGAGCTTGCCTGGCTGCTGAGAGGGTGGCTGGTTGGCTGCTTGCCCTGTCCGGCGAGTGGTGGAGCCGTAGGGTCCAGACCTGAAGATGCGGTGCCCCATGGCCGCCTCCACTGGTAGCACCTGCACGCGCATGCGTTTGTGTGTGTGTGTGTGTGTGTGTGTGTGTGTGTGTGCGTGCGTGAGTGTGTGTGTGTCACCAGGTGTATGTTTCATTGTATTGCTGAACCTTTTTTGTCCCTTCCAACTGTAGAACAGGATCATGCTGAGCATAAAAGTGATTTTGTAGTTCTGACGATTTCTTAAAGTGGGAATTTGCAGAGTCGATCTTGCCTGAGAAGGACCTCACATAAGGTCTCCCAAAGTATCATCACGACACTTGGGTTCCCATGAAACTTGCTGCAAGTTCTCTACTTCTTATTTCATGCCTTAACCTTCACAGCCTACTGAGGAGCTCAGCGAAAGCACTCTCTCATTTCAAATGGCCTGAACCTGCAGGATGCTTGATGAGGGCAAAGGGTTAAGCAAGGTGTGCGCAAGCTGGTGTTATAACACCGTATGATTATTGTAAGCAACAAAAAGTGGAGTTCAATGCACTCAATTTGTTTGTTTGCGCTTGCCTGTCGAGAGGTGGCCACGAGACGCCTGCACTTCCGGCAGCGGTAAAGAGTGCACCCATCCTGCGCGCAGAGGATGGGTAGCCTGGGCTGGACACGGTGTCCTTCTGGAAAATCTGGGCTGTGGGAGAAAATTGGAAAATTTATGGATGTCTTATGGGACAGGAAATGGGCAGATGGGAAAAAAGGTTTGGTGCACAGGAGATGGGACGTCTAGCCTGGACTAGACCAAAACGGAGCGCCAGCTTTGGGAAAGGACCAGCACCTGCACATGTCACCTTGCCCAACAAGAGGCAGATGGGGCTCAAGCAGGCTCCACAACTTTACAGCGAGTCTGCACAAAGGGGAGGGATCCTGCAGCGCCTTCGCACTGTCCATCTGATGTGTTGCAAATACACTCAAAGTCAGGTCAGCCAACCAATGCATAAAAATGACAAGATAATGCCCCCAAGGGACTTGAGCAAACTGAGTATGCAGGGTTGCTCAAGAGGGTTCAGACAAAGGTCCCTCATACTCAGATTTTGTTGGTTTCACTGGGGCAAGAACTCAACTCTACTTGGCTGATTTGACTTGGAGCAGCTGACTCAACAGTGGAGTTGCTCTGAATGCAGCTGAGAATTGTGCAGGGCCATGCCCACCTTGCTGGCAGCCTGCGTGTCCTCGGGCAAAGTGCAGAACGCGTCTGGGTCCACCCAGCCTTCCTCCTCCCGCTGCATGCCCACCTGCACACAACACATACACACATATGCACACAGACACACCTTTACACAGGCACAATTATGGGACCTACAACATGCTCAGCATTGCAGGTACAGTTGTACAGCACAATCTGCTGCATGGCTTCACACACAAAGTGCACCCATACCAGAGCATGAGTTGCTGTTCCAAAAATAGGGCCACATGCTAGCAAACACAGGATGCATTCTCTGAACCTTTTTGCCCAAGCTCAATGCACACTTATACAGAGCAGGATCGGTGGGCATTCTGGCATGTGCCTGGCTAATGACAAGGATGATGAAACCTGTACATTTTTCTGCAAAACACAATTGAAAAGCAATCGTTGGAGGTTCCCTTGCTGTTCCATCAAAAATTTTAAGTAGATACTTTTCACATTAACTTCGCCATTTACATTAAGCGCGCGCGCACACACACACACACACGCACACACATACACACACACAGCTCCCAGTCACGACGTCAATCACGCATGTTTACCTGTTCCACACACCACATGCGGTACACAGGGTGCTCAAGATCTAGCGAGCAGCGCATTTCTGAGAAAAGGTCCAGCTGGGCAAGGAAGCCATCATTGGGATATGCAGTAGGGCGTGCACGCTTTATGTGTTGCAAGGCCTGTGCAAGTAAAACCATGAGGAAGCAATGGTTGGGCTCTATAGTTGGGCGTGCAAGCTTTGTGTGCCGCAAGGACTGCGTAAGTAAAGCCAAAAGGAAGCCACCGTTGGGCACTAAAAAAAAGGCGTGCACGCTTCATGTGCTGCAAGGCTTGTGCAAATACAAACCTAATAACATAACTTGCTTACAAGCTTAATGATAAGTCTGTTTCCGAAAAAAATATGTTTGCCTTTTACCAAGCATCCTGACATTGAGCTGATCTCTGGGTCAGGGAGTAGATAAAAAAACTTGCCAACACATGCAGCCAACACTCCTTTGCAGCTCAATTTCCATGCAACAACAAAGCTCCTGCAGAAGACCCACAATGATTCCTCCTCGAGGATGCCCTTAAGGGTATCATGACAATCCACTTCGTTATTAATTCTGCATCCAACGCCCACACTAAATATTTCAAGCAAGCAAGCAATCAAAAGCACAACATCGCTGTTTTTGAGCCCTGCAGCATTTCTTGTAATCGCACATTGTAGTTTTTTTGTCTGCCCTGTGACGGAGTTCTAGCACCGCAATTACGGACTTATGTACTGCTAACGCCATACGCATTGAGCAAGCAAGATGGCGGGGCTTGCATAGCCCCTGTTTCTGCATATGTTTTGTTGATGTGCTCTTTCACTAAAAGTTTCAGCCCTAAAATGTCGGTGGGTCCTTCCAATAACCCTCATGTGTCATTTTGTGGCTTCATAATAGTATGAGCCTGCCGCTTGCAGTCTGCTTCCTGACTCATGCCCAGCCTTTGGCTTTATCCATATGGAATAAAAGCACTGCAGAAGATCAAGCCTCTATCTATGCGTGACAAGCACGGGACAAGCAAGCACAGTCGAGGAACAAGCAAACAATGGGGAGGAAGGTGCATGCAAAGGAGCATCAGGGAACCTATCCTTTATACATATGGCCTGGCTAGCGCAGTCTTTAATTTCCCTTTTATGTGCAAATTTGGAGAGGCATGAGCAAGGAACAAGCAAGAAATGTGCATGCTGCACGTTGCAAACACTGCTGCACCTGCAACCTGCTCCATATCTTGCATATCCTTGCAAATTCTTGCACGTTGCTACCGCTGCCGCACCTGCTCCCTTTTCCATTTCTAAATTCACTCCCTGCTTTCATTTCTGCATTCTTTCCCTGCTCCATCTCTGTATTCACTCCCTGCTCCATTTCTACAAACACTGCCACACCTGCTCCCGGCTCCATTTCTTGGCCTTCATGAGGTAGGCTGCCACAATTGAGGCACTGCGAGAGACCCCTCCCTGGCAGTGCACCAACACTCTACCAGGGGGCGTGGGGTCCGCAGGTGAGAGTGCTGCGCATGGTAAGAGTAATTGCTTGTGAGGATGAAGAGAAAATGGTGGGCTGCCGCAACAGAGTTACAGCAGACAGGAGGTTTCAGAAAGCATAGCTCTTGGACGTCAAGGGTCAATTTTATCTAAAGATTGCATGTTTGTAATAATACAATATTATAATTTGATACAACGTAATACAATACAATATAATATATAATCCTGAGATCAAGAGCAACTGATAAATTTATATATGGGTCCAATCAGAGGAGGCGGAGGGTGGTGGGTGGTTCGGAGGGCTTTTGACTCTTTGGGACTCCCCTCAAAACTACAGAATTCTAAATGTATCATCGGATTCTTGAGCTCAAGCCCTTTTGATTACTACCCTCTCAGTGCAAGTTGGATAAAACAAGGGGCCTGTGTGCATGGCAGGATGTAAATACCATGCCCGTACAGGTGAAGGCCGCAGGGAGTATAGATGCAAAGGTGTAGCAAATCAACCCAAGCTTCCAGGATTGTGACAATGCAAGATGCATAGTTGCATGGTTAAGAAAATTACTTGTTAACTTGCAAGCCAGCAGTGGGTGCCTGGCAGGACATGCGTGCATGAGTGTCCGCATCTCAGTTTTTGCACCATTACTTGTACCATTTTTTTGCACCTTTACCAATTTACTTTTTGGGTGCGGTGAGTATGAAGATATCCATGGAATTTAGAGAGGAGCAGATTGGTACCTTTATCCTCTGGATTGGGGCACTGGAAGGGGCTTTTAGGAGGGGGGTTCAGGGGGGTCCAAGCCAAAAATTGGCATGACATCCATTACTTTCTATCTTCTGCCCTCCTTGCAGCAGAAGAAAACCTGAATACACCAGCACTTTCGAGGCAGTTGAAGGACGCAGGTGAGAATGCAGCGCATGAGGACATGCTTTCAAATTCAACAGGAGACGATAGGCTACCACGACGGAAGCACAACGAGAGACCCCTTTCTGGCGATGCACCAGCACTCTACCAGGCAGCAGGCGAGAGTGCTGCGCGCGACATGGGTGAGGTTGTGAAAAGATGGAGGCACTGTGAGAGACACCTCCCTGACAGTGCTGCGCAAGGCACCTACTGGGGTGGGTACGGATAAGTAAGGGTAAAAGGATGGAAGGCAAAACAGGGCAAAAGGATGGAAGGGTAAAAGGTGGAGCGTGTAAGGTGTGTTTCATTTATGGGGCTCATAGGAGCCGGTTTGGCATCGTCTTCCACCTCACATAGGCCCTCTTTATTCAACCATACCGGGTGGAGTTGTAAGGAACATGCCCATGACAACATAACTCGCTACAAAGATGGCATCTACATCATTTGTCCATTGCCAGAGCTTGAGCACCAGTGCGTATGCCTGGTAGCATGCGCCAGTTTGCAGCCGCCAGGCTCACTAGCATGTTTGGAGCCATTTAGCGCACTAATGTGTGAGCATACCCAATATACACAATAAGGCAAGGTAAGGAGGATGGTGTGTGTGGCGATGCAAAGCTGTTAAAGGATGCCTGGGCCTGCACCACAAGCGTGTGTGGTTCCCTCAGACCTAGGCAACAGAGGCCTAGAAGAGAGACCACCACCACCAAACATGCATGCAAGGAGGGCGCTCAATCCACGCACGAAATTGGAGCTCAGGGGCAGTTCCCGACCTTTGCTTCCAACCTTCTCAGAAAACATGCATTTGCAACCTGGTAGTGGGCTGACGCTCACGACAGCCCGATGAGATGCTCCGTTGATTTTTGAAAATTTTATCGTGCAATTCGGGAGTGGGGTGGCGCTCACAACAGCCCCATGAGGTGCTCCATCGATATCAATTAACCATGCTGTGCAACTTGGCGGAGAGATAGTTCTCACACTTATGTGTATCATGCTGTGCTTCACTCTTCTTGCTGTTGAAGTTTGATAATCCAGTCTTTCAGCTTTCACCTTTCTCTTTCTCGTTGCTTAACTTGTTTTCTTTTCTGTCTGCCATGCTTCTCTCAGTCTGACTTGGTGGGGGGGTCAAACGGTTTTCGAAGTAAGTCGGCCTCCTTTCCTTAATTGATGTGGGGAGTGTTACACTGTCTATGAAGATTTCCTTTTCTTTCTTTTGTTGCACACATTGGCCAAACAAGGCAAGACCCTGCGTTTTCTCTCTCTCATAAAGGTGTAACAATCGATTGGGCACCTTCATGGATGAAGCAGAATGCGCCAGGCAGGTGTGATAAGAGGTTTGTCTCCTCGCTGTCCTTGATGGGCAGGTGCAGCACTCTGTAGGCAGACAGGTCCTTGTCGATGGAGAAGTTCACGACGCTCTGGAAAGCACACAACGGAGAGAGGGAACAGAATTTCATCTTTGCTGCCGAGTATGGGGAACTCTGTGTTGCATACATTGCTTGTGCACCTCAATCAGTAGATGCAATTGTATCCAGGAGTTCGCGCATGAGTGCTTGAGAGCCAGACAGCCCCAGCTTGCGCACGTGCACCATGGTGTTCAACATGAAACCAAATATAGTACGTCTGCCCAGTCAATCAGCAGCCTCTGGGGTACTCCTGCCATTTTTGTCCTTACCCATCTTGCAGACGATTTCTGGACGTTTAAATGGT
>OU611760.1:7422548-7665048 GCA_914767535.2 Dunaliella primolecta | reverse complement strand
TTGAGGAGCAGGTGGGTTCCTGCGCATGACTTTCATATGCTGTTCTAGCGCATGCAACTGTAGCTACAGCTCTTTATGCTTGAGCGGTCTTGTTATTTGCTGCAGGTGAAGCTGGCCGTGGAGTTGCGCAAACCTCTGTTCATGCATTGCCGTGATGCGGGCTCCAGTTTTGCAGATGTTTTGAGGTGCGTGGCATGCCCTTACTTTAAGGCACTTCTAGCTGGCTAGATTGCCTTACACTCAAGCGCGCCTGCATCGTGAACCCATCATCTCCTGTACATAAGCAGCCTATTATTCTGTCTTGCTGCTCTTGCTGCACACATGTCTGTCGCAGCTACTGCTGACCCTCAAGTCTGCCTACCGAGGGACGCTTGTTTGCGCAAGCCCTCATAGCTGCTTCTATCCAGTCCTACATGCAAGCTTTGCTGCGGATTATGCATGCATGATATCTGCAATCAAGACATGATCCAACCTGCCAGCACCCTTGTCATTTTACCTGAAGGCGCAGTGCATCGCTCGCTCAATTCATGCTAATTTGCACTTTTCTTAGCGCTTCAACTACTTCTAGCTTAATGCTCATGCTATCTTTCATGCTGGCGCAATACGTCCTTGGGCGCTTCAAGATTAGCCTGAAGGAATAGAATGCTGTGGTGTGCTGCTGTACAGGCTTGGTGCGCCTTGCTTGTTTCAAGTTCAGCCTCAGAGAATGCAATGACACGCTGTGCATTACATTGCATATGTTGCATTGCAGGCGGTATACGCCCTTGCCTGCTCCTGCCGTCATCCACTGCTTCACGGGCACAAAGGAGGAGCTCTCCAGCTTCCTTGACCTCGGGCTCTGCATCGGAATCACAGGATGGTGAGTGGAGTGACCTCTGAGCTTCACGCAGAGTCCATGGCCAGGTTGGACACGACGAGGTTGAAAGATGATGCATGCTTTCTCTGAGTGGCGAGGAGAGGAGGATGTTGACTTTGAATCAAGGATGCTAGTTGTCCGTGTGAAGAGGATCCACAAAGACAGACGTGGAGAGAGAGAGTGTGTGTGTAAGCTTTTCAGGTTACCAGAAGCAGGGTCAACATCTTTAACTTGGCCAGCACAGATTTTGTATGATGCTTTTTGCTTTGTTCAGGCTCCATCTCTGTGGATGTAGCTGGTCCCCAGCGTCGGAGATGCGATAAGGCGCACTTTTTGAAGCCTTTGCTGTCAGGAAGCACTGTGCTCACATTTGCTTGGTCAGAGTAACTGCAAGCGCCTGCAAGGAACTGAGTTACAGAGTTAGCAAGCTTCATAACTGGCATTGTTTTAGGATATTCAACAATGATTCACACTTGGCCTCATGGCTTTCCTGGCTTTAAGTGAGATTGTCCATAGTTGGAGCACACTGCCCTTCAGCAGTCTTTTTTCATTTCAGCCATGTCTGCGTCACCTGGGCTTCCCAGCAAGCACCAGTGCTCAGTTGTATTTGTTGCCGTAGGATATGTGACGACCGACCTGAAAGAGGAGGTGCAGAGCTTGCCTCGCTGCTGTCTTCCATCCCACACGACAAGCTGATGCTGGAGACAGATGCTCCTTACCTGGTGCCACGAACAATCAAGCCCAATAAAGCCCGGCCCAGCAGAAATGAGCCAGCTCTGCTCTCTCATGTCCTCCAGGTGTGTGTATCCCATAATAACTTGTGATGCAAGCAGAAAAGAAGAGCAGATGCATTGCTCCTATTTCGATGACAGGCATCAATCTTAATATAATGCTAATCCTCATTTAAGATTCCATTATCAGAATTCTCGTGACCTGAAGATGCGTACTTGGAGCCTTGTATCTTATATTCTCTGGGAATTGTAAATGAGGTAAAGTTACACCGCTGTATCCTCCTACAAGGGCAGCTGAGCGGAAACACTGAGTCCTTTAACCAGACCTGGCTAAATAATGCTCAACGCATATAACTTGGACTTGAAAATAAGATAACAAATCATGTTTCGTGGCGGTCTGATGTTTGATCAAATAGCATGAGGTGGATTATGCTCAAAGTTGTTAATACCATGTAGAATTTATATCATCCCGCAAAAA
Organism: Dunaliella primolecta; assembly: GCA_914767535.2. Lineage (NCBI taxonomy): Eukaryota > Viridiplantae > Chlorophyta > Chlorophyceae > Chlamydomonadales > Dunaliellaceae > Dunaliella > Dunaliella primolecta. The sequence goes on along the minus strand of OU611760.1, from coordinate 7,662,983 downwards.
TATAATGTATTTTGAGGGGTGCGGGATGACTGCGGACACCTGAAAAAAATAATTATTGTTGAGCATGTGGGAAAATGCGTGATTGTGAATAATGCTTATTTTCGAAATTATTTGGGTATATTTGGGTATAATTTAATCGAAGGCCCTAAAGCGCCAGAGGGGTTTGGACAGCTGGGTATGGGAAGCCTCTTAAGACCCCCCAGTAAGGATGAGCAGCGGAGGGGTTTTTGAACAGCAGCTCTCCTACGATTGTGAGGGATGTGTAAGGAATTATGTACCTGCAGGTCTTCACATGCAGGAGCAGTACGCAGCCTGTACACGCGATGCGCATTTCACAGTTCTTATCAGGGCAACTAGGGGCTGATTGCCCCTGCAGGAACATGCTGGAAGCCCATTAATAAATACTGAGAGGAGTGCGGTATTAAGCCAGGATTCAAAACCTGAATATTAATTTGGAGGTGCAGAATAATTAGATTTCTGTATGGTACAGATAAATGCTCACTGAGCATTTCTGGCAGAATATTTGGTGAAGAGTGGACGTATGTTTTAAAAGCATTCATTTCAAATATGCCCATGCAAAGCTCCATGTTCACTATATAGTGTTTGGCATTCAGATGATGACATATTCGCTCCTCCATAGGCACACTAACTAGCTTGGATGACTTCAATTGCAGGATCCCCTACATTGCTCCCATGCGGAACTCAGCAAACTGAAGGCTCAATCCCATAAATCTAAATAAATCAATCCATTTTTTGAATGCAACACCTCTCCCTCTTGCACTGATCCACATTTGCAGGCCGCAGCTCAAGGTCCCAAGCGGAACTCAGCAAACTAAAAAGGCTCATTCCCATAATCCTAAAGAAATAAATCCATCTTTTCAGTGCAACACCTCTCCTTCTTGCACTGATCCACATTTGTAGGCCGCAGCTCAAGCTCAAGGGGAAGACTCATCTGCCTTGGCTGCCAGGACAAACAGAGTTGTCAAGAGCGTTTTCGGGATTAATTTTTGACATTTCTTGTTACTAAGACTCTTAGCTGTGATGAACTTCGTAGCTAAGAGCCAGCTGTGATTGACTTTCTACTCTCTTTTGCAAAGCAAGGAAGCTTTCCTCCATGAAATTCATTGCTGTCACCACATACAACCTGCTAGGATTGCCCAACGGGACTCCTTCTTTATGCACCTCAGGGATTATACACATATACCTCTGGGATCATAAGGATGGTAACTGGTCACTTATTCCTAGTATAGAACTCTGAATGGACAGATCCATCTTCGTTGTTTTCCAAGCTTGGCAGCCATTGTCAGCTTGGAGTATCATGTCACATGATTCATGTGCTGTGCTTAGTCATATCAATTTGCAGCAGCAAAAGGAAGGGAAATGAGAGCGAGCTTACCTTTTGCATGCACCCTTGGTTATGTAGCTGTACTTCAAGCTAGGCAAGTTGCCTAAACCTCTACCTCGGAGGGTAGCTTATTTTGCATGCATGAGGGACTCCAGGGTAGTTTGAGCGCAAGCAAGGTGAAGAGGCTAGAAAGGAAAGGGTTGTATAGCTGTGACAGTGCTGCACTGTTCCTGCCTACGAGGGTAGGTAAGGTCAGATTACATCACCATATCCGCCTACAAGGGCAGCTAGTGGAAACATTGAGGGAGCGGGAACATTGAGGGTGCCTGTACCAAACCAGTCGGTTTGGGCAATAATGAGTTACAATGAGTTGCAATGGGGTTTGACCTTCAGCCAGGTAGTTTGGCTGCTCGGTCTGCTCAACTGTTCCAACTGCACAAAAAATATCCATGAGATCGGAAATAAAACGATAAGTGTCATTAGTATGCTTCTGCAAGAAATGAATAGCATCCTCAGAGCTAGCTTGAGAATAGTAGAAAGTGCCTGAATCGTCCAGAAAAATTCTATAAGACGAGGGGAAGTCAGAAAATGACTGTGCATAAGCCCTTCGAAGAGAACACACAGAAGCGCAAGAACAAAGGAACACCGCATGCTTTCCATCTTGGAGTCCTTGTTCACATCTATCACAAGTTGATGTGTGCTCCTGCCAAAGTGACGTCTCAACTCTTAAAGTATGAGCATGTAAGCGAAAACGTGCTATGTTTCTTAGCGCGCGCTTGCCCAAATCGAGATGCAAATACCTGGGGACAGAAAAGGGCGCACCGTGAACAGACAAGGGTCTCAAAGGAAGTGCCATCCAGTGATGATACTTGGCTAATTTGTTCGTGTGGTCACCATGTTCTGCCAAGGCATCAGCATTCCACACACCTCGCAGCCTTTTTCTCAGATCAACAACAAACTCCCTCATGACTATAGGCGGTTTGGGCAATAAGAGCATTACTTCTGCCACTTCTTTAAAGACGTCTTGAAGAACGGTATAGTATAGGATAGGATAGCATAGCTGTACCTGCCCAAAAGGGCAGCTTAGCTGAGGCAAAAAGGTGACTGTAACCAGACTGAACCAAACTTGTGTGAATGTCAAATGAAAGCAGAAAAAAGCCTTAAGCTAGAGGAGAAGGGGATACCAGGGTGCCTTGGCCCTAAGGGGTACGTAACTAGTTTTTTTTCCATTTATGCTGGCCTGACACCTGGCAATGTGCGCCTTGCATGGTCGTCTTCTTCTTCCTAGGCCGGCCAGAAAGTTTCATGGCACCAGATCTGCGCACCACTGGTGGAGGGGACTCACGGCTCTTCTGAGCCAATGTGTCCGCTTTTCCATATTAATTGATGTAGGGGGAGTTTCCTCTTCCTACGTATTTTTCATTTCCTGCGCACAAGCTGGGCTGTTCTTTTGTAGTTACAAGTTGTTCTTTTGTAGAAAGGAAAGGAAAGGCTCACATTGACTTTAGAGCATGGATGTTTTTTTACTTAGTTTGATACATAGTTGTTTGGTTGCGTCTTGATGAGTTGAAAAGGAAAGCAGTGAGCTGAAAAGGATAGCTGTGGGTGTAGATACCAGTATTCAAGTTCTGGCGGCTCACAGCGCATGGTTCGAGAGCTTCAGATAATTGATTCCACTTTCTGGTTCTCTTGCCGCAAGTTTTCAAAATTGCAATGGGAAGGACCTTCTTTACAAATTGAAAAGCTTGAATGCAACATTTGAGAGAGACCTCACCTTAAAGCCAAATGCTGCCTGAAACTGTCTAAACTAGCTATGTGCTATGTATTATTATTTATGTACATCCCACTGGCATTCCAACCCATCTTGGGTTATCACTTGTGTGAGGAAGGGGTTGTACTCCTTGGAGAAGCTATTTCAGGCAGTCCATTACAAAAAGCTTAAGGGTCCCGTCCTTTTACTTATGGCGTTCGGACTAGGAATAGGTCCACGTAGACCTAGGTGTGTCTGAAGCCCCGCATACTCAGCTTCCAAGGGTGCTTTAAGTTTGTGCCACCTAGCGCATTGAGGTAGCTACCTTTTAAGCCTTTATGCCACTCTCTGCTGCTATAGAAACCCTCCAGAATCTGGAGTCCAGATCCATTATCTTTCTTTTATCTCCTGTTCAGGAAACTCGCCTCCGTTATGATGCAGTCATGCTCGTCAGAACATTCTTGTTTTCATTTTGAGGGTGAGGAATGGAAGTGTACACATGTGCTCTTCTTATGTGGGAAGCCCAACATCTTTTTTGCACATGTTCACGCAGCTTTGAACATTTTCGTATTTGGTTTAACTGTCCAGGGGTGAATTCACCTTCACCTGCTCGCAAAACCGCCGACAAGATCGCAACAAATTTTGGTTGCAAGAGCTTTCAGTTCCCACAAAAGAATCACAACCGGAGTTTATTACTTCCATGCGAAGCACTTCTTTCTCAGCCATTGCCAGTCGTAGCACACCGTCACTGCTGCGCAAGTCAGCAGCCTGACGCCGGACCCAAAATGGAGCAAATGGTGCGTGTGCTTGGCTGGCTGCTTGGAGTGAAGTTGCGGGTTGTGGTGGGGAAGGAGAGGGGAACACCAGTCGTAAAACGCTGTAACTTGGCGGGCGGTGGCGTATCTGGATCGGGGTGCAGCTCAGCCGACGCAGCGTCGGCAGCACCTACAATACGCACATATGGGGGTACTGCCCGCACTTGGTTTTGGGGGGCCTTTCGGTCTGCACTACGGTCTGCGTCGTTTTCGTTGCTTGCACAGCCGGATGTTTGGTCAAGGCACGCAAGCAGCCCAGGTCAGAGGGCTTGGGACAGGTCCAAGCACAGCCCAGGTCCTTATTCCCTGAATTGTGGAGTGAGCCAGGCCTCTTTTAGTGCTTCTGTTGCCTGCTGAGACGCGCAAACCCTAGTTTACAAGGAACTGGTTGATAACCCCTGCCCACCCGATTGCAGGAGGGCCAGTCCCGCACACATGCCCTGCTGGAGACAGTGAGGAAGCTTTTGGAGTTGCAGCATGAAGAAGAGGAGTTTTCTGCAAAGGCAAAAGGGGCCCTATGCCAAGGTACGCACATGCAAGCACACAGGTCAGGACCTGCTGCGACCGTCCCGACGCAAGCTGTCGTGTTGGTTCAATAGGGATCACGTACGAATCACTTCATCAATGCAACCATACTGGTTTGCCACCCTGTGGGCCTCGTCGATGGTTATTAGTTGCGTACTTGCTTGCAGAGTCGACAGAGTGTGCCCAGGACAGCCCCTGTAGCGATGCAACACCAGCGGCGGAGGAGGTTATCGTGGCTGTCCCATCCAGCAGGAAAAGGTGGGCTTGCTGGTTTGCCGACCTGCGCGTTGCCTGCATTAGCAAGATGATGATGCTTAGGTGCAGCATCATGTAAATCCACAGGCAGCACCTCTCCACTTGCTCTTACAAATAATTTGCTGCTTATCTCCTCTGTATTGCAGGAGTGTGCAACGGCCTGGGGTTCCTGGTGGACCATGGTGAGTGTTCATGATCAGGCATGTGCAGGTGCCACATGTTAACTGCACCTGACAGTGCAAGTTTATGATTGGCACGAACAGCCTGTCCAGTTGCTGCACGTTATCCTCACCCTGTGCTTGCCTTCCTGTTCCACGTGCAGCGCAAACTGTGGCACCCATGAGTCACCGCAATGGCGCAGACCCTCAACCAAGAAGATAGTGCTGTGCAATGCATGTGGGATTTATTTCAGCCGCCACAACACGCTGCCACACCGCAGCAGTAACAACAGCTGCAGTGCCAAAAAGGTGGGTTTGGAATCTGCATGTCGTGTCTTGCAGGGAGGGCTGGAAGAACACGCGCGTGACGTGCGTGGATGACCGCAAGGCACGCAAACAATGCAATTTATGTGTATGCATGAATGCTTACTAACTCATTGCCGACTCAACGATGACATGCTACACGCATCAGCAGGCTACACACAGTATGCAGTGCTGCCGCGAGGCAGTCCCTGCACAGCATGCTTCTGTAAGCAATCAATTTTTGCATGTGGGAAGGCAACTTGCTGTGGCAGCTCCTGGAGCGCATGCCCCTTCCTCCACTTCCCATAAAGGCCTGCAGTCCAAATTCCAAACATTGCATTGTTGCAAGTTGTTATGATATCATATGACTAGAGGTAACGTGAACAAGGAAAAAAGGTGATTCTGCTGGTCAGGGCTGGTGTACGAACTCATTTTCTGGCACAGATCACACCATCTAACACACCACACCCCAACACAAAGAGGGCACAACCAATGGGCTTTATTTATGACACAAACCGTACTAGAATGTTGAACATTAAGTTTAAATTGGCCAATTTTAGCGCCCCTAGTGCTGATTTGTTTGGAGGGAGAAGACTGGATTGCTTTACTAATCAACCACAAAGCCTTCTCAATTTATTTCATTTGCTTAATACAATATTCCGCTTCAGCAAAGTTACCAGTTTTGATGCAATGCATAACTGGAAGGGAGAACTTGCATTGATGCCAAGGCTCATGCCTCAGGTTGTTCAGCACAGCGCCAAGCTTCAAGCTTGTGTGCAAGTTCAGTTTTTTTGTGCTCAATCCTAAAGCTTGCCCTTTTTAGGCACCATATGCTGGGAACGTGTGAAAACACACCTACTTTGGGCCTCACATAATATCTTTGTAAAACTGTATGGAAAAGGAAATCCTTTTTTGATTGAAACTCTGCGTGCACCCCTTCTGCTGATCTGCTACACAAAAGATGGCAGTTTTGGAGAGCATTGGATCAAACACAACCCTGAAGGAAGAGAAGCAGCCATGCAAGGACAACAGAATCAATGGATGTGTGCTTAAGCTCTTGCATCCTAGAACTGCCTGATCCAATGTGAGACGTAAGGCTGCCTTGTTAAGGTTGGCCATCTCCATATCTGTCTATCTATCCATCGCTGTATTCTATATTTATATGTGTCCCACATGTCCCCTGCAAAAAAAGCTGAAATGCGGCACGAATCTACGGCATTGGCCAACCCTATGCACGATGTATCGCCCTTGCTGTGTATTACAATGCCTTCAAGGGATCACAAGAGGCCTACAGCCCAGCATCATGGCTGATTGGGTGCTGGTGATCCCTACTTACATAGCAATGCCTTGGCGATGCAATGCCTAGGTTTGAGCATCCATCTGGAATGCAATGCCTTGGTGATGCAATGCCTACGTTTGAGCATCCATCTGGAATGCAATGCCTTGGTGATGCAATGCCTACGTTTGAGCATCCATCTGGAATGCAATGCCTTGGCGATGCAATGCCTGTGAGCATCCATCCTAGGGTCCTCTCCAGGATGGTGGCATGTTGCCTGTCTGTTGGCACGTGTGGACCTTGCCTGCGCATATGCTTGCATCTGCAGAAGACGTCGTTGGCCGCACCAGCACCGGGTCCACACTTGCAAGCTGCCCAGGTGAGCTGCCCACCCTTGAGAACACATTGAAATGAAAACAATGCAGAAAAGAATGAGCGTTGCCCCGGTGCAAGGACAGTATGATGTGGCACACAAGAATCAAGCTGCCCAGGGACGCGTATGATGGTGCTCTCCATGCACCTGCTTCTCAGTTCTCGTTGATCCTAACCTACCTCAACGTTGCCTGCACACAAGACGGCATGTCTTCACACAGAGATTTAGATTTAGATTTAGATTTACACGGGGGGACCTTCAGCCAGACTGTTCGGCTGATCGGCCTGTGACTGGTCCTCGCCAGCCAACAGAACACAGAGATCTTCCTGACTTTGCCATGTCTGTGGGATGCTGCACCTTCAAAAGGCCCTGCACACTTGCACTTTTGACCGCCTGTTGATGCCCTGCATGCGTGAAGGGATGGCCAATCTTGTATAGTTCGCTTTTTTGCAGATAAGGTATGTAACACATAGCGTACATGTATGGAATTGGCCAACCCTGCGTGTGTGCCATTTATCTCCATGCTGTGCTGCTGATGATTTTCTTGCTGAACAGTTGACTTGGGTAGAGTTATTTTGGCCATCCTTTGACGCAGCAGGCCACCCCCTCAAGCACCTTAGCAGGCCAACTGCTCCATGCAGTTTCCATTCACATCACAACTTAGCCAAAAGTAGGGTTGGGTAAAGAGGGTCAAGCGTTTGTTAAAGGAACCTCAAAAAGAGCCTCCTCGGGGCCTCTTTGGCACTCTTAAGAATCCCTTTAAACAAATGCTCAACCCTCTTTAACCTATCCTAGGCAGTCAGACCTGCAGACCCCACCTGCTTCACCCAAACCTAAAAGCGTTGACTGCTTATTTATTTCTTTGCTGCGGTGCTGATGCAGGGCCTGCACAGCAGCATGGACATGGGCAACGAGTCTGCTGGAGGAGAGGACGAGGCCATCACAGCTGCAGGGCCCACGCACCACATGGCTCTTTTACAGCAGGCAGCCTGTGCTGCAGCTGCTGCCAATGAGGGCCCCTACACCCGCCGCCCATCCTCGCACTCCAATACATCACAGACAGACATCGTCAATATGTCCCAGTCCTCACGCAGGAGCTCGCCCTCAAGGTGGTTGAAGATGCTGTGCAGGCTGTCCATAGGGTAGCCAATTCTGCACTAAGACACGCATCGTATGGCATACATGTACAAGCTTTTTAAGCGCTGGATGTACGCCACATACAGAGCACGTGCACAGACTTGGTAAATCATGCAGTGGACAGCCCACAATAATTGCTCATCACTTCAGCATTGCTGGCCTGTCACTACTGCCGCAACGAGAAGCAGGGTTGATGGCACTAGCTGGCTGCAAAGAGAAGCTGCATTGCTGGCGTTACTACTGCAAATGAGGCAAACAAACGCACATAAACACACACACACACACACGCGCACACACACACATACACACACATACACGCACACGCACGCGTGCACGCATGCTCACAGACTCACCTCTCACCTGCGCATCATGCTCATGGTCCCACAATGCACAGGTCCTCCCAAGAAGATGAGGTCATGCTGGACGACCCGCCCCCTGCTACCACGAAGCTGGAGGATGCTTATGCGCACAGCCAGTCCAGCACGCAGCAACCTGTCCTGGTTCCCGCTGTGCCCTCACGCAAGCGCAGTTTGCGAGCTGGCAGCACATCAGCACCTGCCACCACACCCACAGCAGGTGCTGTGGACCCTACATTCGCTGTGCCCCACGCCCCACCCCACCCCGCTCCTGCTCCAGCTTATGCTGCACACCCCCGGGCTTGGGTGCACCCCTCCCAGCTTCTGCTGCTGCAGCAGCAACAGCAGCTGCTGCACATGCGCCTGCTGGGTGCTGGTGCGTTTCCGCCCCCGCCACCCAACCCCGACCTCCTACGTGTCCTGTCCTCCATGCAGCCCCACCCTCAGCTGATGGCGTTGCAGCGGTCCGACCTGCTGCCCTCCTTGCACCAACACATGCAGCAGCACCAGCACGCCCTGGTGTTGCACCACGTGCACCAAATGCAGCAGCAGCAGCTTCACGCACTGACCGGTCTCGCACACACGTCCTCGGTGTACACGCCGCATGGGGCTGGGCTGCTAGGCAGAGGCAGCGTGGGCCTGGCCAGGAGCTCAGGAGGAGCTGGCCTGTCCACGCCCCTAGCTCAGCAGCCCCCTGCCCACAGCAGGTCCGCCTCCCATGAGGGTCCCATCGGTGCAAGCGCAGTGCCCCCAGCTGGTTCACAGCAGCAGCAGTTGCACAGGCCCACCGCCACAAACCCACCCAGCTTGCCTGTGCTGCCCTTGGCAGAGCACAGCAGTGCCTCGCCCCCTCTGCAGCAGCAGCAGCAGGGTGGTGCTGGTGTGCACGGCGGGGTGGTGGCGGAGGGGCAGGCGGCAGGCGCGAGCCACTGGCTGTCGCCCTCGAGCCAGCAGCTCCTGCAGCAGCACCAGCACCAGCATTCAGAGGAGGAAGAAGAAGAGGAGGAGGAGAATGCCATGGCGCGGCAACGGCTGCTGGAGCCCGCTGCAAAGAGACACCATCGGCAAGGCAGCATGGGGTCTAGCCCAGAGGGTGGCACCCACATGATGTCAGCAGGTGGGCAGCATGGCCATGCGCTCAAGATGATCCCCTCGTACGCATGCCGCGGCCCACGCGCGGTTTCGTTTGACGCCACCAGCAGCGTGACTGTTCCGCAGCAGCAGCAGCGGCTGCAGCAACAGCTGCTGCTACAGCAGCAACTGGCGGCCCTGGCGCCCCCGCTGGCAGCTGGTGGCGGCAACAGCAGCGGCACTACCCTGCCCACATTGTACAGGCCTGCCTCCTGTGCTCTGTCTGACTGCTAGAGAGGGTGCTGGGGAGGGGGTGCCGGCCTGCAATTGTTCTGTCAGACTGCTTAGGAGGGTGCCGGGAAGGGTGTGCGGACCCGTTCCCGGTGCTCTGTCTGACTGCTTGAGAGGGCACTAAGGAGGAGGGTGTACCAGCCAATCCCCTGTGCTTCGGCTGAGTGGTGGGCGGGAGGCCCTAGTCTAAGCGGCGGCCAACTCAAGCTTCCTGTGCTCTGTAGGGCACCATGATGGAGGGCCTGCGCAATGAAAGGCCTGAAGCGCTCAGTTTAGCAACACGCCATCAGGCTACAAGAGGGGTATGGGACAGACTACACATCTCATTAAAGAAGCCAGCATGATGAGGTCCGCATTCATCTGACCAAGAGGCCAGTATTTCTCTGATGGTCACGAGGCCAGCATTCATCTGACCATGAGGCGAGCATTCATCTGATGGTCATGAAACCAGTATTCATCTGATGAGGCTAGCATTCATCTCAGGTCGACTGCCGTGCATATGCTCATACCCATCTCGGCATAGTACCCACTTAATTGCAAATTTTTTATTCATGCACATGTGTGCAGCAGATTTGGGCAGCTCCTCCGGCAGCCAAGGGGTAAGGCGTCAACTGATCTTGCTTGAAGAAGAATTGTTCGCTGTGGCATTGCACAAGTGCTATGCCATACTGAGCAATTCATGCGCTTGTGTGCTGCATGTTTGAGCGGCTCCTGCGACAAAGAAAGAGCACTGAAGCCCGAGTTATGCACCTTACACCTTGTGCAGTTTTTTGTGTGTGTTGGAACTTTGGCATGTATGAGTGCAATGTGCATGAAGCAGGAGGTCATGACGGAGCCCTCCATTGCGCCATTGCTCCAATGCAAACCTATTATGTTTGGATACCCTTGCAATGCCTTACGATGTACCATTACCAGCAGCTTACTCACCTTCGAAACGCTGACACGATAACACTGACAGGGCCACCTTGTTGCACATTGCACCAGTGAGTCGTGGACATGAGTCATATGTCTGCTTTGTGCAAGCACGTTGTAATCAAGCCACGCGCGCCTGTGAACCGCACCAATTGGTGCCACTCCTTATCTGCCTTTTTTTTCACCCTGGTTTCATTGCCTTGCTACATTTAGTTTTTGCAGCACCTGTCCGACCTGTGACAGCAAATTGCCAAAGCCTTGACAGTTCCAATCCCCAGTGTTGGATTGCAATAATTTTGCGGACCTTGCCAAGTTTGTATGGACACGGGGTTGGTGATAATCCTTGCACGTGCTGAAGGCCATTTTTTCTTCAACTCTGCAAAGCCTTGCAAACAAGATCTCTTTTAGAATGGAAAGGGCTGAATTTGTGCAGCTCCCCTTGCTCATCTGCTATCTATCCTTGCAGGTATGATGTTAGTTGTCAGTGTATCTTTGTTCTACCCTAAATGAGGGAAGTTTCTTAAGTGCCCCCCCCCCCCCCCCCTTGTACACTGCTTACTTTGTAGAGGTGGACCTTTTGATTTGAGATCGTGTCGCGAGCGTGCTGTATGAAATGAGCAGAAAGGGGTAAAGCCTGGCACACCTGTTTAACGCGCGCTCTATGATAGGTTAAGTAATGTAATGAAAGTATACTGGCTGGAGCAGTGCTTTGAAGCCGCCTGCTGAGAAGGATGCTGGAGGTGAAATTCATTTTTTGGAGTCGATTGCCCCTCTCATGATTTGTGGGCATGCTTGCGTAAATGTAGCCCACCATGTATTTGTTTCAGACATTGATGGGTGTTCTAAAAGTGACCCTTGTACGTGCAACTTTTGAACATCCACAGCCTAAAGGCTGTCCTCTTCAAACTTTGGGTTAGAAATTGATGCTCCAACTTTTCTGACTGAATCGTGAAATGGTGAAGCTGTATGCAGCAGCCCACGTTTCTATTGAATTGTTTTCTTGTGTACTAGGGTATGTGCGGGTCTGCAGCTGTGTTTGTTGGCTGCAGATTCTTTTTTACTTCACTGCCTCACACTTCTGAGAAGCTGTGATCGTGCATCTAAGATGGTGTTAATGGGGATGAAACGGTGTTGATTCGAAACGCACTTGAACAGTCATGGCTTATTGCTGTGTGAACATACCATTTTTTCTCGGGCTAATTCATTGTCGGTAGTCTTACTGCCACAAATATGTGCCTTGTTTTGCAGCTGCCTTTGAAGGTTGAAGCTTGCCTGCCAATGAGGAAATGATTTTATCTGATTGAGACAACAAGAATGCCTGTACCCAGATTTCCTTGCTGATCGGGGCTAAACACTCACACACAACATCATAACTTGTGAGGGTTACAAGGATTGGCCTGTAGCATGGGACTCTGGTTGGTTGTTGGTAAAACACACTCGATTATCAAAGGAAAGGAAAGGGTTTTTCTATAGAAGCCATCAGTCGGAACGCATGACTGCTAGGTTTTACAAGGGGGTTACAAGGATTGGCCTACAGCCCGGGACTTTGGCTGATCGGCTGCTGGTGAAACATTCTCAACCAGCATCAAAAATTGAATCCAACTCTGACAAAAACTTGGTAGTTAGATTGGTTTACATGGGGTGTTGGCCTTCAGCCAGGTCGAGTTACGAAGGATAGGAAAGGATAGGGTTACAGAGCTGTACCTGACTACAATGGCAGCTTATCTGAAGCAAAAGGTGCCTGTAACCAAACCAAACTTTTTGTAAATGTCAACTGAAAGCCTTGAGCTGAGTTCAGAAGTGTCAACTGCAAGAATCACACACAGGATCACACATTGTCACTCTAAATGGAACAAGCATGAAAAGTCGTGCACAAAGCTCCAAAAAGGCTGTAGTGAAGGAAACTGTGACATTGAGTTGAGGATGCAGGGGCGGAGACACGCCAAGGTGGAGGGAAGGGAAGGGTTACATAGCTGCACCTAAGGTGGAGGGTAGGGAAGGGTTACATAGCTGTAGCCAAGGTGGAGGGTGCCTCATGATGTGCCTGCAGCTTAAGGTGGGCTAGTGATTGGGCAAGTGTGGAGCAGCTGGGATGCGAGCTTGATGTAGGATTTTTTGTCCGGAATGTTCTACTAGCTCTCATTGGCTGGTGTCCATGCGTCCACGGTGGTGCTCATTCTCAGGGAGTCTGCTTAAGGCTGAAGGTGTTCCGTGTGGTGGGACTTCTGCTCTGGCTTGTGCTCTTCTGCTCCCTCATCCGTACTACGCGTGTGTGCCCTCTGCCATGACTACGCACTTGTAAACTCCCTCTGCCATGACTGGACATGAGTTACAATAATGAGTTACAATGGGGTTTGACCTGCCATGACTGGACATGAACATTTCCCTTTACCAGCCGTCTTTACCAGCTGTTACCAGTAAACACAAACAAACTTCTGTTTCTCCTTCTTAATTTTACTTTTATGAACAGGCTAGCAGTCAAACGTCTTGACTGAGGCCTTTTTCCCTTGTAACCCTTGTAACCCTTGTAGTGTCAGGAAAATATACTTTTGTGTTTCCACAAGAAGCGCAGACAGTTTGAGAACAGCATCACTCTGAAAAGTAGTCCAAGAGGCCGCGAAAAATGTGTTCATGTTATGCTTTATACTTCAGTTATCAGAATCCACTGTCATAGATGCATTGCAATGCTTGCAAGGGTTACAAGGGGTTGGCCTACAGCCCGAAAATCTGGCTGATCGGCTGCTGGTGAAACATTCTCATCCAGCATCAAAAATTGAAACCAGTTCAGACAAAAAAATTTGAAAACCTGTGCGAGTCTTGATTTAGAAAAGCATTGACCTCAAGATTAGTCACAACGTGAAAGCTCGCCAAGAAAGGAACAAAATCAGTGTTTGGAAGCTGGGCAAAAGTGTGTAACGGTTTAAAAAGATCAATGAACAGGTCCTTGTATTTTCTGCGCAGCTCACACAACTCACAGCAATTGCAGTAGAAAAGAACATGTTTCTCGTCCTGGACTTCAGCGCATCCACACTTATCACAAATATTTCAACCACCCAACCATTTACAGGACTCGACCTTCAAGCAGTGGGCACGAAGCCTAAACCTACTCACATTCCTCATGACTCCTTTATCCAGATCCTTAAATAAATATGATGGGATACAGAAGGGTGTGCGTGCTGTTTGGATCAAAGGTTTCCCACACCAATGATGGTAAGTCTCTGCTTCTCTGTTCACCTCTCAGGGACTTAGGGCGTCCGCTTCCCTCCAAAGCTTCTGCTGTCTGTACCTCAAATCCCTTAAAAAATACTGCATGGGTATCTTGGAAGCACTCAGTAATTTCTGTTTAAACACCTCCTCGTTGCGCATGCCATTAAATGACTTAGATACATGTGCAGACCAACAAGACTCATCCATATCAGCAAGGTGTAAATCTGCCTTCAGCACTTGGCGTAGTGTTTCGCTGTTAGAAACAAGCATATTGTTGAAAAATTCAACAGTAGCCCTAAACCAATAAAACTGTAATGGCTCTTGACCACACTCTCTCAATACTGGCCAGTTCGTGGCAGTACTCTTCACACCTAGAAAACGCCTTAAAGAGCATAACTGCCTTTTTTGTAATTGGCTTTTGAACTCACTGCCTTGTCGTAAGTACTCTGTACCCCACACTTGGCATGTGTATATCCCAGCCGGAATGCCATACACCTTGGAGAGCCAATCAGAGCATGCGGCCTATTCCTTAGATCATGTTCATGCACAAACTCCTTAATCCTTTGCTGGGCAGCCATGTAAGGCCGCACTGCATGCTCCTCGGACACCTTCAGATTCATGTGCTTGTCCACAAGCATACCGAGGTATCTAAACTGCTCTTTCTCTGGAAGAGCCACGTCTCCATACATGAAAGTAGGCAGAGAAGAACACGACCTACTATTAAAATGCATGAGCTCTGACTTTGATGTATTGACAGCCAGCCCCTTTCTCATTGCATAAGCTCGTAATCTATTCAGCATTACTTGCATTTCACCTGGGTCATTGGTAGTTAAACTCGAGCCGTCTGCATATAGCATGTAAGAAACGCCATTCACTCCATCCCCTGTCACAGCACCTCTGATACCTTCACTAATATCTCTGCCCATATCATTGATGTATAGAGAAAACAGGAGAGGGGACAGGGGACAACCTTGCTTGACTCCATTTGTTGGACGCACACTTGCCCTTTTATCCCCATCCATCAGAATATATTCATCATCCTGGTACATTTCCTAAATTGCCCGGAGAAGTAGTGCAGGCATGGCAATGCGTTGTAGATGGTCCCATAGTTGCAAACGGGGCACAGAGTCGTAAGCTTGAGAGAAGTCAATGAAGGCAGCATGCAGCCTAGGTGATTGCCGTGGCTTGAGCTTTCTTGCAGCATGTCTTAAGTGCCTCAGGATGAAGAGTGGATGCAGAGTGCTCCTACCGGGGTAAAAACCAAACTGGGTGTCTGGGACCTTATTTTTCTGGATACACCAATCCGTCACCAAGTCTTTCAGCACGTTGGCATAAATACGGTACATCACCCCACTGACAGCAATCATCCTGACAGCAATCATCCTTACAAGGGTTACAAGGGGGGTTGGCCTACAGCCCGAGAATCTGGCTGATCGGGTGCTGGTGAAACACTCTCATCCAGCATCAAAATTTGAAGCCAGTTCAGACAAAAATTTTGAAAACCTGTGCGAGTCTTGATTTAGACAAGCATTGACCTCAAACTCGGTCAAAATGTGAAAGCTTGCCAAGAAAGGAATAATATCAGTGTTAAGAAGCTGGGCAAAAGCATGTAATGGTTTTAAAAGATCAATGAACAGGTCCTTGTATCTTCTGCGCAGCTCACACAACTCACAGCAATTGCAATAGAAAAGAACATGTTTCTCGTCCTGGACTTCAGCACATCCACACTTATCACAAATATTTGAACCACCCAAAGAAAAGAAAAAGAAAGAAAAGAAAAAGAAAAGAGAAGTCTACGCAGGCCACAGGCCGCGTGCATTAAGGAAAGGTCCCTTAACTAGCAAGCTAGCAAGAGCCCCACCAGAGGTCCCTCAAAACTACACTAGCTACAGCTAGCCTAGGAGAGGGAAAGAGACTGAACTAATGAGGATCGGGCGGGTTGTCGGCCATGCCCCAAGACGCCCGGACTCTCCTTTTCCTTGTATCCACCTCCGCGCGCCCACCGACCCCCCCCCCCCCCCCCCCCCGAACCCCCCAGTAAGCAAAGAGCATGTCTGGTGTTAATGATGGTGGATAGTCTCTGTATGGCATGACAGCTCAGCTTGGAAGCTAGGGATTTTGCTTTGTGTTTGGATAGGCCCAAATTGACAAGAGGTTTGATCGTGTACTCATTGTAAATGATGCCAGCCACACCAATCAGGATGATGTGTAGAGTCATTTTGTTGTTCCTGTTTGGATTCCTTGAGCTGCGGGTTTTAAGTCTGGTTATAGTGTGAGCATGTTGAGTTGCTGCAGTTTCTAAAGTGATGAAAGGGTTGGTGTCTGGACAAAATTTCAGTTCAACAAGGTGAATGTCTCTGTCTTGAGGAGGGATCTTAGAAGGATCAAAGTGAACTTGTCTGCCTGGGATAGCTCTCACAAAGATAACATCAGGGCGGCTCTGGTGCCGGGCAGAGGAGCCGGTACCATTAGGAAAAACCCAGTCCGGAATGGCTTGTGAGATGTTTTCTGGGACTTGTATCCCCTGATCCAAGAGTCTCTCATTACGGCAGGCATCCATACCAATAAGGGATGAGCCAAACCTGCCTTTGCTAAGGGCTTTAACACAGAAGCTAAGGCCAACATGGTGTCTGTTGGTGCGCATACCACTCATAGTTGGATTTGGACATCTGAGGACAATATGATTAATGCTGCCCATGTCATCACACAGCGGGCATCTTCCATTGGTGGAAGACCTTTTGAATCTGATGGCATGCTTTTATGTGTAGACTGTCCCTGTGCGGTATTTGATTACGTTTATCTGTTGATGAAGAGAAATCTTAGGAGTAGACCAGAAGGAGTTGCTGATTTCCTTGCTAGCAAGTTGACAGGTTGGGTTGTGAGCTTCTATATTGGCAGTGGTGATTGGGGAAGTGGGTTGTATGGCATGGTTCAGCCTCTGCCAGCTATTGTGATGGTAGCCAGAGATATCAGCAGAGCCTAGCTTGTGCTTTGTATGCATGTGTAATTTAAGTTTGTCGGTCAGGTTGTTGAGGTAGTGGGTTGGGAAAGCGTGGGAGCGGTGCAGGCTATCATTTTGTCCGTGTGAGGTCTTCAATGAGAGCCAGTAAAAATAGTGGAATGGGTCCCAGGCATGTGGGAGTTCAATGTCTGTGGTGGCCGTGAGAGCTGCAGACCGTGCGCAGGCGTCAGCCCCCTCATTGCCAATGATGCCAGAGTGAGCTTTGACTTTGTAGAAATGAATAGGATGAGGGGAGTGCTCTAATATTGTCGATAAAGCACAAATGAGCTCTGCATGTAGGTGATACCTCATGCGCATTGGATTGAGAGTTTGTTTAGAAATCTGGAAAAGGCAGGATGCACTATCAGAGGCAATGTCAGTTTGCCCTTGTTGGAGTGCCACAAGAATACCTGCAAGTTCTGCTCTGTTGATGGTATTTGTAGGTCCACGGCCATTGGGTTTTATTTGCAGCTGCAAGTGTTGGGAGGGTGGACAAGTGTCCCTTCCCGGTTTGTAAACACCTGAACCAGAAAGTGGTGGGGAGTCATCATCTTTGCGTTTGATTACACTGCCATCAGTGTAGGTGATTTCTTTCCAGTCTTTGGTCTTAGGTGTGAACATCTTTCTGTAGTTGGCAGGTATGAAAGCTGTCCTGGCCTGAGGGCACTTGTGTGAACAATTATGTGTGTCAGGGGGAAGTGATTGGAATTTCTTTTTCCAAGTGTTTGGGGTGTCTGGAATTGGATGTTTCCTGCAGGGAATTTGGCAAGCACTTTTGCAAGATCTGGGTAATGGTTAAGCCAACTCATGTAGGCATTGCAGCTGAAGCCTCTCCAGTGGGGCAGAAGCATGAAGGTGGCAACTGGCTCGGTGGTTTGTAGGGAGGAGTGTACTGTGCGGCGCAGGAGTCTGAACATAATTTCATCATCATGAGGGGGATGGCAGAAGGAGAAGCCATTGTAGCGTACAGAGAGGGCGTCTGTATGTGCCCAAAAGACCTGGTCACGGTTGCTTGTGCTGAAATAAGTGTTAAAGATACCGTCAAATTCAAGAGGGTCAGAGAATCTGTCTGTAGAGACCATGCACCATTTATGTAGGGCTGATCGAATGTGGGGAGGTGTGATCAGCGCATTAGAATTGTAGACCTTTTTGCTCTTGGCAGAGATATGTTTTGGTTGGGACTTCCTACGTGAGAGTAGTCCCATAATTTCTGTTGCTATATCCTGGACGGGTGGCTGGATGGTGGCGTGGATGCCTGCCTTTTTGGCTGCTTCATAAGCCTCAAGCAGGGTCTGGAGTCTGTCTATAGTCAGCATACCAACGCACTTGCCATGGGCATTGTAGATACAGGCACATTCAGAGGTGATGACTTCCGGCATTTGTGCTGGCATGGTGACCTCATCAGATGTGTTTGGTTGGAGACTTTCCTTCATGAGGTCAACACTTCTAATGATACTATCACATTGCCATGCTGGCATGATATCTGTCTGGGGATTGGTAGGTTGGAAGTCAAAGGTGACATTTTTGCGAATGGCGCAGCCGGTAGTTGAGAGCCATGGAGAGTCAGAAAGGCTCTGGGGGTTGCCTTCAAAGCCTTGGTTGACAACTTGTCAACTTGAAGATTGTCCAGGTCTACCTCATCGTCCAAGGGGTCTACTGCGTGTTCCAGCCTTTCCTCCTCAAAGGCTTGCACATGGGCATGTAGATCTGGATGCATTTGTAACATATCAGCAGCTTCCCATTTGGGATGCCATTTCACATGGATCATTTCACAATCTTCAGAGAAGTTGATCCTTTCCGCTTTTTGGGAGTCTGACAGAGGGGCGCACGCAGGGCAGTCCCAGTGCTCATTTGGTTTGTTCAGTGCCCGGTCATTTTGGGAGCATGCTTTGACATCTATGAGGCATCCCCAATGGTAAGTGCGGTAGCAGGTATCACAGGTGGGCATGTCGTCGTAGCATTGAGATTCATGGGTGTGTTCTTTGCTCACAGGGCTCCAGCAGAGTTGGTAGCACGGGTCTTCTTTAATCCTTCTAGGTACATGCTTTGAATAGGCTACTTTCAGCCCATCATTTTTGAAAAAGGGTAAGGCCCACTTTTCAATTGTTACAGGGTGCCATTGGACTTTGTATTGAGTTTGCTGCTTCTCTTGAGAGGATCTCTTGGATTTCCGTAAATGTTGCCAGCCCAAAATTTTTAGGATGACATGGTCATAGCGGAAGACGGTGTTGCTAACTTGTTCTGTGCTCAATCCAGCAGCCTTATCCTGCTTATAGTTCCAGAGCCACTGGGAAGCGTCAGTGCCTGGTGTGTTTGGAGGTAGGGGGCATGGGGTTATAATGGGTTGTGTGTGGTATTCTAGGTACGTTGTTGGATCTCGGCTCCCTCTGGGCCTCCTGACCCCAATTTGTGGGGTCTGTGTGGGTTCCAGGGGCAGGGTTTGTGTGAGGGGTGTCAAAAGGGGTTGGGTGGGGTCTGTGTCATATGCTTGTGCTTGTGGTCCTTCCACGTAGGAGTTGTTTCTTTTGCGAGTGCGTCTGTCTTGGCACACGTGCGTCTCTGTATGTGGTTGACTGTTTGGGGACGGGCTGTCCTGGCTGTGGGGGAGAGCATTTTCTACTTCCATATCCTGAGAATCAAAGAGGGGGTTACTGTAAGTCCTGGAGTCAGGATGTATGTGTGTGTTAGGGGCATGGCCCCCATTGACTGGGTTGCAGTTGGGGGGGTTTGGGGAAGCATGTCCTGTATAGAGCTTTGACCAGTCCCAGCCTGTTGGTGTATCTTCTGTTTGCATCAATCCTGCATATGTTGTGTTATTTATGCAGCATGATTCAGAAGGTTTATTGGGCGAGCTATCTTGGCTCTGTATGATTGTGCTGATGAGATCAGATGTCAGATTGTGAGTGTTGAGAGCCTGGGAGAGCTTATTAAGGGCCACGATATGTCTGGTCCTGATTTTGCGGCCGAACAAGGATGTGAGTTTATTTCCGTCAATAATATGGGTAAGGTTGTCATTTAGCAGAGAGGAGAGCCTGGATATGCCTAGTTCCATGAGGGGATAAGTGCAGTGGCAGGCTAGGGTCCTAAGGGTGGGTTGCATTGGCATTGAGAGAACATTTAATACGGGAGTGATGCTGGAAAGAAGGTACGGTGCACCTTGATAGGAGATGTCAAGAGCGCTGTTGCTGATGCAGAGGTATTGCCTAACACAGAGCATATAGGGTAATTGCTTGAGGAGGAAGTTAGGGTGGTGGTGTGATGGGTTGATGCTCCTGAGAATATAGTATCTGAGTTGATGGATTTGGGATTCCAGTAATGACTTGGTGACCCGGCCGTGTCTTCCAGTGTCATTGAGGCTAGCGAACCACCCAACGATTTACAGGAATCGACCTTCAAGCAGTGGGCATGAAGCCTAAACCTACTCACATTCCTCATGGCTCCTTTATCCAGATCCTTAAATAAATATGATGGGATACAGAAGGGTGTGCGTGCTGTTTGGATCAAA
The DNA here is from genome assembly GCA_914767535.2 of Dunaliella primolecta. Lineage (NCBI taxonomy): Eukaryota > Viridiplantae > Chlorophyta > Chlorophyceae > Chlamydomonadales > Dunaliellaceae > Dunaliella > Dunaliella primolecta. The sequence continues at coordinate 7,642,703 of OU611760.1, read as the reverse complement.
GGTTTCCCACACCAATGATGGTAAGTCTCTGCTTCTCTGTTCACCTCTCGGGGACTTAGGGTGTCCGCTTCCCTCCAAACCTTCTGCTGTCTGTACCTCAAATCCCCTAAAAAATACTGCATGGGAACCTTGGAAGCACTCAGCAATTTCTGATTAAACACCTTTAAACACCTTGAAACACCTCCTCATTGCGCATGCCACTAAATGACTTAGACACATGTGCAGACCAACAGGACTCATCCATATCAGCAAGGTGTAAACCTGCGTTCAGCACTTGGCGTAGTGTTTCACTGTTAGAAACAAGCACTTTGTTGAAAAATTTCACAGTAGCCCTAAACCAATAAAACTGTAAGGGCTCTTGACCGCACTCTCTCAATACTGGCCAGTTCGTGGTAGTACTCTTCACACCAAGAAAATACCTTAAAGAGCATAACTGCCTTTTTTGTAATTGGCTTTTGAACTCACTGCCTTGTCGTAAGTACTCTGTACCCCACACTTGGCATGTGTATATCCCAGCCGGAATGCCATACACCTTGGAGAGCCAATCAGAGCATGCGGCCTATTCCTTAGATCATGTTCATGCACAAACTCCTTAATCCTTTGCTGGGCAGCCATGTAAGGCCGCACTGCATGCTCCTCGGACACCTTCAGATTCATGTGCTTGTCCACAAGCATACCGAGGTATCTAAACTGCTCTTTCTCTGGAAGAGCCACGTCTCCATACATGAAAGTAGGCAGAGAAGAACACGACCTACTATTAAAATGCATGACCTCTGACTTTGATGTATTGACAGTCAGCCCCTTTCTCATTGCATAAGCTCGTAATCTATTCAGCATTACTTGCATTTCACCTGGGTCGTTGGTAGTTAAACTCAAGTCGTCTGCATATAGCATGTAAGAAACGCCATTCACTCCATCCCCTGTCACAGCACCTCTGATACCTTCACTAATATCTCTGCCCATATCATTGATGTATAGAGAAAACAGGAGAGGGGACAGGGGACAACCTTGCTTGACTCCATTTGTTGGACGCACACTTGCCCTTTTATCCCCATCCATCAGAATATATTCATCATCCTGGTACATTTCCTAAATTGCCCGGAGAAGTAGTGCAGGCATGGCAATGCGTTGTAGATGGTCCCAAAGTTGCAAACGGGGCACAGAGTCGTAAGCTTGAGAGAAGTCAATGAAGGCAGCATGCAGCCTAGGTGATTGCCGTGGCTTGAGCTTTCTTGCAGCATGTCTTAAGTGCCTCAGGATGAAGAGTGGATGCAGAGTGCTCCTACCGGGGTAAAAACCAAACTGGGTGTCTGGGACCTTATTTTTCTGGATACATCAATCCGTCACCAAGTCTTTCAGCACGTTGGCATAAATGCGGTACATCACCCCACTGACAGAAATCATCCTGTAGTTCCCAGGATTTGTTAAAGCTCCCTCGAGGACAACCCTTGAGGACAACCCTCGAGGACCCCCATACACTCCACCATACCTCCTATTAGGGACCCATGTTGCTTTTAATGCCTGCGCAAGCTTGTGTGCTCGAACTCGGGTCTCTTGGTCTGCAGTTTGTCCGTGCCTCATGGCTCCTCCAAAGGTACCTGCATGCATTTGTACAGGTGCTTTGAGCTGAGTTCAGAAGTGTCAGCATACATTACATAGGGAGACATCCAGCCACACTGTTCAGTTGATCAGCCTGTGGCTGGTCCACGCCAGTTTAAATCCAGAATCTCAGACATGAAAAAGAAAAACAAGCTCCTTGTTGTGTTGCTATTGCCAGAGGAAATGAGTTAGGAAAGCATTGATATTAAAATCAGTTAAAGTGTGAAAGTTTGCCAAGAAAAGGAAAAAAGTCAGCGTTTGGAAGCCGGACAAAAGTATGAAAAGGTTTATAAGGTCACCGAACACGGTCAGTAAAAACAACGGGCAAAAGTATGTAAAGGCTTGTAAGGCCACCTAATACAGTCAATAAAAAAACATCTTTATGTCTTTTGCGCAGCTCACACAATAGCATTCAGAGAAAATATGTTTTTCGTCTTGGATTTCAGCACACTCGCAATTATCACACATTTTTGAACCACCCAGCCATTCACAAGGTTCAACCTTCAGCAGGACTAAACAGGTGCCTAACATCAGAAAAACAAGGAAAGGAAAAAATCACATAGCTTTACCAAAGAAAAGAGTTACATAGCTTCACCAAGGGCAGCTTAGCTGAAGCAAAAGGGTTACAAGGGCTTGGCTTGCACTGCAAGCCTTGCAACCAGAGGCTGGTGAACCATTATGTACCAGCATCAACAATTGAAGCCAGCACTGACAAAAACTCCAAAAAAACTGTACGATTCTTGACTAGGGTAAGGTAAGGTTATGTCGCTATAACCCCATACGAGGGCAGCTGAACGGAAACACTGTGGATCGTTACCGAGAATTGCTCAACTCGCAAAACTTGGACTGGAAAGAAAAGATAAAAAATCACATTTGTTGCGGTCTGATGATTGATGGAATACGTACTGCTGCGTGTGGTTCATAAGCATTCATTTCAAATATGCCCATGTAATGCTCCATGTTCGCTAGGACATTAAGCAGTGTTTGGCATTCAGATGAACGAAGACACATGTGTCCTCCTCCATACTATGTAGGCACACTTGCTAGCCTGGATGTACTAGTAGGCACACTTGCTAGCCTGGATGACATCAACTACTGGATCCCCCTACTTGTGTTCATAGGTCAGCGACTCAAATAGGTCAAAGACTAAAGTGTTCTCCAACAGTAACAATCACACAAATTATTGGCAGAGTATGCAAACACTTTTTTGTCTGTGCAATGTCAGAATGTCTTAGCGGCTAGCATTAAAGCATGTCTCAAAAAGTGCTTCCTTTAAGCTTTTTTGGAAATATCTTAGTTTCATGTCTCTCTGAAAAATGGCAATGTTGGGATACTCCCAGGGGTGTCCTCCAATTGGTACCCTCAAGGGTATTCCCCCCTCTTCACCCCCCTCTCCTCAGCCCCAGTCCAGCAAGGGGGGCTTAAGGAAATCTCCCAGGAGGTATGGGACTTCAAGTTCTGGGGGATACGTCGGGCCTTCCAGTTAGGGGAATGGGCCTCCAATTTTCTAATTTCCACCCGGGATCTATGTAGGGGGATCCTGTAGTTGACGTCATCCAGGCTAGCATGTGTGCCTATGGAGGAGGACACATGTGTCTTCCTTCATCTGAATGCCAGACACTGCTTAATGTCTTAGTGAACACGGAGCATTGCATGGACGTATTTGGAATGAATGCTTATGAACCATACGCAGCAGTACATTTTTCATCAAATGTTCTGAGTGTTTACCTTATCCAACAACTTTGAAGCCTTGAGCATAGTCTATCTCGTGCTATTCCATCAAACACCAGGCCGCAACAAACGTGATTTGTTATGTGTTCTTTCCAGCTCAAGTTTTGTGAGTTTTGTTTTCTGATACACGTGCCCGACTTGAAGGATGTAGTGATTCCCCATAAGGGCCTCTGCAAAGAAAAAAACAAGGCGCCAGAAAGACTAGAAAGGCTAGACCGGCAAAGGCAGAGTTAGACTGGCCAAGGCAAGTGACCAGCGCAAAGTTTTGTGAGTTGCGCATTTCTTTGCCAGGTCTGGTTACAGGCCTCTGTGTTTCTGCCCAGCTGCCCTTGGAGGCGGATATAGCAATGTCACATTACCTTTTCCTTAACTGACGTGGAAGTGTTGCAAAAGTACGGAGTAAAATGAATCGATGTAGAACAAAATTGTGCTGAAAGAAAAAGCAGACAATCGCGTATGCAGCGGAAGCTTATCTTACATCAACTAAGGAAAAAGATATACGTTGGCTAAAATGAGCCGTAAGTACCCTCCATCGCAAACTAAATAACAGGAAGGGCTAGTGGGAATTGAGGGTTATTATGCTCAATAGTCTGGCTGCGAGAAGTATCCTTGCTTTTGAATTGCAGTTCAATGGCAGGCATAGTAATAATAAGCTTGCTGGCATACTGTACAGAACGGGCATGGAGTTTACATGCAAGCTCACTAAGCATGGTACAGCAAATCAAACAGGAGAATGGGGTGGGATGATGGACACAGCAAGCAGAGGGGGTGTGCAAGTGGGCTGAAGACCAACAATGGCTTTACCAGGAGGGGCTGAGGTCTGTCGCGACGTTTGCGTCCTCGTCATCAACCTTCAAAATCCTGCACATGCATCAAACAGAATTATACACCTTTGCCTTCTTCCACATAATTTCCCTAAGAGATGTAGACTGACATCAAGCCGTCCTGATGCTATTCTGGTCAAACCTTAACAAGCCAAACACAATTTTCTTCTTCTGTGGGTCTAAGGGCTGTTCCACAGGCTTGTGCTTGTGGTCAGCAGCTGCATCTAGTGTGCAGCCTTTGGTTGTGCTCAGCAGGTAACTGCTGGACATGTCTTCTTCTCTGTCTGCCGTACTTCTCTCAGTCTGAACTTCGTGGTGGGGTGGTCATACGGTTTGTGCACCAATGTGGTCCCCTTTCCTTAATTGATTTAGGGAGGGTTTCTCTGCTTAAGTAGTTTTTCTTTAGTTTTTCTTTTATTCTTCTTCTTCCTCTTCTTCTTCTTCCTCCTGCTCATACCGTGCGATATGCAGCAGGCACAACATCTCACGGAGGACCAGCACAGCTACCTGCGTTAGACAGATCCACCAACTGAGTGCAAACTAGCGGCACATACACTTGATTGAAATTAAGTACTGTAAAGATACAAGGCCTGGGCATTAGGTGGAGGCGGCATAGCAGCAGCTTGCAGAATTTTTACGAGAATATATAAGTGGGAAAGCTGTGATGTTATACACCATTCTTGAAGGTGTTGGGACTTGTTATAATGAACTTGCCATAGATGAAAAAATTGGGCCTCAACCATGGATGAGCTAGCAAGCTTGCATGCAAACTCCATGCACGTTCTGTAAAGTATGCTCAAACTTATTTGTCCTAGGTATCCCCCTTTCCTTAGATGATGATGTGGGAAGTATTTTCACTACCAGTGTGGCTTTTCATTCTTTTCTTTCACAAATTCAAATTCCTTTCATAAATACCTAAACACGCCATGAAAACAAGAATGCTCCTCCCAGCCAGGTTCTGGAGCCAGGTGCTTCCAGCAACCCTACAGATCCCCAGTAGCCCCTTCAAGATACACGGAAAAGTTTTTTCCTGCCTTGTGGTGGAGGGGACTCACGGCTCGTCTGAGCCAATGTGTCTTTTCCTTAAATAATTGATGTAGGGAGAGTTTCCTCTGCCTACATAGTTTTTCTTTTTCTTTTGTTTCTTTTCAGATGCAACACGTTTATTCATTGTAATCGTCCCGGGCAGCACATAATCATGAAGGAGTTTGTTGTTGATTTGATGAAGCGGCTGCAATGAGCGTGGACTTTGCACATAACCTTAATTGACGTGGCAGGCACTATCTAAAACGATTACACTATCAAACTTCATGTCAATTTGGGTTTACCCAGGCAAAAGGCTGAATCGTTAGCATCAAAAATGCTATGCATGCTATGCAAAGATTTACGACTATGATTAACACCAGGCATCCACTTCATTATCAGGGGACTTGGGGGGGGGCCTGCTGGGCGCGTGCCGGTGGAGCGCGGGAGAGGGGGAGTCTGCCGCCCAGGAACATGGCTGATACCCCTCCAGATCCCCATTGGCTCTGTTTCTGGCTTTTTCCTCGGCTTCCTCCTGAGCCAATGTGTCTCCTTTTCCTTAATTGATGGAGGGAGAGTTTCCTCTGCCTACGTAGTTTTTCTTTCCTATGCTAGCCGTGTCTAATTTAGGTTTGAGGGCCCTTTGGTGAGACTCTTGCCAGCTTGCTTGCTAGAGAACCTTTCCTTAATGCACGCGTCTTTTTGGCTGGCGCAGACTTTTTCTTTTTCTTTTTACGCTGGTGCCTTGGCAGAGCTTGGTGAGCATGCGAAGAAATTAGCTAAATATCATGATGCTGCATGTGTGCCACACACGCAGTCCCAGTGGGGTGCGTTCATACCATGCCCTTTACTGTCCTTAGGAATTTACATCTTGACTCAGGGAAGGACATGCTGAGGAGCATGGCATACTTTGATTTACATGCACAACAATATCATATGATGTGGATATTATAAAGCGTATCCACAAGTCCAAGGAGGCCTGCAAGGTTAAAATTCAAGTTTTTTTCTTGTGTTCCAATGTGTTCTCTTAGAATGACTTTTGCACATCTGTTCTCTGACTTGCCTCTTCTGGCTAGGTGGTTCAAATACTTGTGATAAGTTCGAGTGTGATGAAGTCCAGGACGAGAAACATGTTCTTTTTTATTGCAATTGCTTTGAGGTGTGTAAGCTGCGTATAAAATACCAGGGCCTGTTCATTGAATGTTTTTAAGCCATTACATACTTTTGCCAGCTTCCATACACTGCTTTTTTTTCTTTCTTGGTAAGCTTCAAGCTTCAAGCTGGAAGCTCCACATTTTGACTGATCTTGAGATCAAAGCTTTTCTAAATCAAAACCCGTATATATATATTTTCAAGATTTTTTTGCCAGAATTGGTTTCAATTTTTGATGCTGGATGAGAATGTTTCACCAGCAGCAGATCAGCCAGAGTCTCGGGCTGAAGGCCAACCCCCCTTGTAACCCTTAACCCTTCCCCTCTACTGACAGAGCTTCTGGACGAGTCATGTGCTTTTCCCGTACTCAAGCTAGTGATGAGGATGTCTTTCATTTTTTGATGGAGAAGCACACTAATGAGACCTGTCGTTTCATTTCTGAAGTCATAGATGTTTTTTTGTGTGGCCGGCACAGTCCAGTAGGCCAAGCAGCCACACTACCTGGATGAATATCTAATCACATTGTAACCTTTCTTGCTACTCCTTCTGTATGCAACACTCGTCTTTATGTCCCTCTGCCTTGGAACCTTCCTCCGGATTTGCCTAAGCAAATTGTGCGCAACGTCACGTGTGCGCAACGGTTGCAATCAAAGTTAAGATGGATGGAGCACATGTTCTATGAATTTACATTGACAAACAAGCTTGCTCTTTTTGCTATGAGTGTCACATGCTACTTGAATCATTCTTCCAGAATTTCTCTGAGACAAAGCCTTATTTCAGAGGGGGACGACGGGCCCAAATTGCTGAAATTGTTCTTTCTCGCCAATAGTTTCCAAATCTGACCATGCCAACCATTACAATTTCAATAAACATGTTCACCAAAAACTGACGAAAATTGGTTGACCCCAGGTCACTCTCCTGGCCTCAAATCACCCTAAAATGGCCCACAGCTCCGCCCTAGGACATTTTTCACTCCCAACATTTTGTATTTCAAATACAGCATTTCAAATAAGTTATAACTCTTATTACCTAGTAGGTGAGTGGCTGAAATTCTGTATCTGACAAACCGCTGGGTCTTTCACTCCATTGTTTTTGCAATGAAACATTTTGGTACAAGAACTAAAAGTCACCAAAAAATACTCATTTTGGTGCAGTAGGTGGTCCGGAACGGAGGTTAGGTGGTCAAAAAGTAAGGTTCATGCCGTGGCTGATTAGGCGTGTTACCCGCAAATTACACCTTTCAAGCTTGGGTGTGTTGGACAGAGCATGGGACACATTTTGGAGCTAAGCTTAAAGGTGCAAATCATGGCCACCTGCTCTGGGAACATTTGAAAAGTACCCCCATTTCAGGCCTCTGTCGTCCCTCTCTGGCCTTTTTTGCTGCATCAAGTGAGTACACAAAGTTGTTTTTCATTTCCTTCATCAGCAGAACAAATAACTTTTCTTGTTTGTGCCTCCTCATGGATTTATTCCTTGTTGGCTGAGACCAGCCACAAGCTGATCAGCCAAACAACCTGGCTGAAGGTCACCCTCCCATTGTAACAATTGGCATCCCTGGCATCGACATTCTTATGGCTGCATCATTTTCTCAATTTAGCATTTTGTTGATGGTGTGCAGCAGGATTGCAGTGTATTGCGCAAGCATGCAGGCCCCTTTTTGCTTGTCGCCTCATAATGTGTTTCATGGTCTTCCAAGCTTTTGCAGACAATTTTTCTGACCAATGGGACCCGGCCATCACCAACCCAGTGATTGAAAATCGAACCCTGACAGAGCAGCTCATGAAAATATTTCCACTCATGCTAAAGTTGCTAATGTAAGCAGCTTACAGTTGGCCAAGCCTTGTGTAGAACAACCTAGCAGTTAAAAAAAGTCATGAAGAGGAAACAGGTGTGGGCAAGAAACAGAGGAACCACAAAGAGACAAGTAAGGAAATAATGCTGGGTTCAAGTACAAAAGCAAGGCAATGCACCTATTTTTATCATGTTGGCAACAGCGAGCCACTGAAAGGGCAATAAAGAACCTAGTTTCCCTCCACAAAGTAGAAGGAGATTGCGCTAGAGGTGTTTAGACCTCCAGCATTATCGTCGGAAGGAGGGCGCAGGTGTCTACACCATGTTACCTACTGCTAACAAAGGTGAAATTGACTTATTGTCAAATTGTGAGGTTTATGGACAAACTGCCAAAATATTTGCTTGAGGGTACTGGACAACAGACAAATGTGCCACCTCAGGTCACTTCAAAACAGGTGGTCTGAAAGCAGAATGCACAGCATGTCGGGGCCACCTTATGTCACCTCTTGATGATTTGGACACAGACCAGGGGCACACATACCGCGTTGCTGGGTTATTCTTATTGTTAAACCTTTATTTATTTTACGACAATTCAAAAAGCACATTTGCTTGAAAGCTCATGGCCCAAACATCCAGCCAGGGACGACCCTGCTGGAATTTTATACATTCAATCAGGGAAGACCTTGTTGTTGGAAGACCCCAGGCCAAGTCCACACAGCCCACTCTTGAGGCTCTTGGCAGGTGTGACAGGCTGCTTTGTCTGCTGGTGCTCTGTTGAGGGTTTCCTGATTCTGGCCTGTGGTTTCAGCACATGCAATACACATGCATAAACATGATCATGTACCAGGGTCTGTCGCATTTCTCTCATCGCAGGAATTTGTACAGGATGCAGATTTGCAAATTCAGTGAGCATGCAGTTATGGAAGGCTCATGTGTGTGCCACGCAAGCATCAATTGTATGGTGAGCATGCAGTGCCAGCATAGGAAAACTTATGATCGTGGATGTTGCTCAAGCACCAAGCCTGGGAGCTCCAGCACACAAGCTCTGCACTTCACATCTGTCACAGGGCTGAAAAGAACAGGAAAGAAGGCGCCAGCCAACAGAGGCTGCATGACACAACGCATAGAAGATGCAATGCGCAAATGCAACACGCACCCTCTGCACTCCACACCTACTTCACACGCTGAAAAGAATTTAAAAGACTGTGCCAGCCAACGCAGCCACATGACACATATAGAAAATGGAGTGCACAATGCACCTCTGACACAGGGCTGATACAGCGCACAGAAAATGCAATGCTAGATGCAGCACAAACACCTTGCATTCTACTACTACTTACCTCTGACACAGGGCTGGCCTTGTGGGTGGTTTCATGGCTTGACCCTTGTGCGTTTGTCATGCATGCCTTGCACACCCACAGCACGCCCCCCTTGCAGTCAACAGCATGACTGCTTGCTTCCTCCTGCTCACAAGATGAGGCCAGTAGCCGCGACACGCATGTCAGGGACTCAGAAGCATCATATGTCCAGCACTTGCTCTTAATGCAGTTTGCAGCACAGCTCAGCAACCAACATGAAATGTATTTGACTGAGCAATGCGCCACAGACATGACATGCCAACAATTCCTTGACACTCTCCATTGCTGATCACATCCGTATTTGCTGCTTGAGGAAATTTGACAAGGCTCTACAGTGCATTTAGCATTGGAGTACTCCCTGATACAACTCTTTATACCACATTGTGCGTAACGCGATAAGCCTGTACTGTACAAGTTCATCAAATCAATGTTCACTGTTGTCAGATAGACCTCATCATCCGGTATGAAATATCCAGCAACTTTCTAGAATGACCCCTTGCGCTAACGCTGCCAGGCTTACCTCTTCTGTTTCGACCACCATAAGCCCTCCCCAGTCTTTGCAAGCGTCATGTTTGTCCTGTGCAGCGGAGAGGTGAAAAGAAGAGAATTTTACAGCCACAGACATGCACAGGCTGCAAATAGGCACAGGCTACAAAACAATGCTCATATGCATTGCTTCTTTATTTATTTGTGCATTGTCAATTGTACTTTTTACTTCCTTAGGTATGTACTGGTTACAAACAGGAAAACAAAACAATGTGCATGGTGTCTGCATTGTCGATTGCACTTTTCACTGCCACAGACTGGCTATTTCACAGGAGACAAGCAATGCACGACACTCCTTGCCTTGCTTGCATGGTCAAAGAGAAGGAAGAAAGAAAAGAGAAGAAAAGGCAACACATTTTTTGCCATGCTGGTATGGCCACAAACCCACCAGAAAGTTTCCAAGCTCGCGATAGCTCACGCCCAACTGCTGGCCTCCTTTTATTTCTTCACTTTGTTCGCCCAGTTCCTGGGTAGGTAGGCACTCATGTAAAGATGATCTAAGATGAGATGGCTAAATCCCCACAACAGTGAAGGAGCTGCCCTGCAAAGACCTAATCGCTGACACTGGGGCATCATATGACGACGTCATACGGCTCTGCGGCATCATATGATGACGTCATACGACACTGCGGCATCACATGATGACGTCATATGACACTGCGATATCATACAACGACGTCATATATGACACTGCGGCATCATACGGCACTGCGGCATCCATCATAATGCGACCTCGACTGTGTCGTCAATGAGAGGTAGGCTCAATCGATAGGCTGTTGGGTCACACTTCCCTCTTTGTACTGGCATGCCTACAAGCTCAACGCTGGACAGCACGCACCAGTTCTCTTTGTCGCTTATCCAGAGTCTCCTGCAGCCAAGCAACACACAAGACTACTTGCACATAGCCACATCAAGGGACAAGGAGAAGGTAAAAAGGGACACCTTGAAAGGCCTCTCCGAGCCCCCATTTTTTGTAATTGGCCCTTAATGCTTTACCTAGGGTGACCACCCTTGAAGTCAATACAAGTCAATACTTAAGCACTGAGTCCTTAAAATCCTTTACCCATTACAAATGAAAACCAGTTACGAACGTCGCAAAGTACAACGGCTATCTTCAACCCCCAAAAGAGCAGCCTGGCCATTGGCAGGGAAGGGTGGAGAACTGGTGATGGGTTCCAAGGGCATAGATAAAGCCAGCAGACTTGACTCCCTGCCAGCAGAATTGCACATCTTGACCATCCTTTCCAACTTTATCTACACACTTTTTTTTCCAAACCCATGGCTGCCCTGCAGGGGCAACCAAAGGGTCTCTTGCTGAGCTCTTGACTCATGCCACAACAGCATACCTGGATACAGTTGAAATCCTGAGCACTCGACTTGAAGCCCATGCTGTTTACAAATTCCTGGCTCTTTGCAACAAGCTCGCCCGGCACAGTCTAAATTGAATGGAAAACAGAACAAATTAACACAAAAGAAATTGTATGTTAGTGCGAGTGCAGCAGCAAAACAGAAGTTTGTGTTAGGGTGAACATGCGCCTTCTCCGTCACACGCTTGGCACAGTCTGGGTTGAGAGGAACACAAGGTGGATGAGATTAAAAAAGCTCTGGGCAGTGAGAGTGTAGCAGCAAAGTAGGAGTGTGTGCTGAGGTGAAGTGCATATTCTCCATCGCATTTTGTCCTCAAACCGAGAGCGGCTTTTCATTTTCACTTACCGGCAACGCTGGAAAGAAGAATTTGCCTGCACAGGCACCTATATTGTAAAGCTTCATCATCTGGAGCCCAACCTGCAAGAAGGCAGACTCCATAATAAAGCATGCGCATACATGCCTGCATTTGAGCGAAAGCTTCGCCTTTGCTGATGAGCTCCTGACAGCTTCCTGAACATGTGCATGCAAATGCCTGCTATATTTTGGCTGAAAAGGAATTTGCAAGCTGGTACCTGAAAGGCTGGAAGCAGGTTTGCAACGAGTGGCGGGTTCTCCTCAATCTTGTAGCTAGTTTGGGGCTCCATGCAACGCTCGCTGCAGGCAAGCAAAGCAAAAGTAAAGGACAGACACCTGAAGCTGCATACAAGCCTAGCAGAAGAAATGGAGATGAGACCTGGAGAAGCTTTTCCACGTGACACACTTTAAATGAAGATGGCAACTGCCAGGTGTTTCTGCTCATCTAGCTTGCTGGCAGACTGCACGAGCATCACCATGAGTTGACCAGAGGCTTCATAAGCAGCATGCCATTCGTATGATTACATTCTCAAATACATCCCAAGTCTTTTGCATTTACGATTATGAGTTGAGGCGCAGCGAGATAAGAGTTAGAGTGCTTTTTTTTCTCACACTCCAATGAAATGGAGGCCGGCCTGCCAGAGGAGAGCCAGCCTACTAGAGGAGAGCATGCTCCTATGCGATGAAGGCCAGCCTACCAAAAGAGCCAGCCTACTAGAGGAAAGCATGCTCCTATGCGATGAAGGCCAGCCTGCCAGAGGAGAGCCAGCCTACTAGAGGAGAGCATGCTCCTATGCGATGAAGGCCAGCCTACCAGAGGAGAGCCAGCCTACTAGAGGAAAGCATGCTCCTATGCGATGAAGGCCAGCCTACCAGAGGAGAGCCAGCCTACTAGAGGAGAGCATGCTCCTATGCGATGGAGGCCAGCCTACCAGAGGAGAGCCAGCCGCAGATTCTTCACGCCCACAAGCTGTTTCATAACGTCTGCCATTGTCTTCCCTCCCATCGTCACCTGCAAGACAGGCCAAGAGTCCACATGTCCCTGTCACTTTTCCTTGATCGATACAGGGAGTGTTTCCTCTGCGTATGTAGTTGTTCTCTTCTTCCTTGTTACAGGTGCACACAGCCCTAAGATGCCAACTCCCCACAGAGAGCAGCACCCACTGCACAGCGCTGCCGCATGTTGCTGTTCGGCCTAGCAGTCATGTGTTTTGACTGATGGCTTTGCGTGTACACCCTGTAAACCCACAGGTCCCTGTCGCCAAGCACAGCCCAGCAACCAACTGAACCTTGTGCACTGGTACAAACATTTCACTGTGTTAATTGTTACAAAATCTCGGTCTCTACCCAACCTGCCACCCAACACACCTTCTTCCAAGTCCGAAAGCCACTTGTCAAGGGCAGCATCGCACCTCCTTCAAAGTCAACAAGGGCAGCAAGGCAAAGGCAAAGGCAAGAAATACACGAGGCAACAAAAGGGCAGCGCCACACCTCCTTCAAAGTCAACAAGGGCAGCAAGGCAAAGGCAAAGGCAAGAAAGATGCAAGGCAACAAGGGCGGCGCCGCACCTCCTTCAAAGTCAACAGCCACTTGACAAGGGCCGCATTTTTCTCTGCCTCAGGCCGCAGAAGCTCCTTGAAGTTCAAATCTGGGCCGATGCTGAAAGTCGATGGGTACTCTGAGCGTGTGGCCACCTGCATGAGCAGGAGTGTTCATGCTGATCCTCAGAAGAGTCATTGTGTCTGCATCACCTTAGGTGTGCCTGCTAGGTATGGGGTTGTGTGTTGTGCAGCCCGAAAGTTTTTTTTTTGTGTGTGTGTTTTTTACATGCTCCCAAACGAGGGCTCCCCTATCTGATACCTTCAAGTTTGATTGTTAGAGTCAGTGAAAAGCATGACAAGAGCAAGTTGGGAGGCACAAACTCCATAAGGCGCGTTGCATGCGCAGAGGCATGCATACATAGCTGCTGCAGCTGTACCATCCTTGCATGAAGTCCATCATGCTACCCACCCATCAGTCCCCCAGCAAACAGGTGCAGCAGCCTCAAGTGTATACATCATCATCATCATCATCGTCATCATCATCAATACATATCAGGTATTACTCCCCTTCCTCTCTCTCTCTCTCTCTCACACACACACACACACACACATTCACACAAACACACATGCTGATCACGAGTTTTGTCATTTGGCTGGTCCAATGCACAACAGTTCATAATGGATTTATATTGCTGCTCTCTTAAGTCATGCAGCCATTCTTGCTGCTGCTACTGCTGCTGTTGAGCACTGTCCTCAAATTTCATCGTACATCATGCTGTTGTTGCACAAAATTTTTGCATTATGAAAACAAAGAAGTTTATAAAGCGCGGCCAGGCATTGCACGCAAGCAACCACAATGTGCAGGTAGGAAATTTGTAGCCAGCATTTGAGCGGTAGGGGAGCTTTCAAATGATTGATCACAGTTTCCATCTTTCATCATTGTACTTTCCTCTGATATATTGTTTGATGAAAATCCTGAGTGCATCTGTGTTCCTATTTTGCCGTCAACCTGCTGACATGCTTCACACTTGTGAAGCTTGCTTGCATCAACACTCCCAGCAAGAATGGCTTGAAAGCCAGTCCACTCTACACATATGAGCCCCATATGGGCCGTTGCATGCATCGATGTGCCTGGTCATGGTCAAGGAGCACGCTCTCTGAAATTCCTCCAAGGCGCGCTTCGTTTGGATGAAACGAGCCTTGGAGGAATTGCATTGAACCCTTCAAGGCATCAAGCAAGAAGAGCGCACTTTTGTGGGCCCTATTCTAGCGCTTGAAAGTAGATGCAAGAAAGCCTTGGGTAACCTGTGTGGATCCACATTTTATCAGCTTGTGAGACTTGGAAGGACACTGAGGCTGCAAGTTGATTTGCATGAACTTGGGCTTTGAGCGGAGCACTGTCAACTTGGCCACCTGCAAGTTCACTTGGTGCTCCCAATGCAAATTTTGAGGGGCTTGGAGCAATGTGGGTGCAAGGCCTTGGGACAATGTCAACTGCAGCTGACTTGACTTGCAGCAAGTCCATTAGGGTGACTTGGGCCCTCCCAAGACGACTTGCAGGCGCAAGCCTCCTCAAATCACGCCAAAGTCCCCCACAAGTCTGTCAGTGTTCTCAGTGGAATGTAGCAAGGAGGCCTGAACTTCAGCTTGCTCCTAGTTCAGCTGTTGGTTAGCACATTTGCATCCATTCGTGTTTTCCCTGGTCTGCACCCCTATGCAGAGGGTATTTAAGAGGAGTCTACTGAGGTGCAGGGTGGATTACGCACTGGGCGGATGCACAAGGTGGAGTACAGGTGAGCAAACTGGCATCGTTTAGCTGATTTTTCCATGTACAGCTTCCAAGACCCACTCGTACCCTCAAACGATATGCATACAAATCATAGCTGGTGTGCGGTGGCATGCATGCTGGTTTTCAGGGCAAGGGTGCGCTAAGCGAACCAGACTGAAGCCACCAGTATCTTGAACAATTTCTTGCTTAGCTAACAAATAAGGAAGCCATAGAGCACTTTACCCGAAGCTTTCATACAGCATGTGCCAGACATTAGCATCCTCTGTACCTCCATCACCAGGGACCTCAAGCCCGAAATCCTTCTTGCACAAGTGGCAATGGTGTCACGTGTCTCTTCTGAAAGTGCTTGGATATTGATGGTACGCTCTCGGATGTCTGTGGTGGCCAGAAGCACCTTGTCCACCTGCAAGCAGTAACAAGAAAAATGTCTACGCCAGCTAAGAGGCTTTGCGAATAGCTCCTCTAACTAGCAAGCTGGCAAGGGTTCAGGGTACTTAGATGCTGATGGTACGCTCTTGGGTGTCTGTGGTAGCCAGAAGCACCTCATTCATCTAGAAGCAGTACCAACATGGCTTTGACTGGAGGACCTGTTATCATATGTGCTAAGGTCATCCATCAGGTGGTATGAGATGGAGGGTGCGTCAATGAGGCAGCCTTGAGAAATAGCCAGGTGCAGCAGGTGCCAGGTGCCAGTTGTCGCAACTGGTCACCTTAAAGCAAGGTGCCAGGTGCAGCAGGTGCCAGGTGCAGCAACTGGTCACCTTAAAGCGAGGAAACAAGCTTGCTGGGTGATTAGGAAGAAGGCACAGAGTGCCTTAGGGCAGCCACCCAGATAAGACCTTCAAGCTCATTGTAAGGGGTGGAACAGAGCCAGGCGCAGAATTGCTGGATAGAGCAGATCTAATGAACATGATGAGGACCATTAAGAGCCTCACCACCCCAGATGTAAGCGAGACCCTGAGTCCTTGCTTTGCCAAGAAATGGGCAGGTAAAAAGAAATGACACACCTTGTCATGAACAACGTTGAGTGTGCTCCTCACGCCTGCAAGGTTTCTCTCATCCATAGAGGCTGTTGTGCCCCCTTTCAGGAAACTGTGCCACAAGACTGCACAGGAGCAGACGTTGTTGTTGTTGTTGTTGTTGTTGTTGTTGTCGTTGCTGCTGCTGTTGTCGTCCTTCTTACAGGACGCAAGTGGACACAGCTAAGCCCTAGACGTCTACCACACATGAAGAGGCAGACTTGGAAAGCTCAGGAAGGCGCAAACATTTCATGGTCTTAGCACAGATAAAGGAGCATACAAGTAGGGCGTGGCGCAAGGGCACAGGGTGACGATGCTACTGAACCCACAGCTGTTAAGACCCACCATCCTCTGAGGTGCAGCGGTCTCTGGGATCCACCTGCAAGTGCCCACAAAAGAGGTTGTGCCTGTAAAAACAAAACAACACTGCCATGCACCTGCAGCGACTCCGTCCAAACTGGCATCAATTCTAAATCAGAAAGCTTCTCCAACTGGTGTGAGGGGGATGATCTCTGCTCGTCGCTAACAACTGTGGATTATTCCCAGTACAACTGGGACAATCAGGTAACAAAGCATACTTTTTTGACCATGTGCCTGTGATTACACATGTGAGACTCGTCAAGCTTACGCAAGCAGGTCGTCCTCCTGTGACATTGCCTTGGGTAATGTCAGCACAATTGTGCCCCAGAATATCCCATCATGGCAATTTGAGGGGGTCTGTTCCAGGTAACTGTTCTGAGCCTCCCTGGCCCCACCACTATCAAAAGTTTTTTATGCAGTCATATTCTATTACTGTTTGCCTCACTTAACACTGTTTGACCACATCTCAATGCCCTCTGCACCATTCCTGAAAAGTGCGTCAGATAGCTTATTTTTGCCTTTTCAGGGAGTGTAAACAAGGTGGAGTGAGCTGCAGCGGGTGGGCAGCCGGAAAGGATACCGTTTTTAACACAGGCCATCGTTTATTTTCATTTGGCAAATCAGCATACCCCCCACCCCAGGACGTGCTCAGATTGCCAGGAGATGCAGTGGTTGCGAAGCAATGTCACTGTTTGCATCGGCTTGCACACCCGTCCCGATGAAATCCCCCACCAGCATGCTCCCCCAGTGGCCCCCTGCAAAATCTGACATCACAGAATGATTAGCCAACCAAAGAGCAGATTAAGTCGAGGAGCGCTGGTCTTTTGGTGCAAGTTCAAGGATCCAGCTCTTTCTGCCAAAAATGGGTGCAGAACCCCAGAGCCAAGCAGAACACCTCCACATGCCAACCTTTCAGCGAAGCTTGATGCATGAGACATAAAGCCATGTTTGGCATGCTCAGGGAATGCAAGGTTCCATGTTTGAGGCATGAACTGAGACTGGTTAGGGGGGGGCGTTCGTGGGGACCTGTAGCAGTGATAGAGCAGGCACCATTTTGAAAGAAATGAGGTCCATTGGCGGTTTGGTTGGGTCAGGGTGGGTGGGAATGTCTGAGGTGCTAGGTGGACCTCTGAGCCTCAACCTTTGTATTCACTCATGGAGCACACCTGGGAGCTTTTTTTCCACTTTTTCATCATGCAATTTCTTTTCCTGACGTATTCTGGTCTAAATTCAAATTTAGGGATTAAATTCCGAGGCTCGCTTGAATTTCCAGCCAAACTTTGACCATGTATAGGTCACCATTGGTCCCTAAAGCCAGGACATAGTGCACAGGTGCTAAGCTTTGGGGCTTATTAACGCACTGATTTTCATCTTCAATCCTTTGCTCACTTTCCTGTGCTGCCGGGACAAATGCAAGAATTTTGCTTTAGCCAGACTCATGCTTTTGTGGCATGCTCACAATGGCCTGGCAAGAACAGCTCTGAATCCCAGAGGTGTGTGAGGCTGACGGCATTTCATCTTTCACCTTTTCACAACTTGGAATACCTACGCAACCATCCTTGCATTTGTGAGCTCTTGCCAGAGGGCAACCGCTTGATGTTATTGGCTTTCAATCTTCAACACCAATTTCCTTGAAGTCAGCACTGTGCAAAGTACTGTCGACCAAACTCAGGCAAACTCAAATCTGGGCTTCAACACAGGTCAAGGTACGCAGGGCCCTCAGCCACTATATACCAGGTACTTTCATGCACCATTGACTGAGTAAAGGGAGCATCTGCATGCCTTAAGAACCATGCATATTGCGCCATTTCTAACACGTTGTGAGCTCAACAGGCATTACCAAGTACAGGGAGCACCATCGTACCTTACAGGAGCACGCGCATGAGGTCGCTCATGAACTCAATCAGTGTACATACGTTACCATGGACACAGCATGGGAAGCATTCACCTTGAGGAGCATGCGCATCAGGTCGCTTGTGAGCTCAACAAGCATGCGCCCTCTCTTTCTTTCCTGCAAGTTGTCTATCACTTGGTCCACCTGCAAGCATAAGTGATGCAAAGCATAAACCTTTGTCAACCACTTGGTCCACCTGCCAAGTAAGCTTGTTACAAAGCATAAATCATTGTCTATCACTTGGTCCACTTGCAAAGTGTCTTTTACCTGGTTCACTTGCAAAGCGCATGCGATGCAAAGGTTACACAAACAAGTGCCTACCACTTTGTCCTCTGGCACAGCAAAAGATTGAAGCATTGCTTTCACCCAAAACTCTTGCCTGATCTTGAAAGTGAGGGATAACTTTTTCACATGTCCATTGTTTTGGAGCTGATGACTGAGCGAAAATAAGTCTGAGGCAAGAGAGGTACTGAAAGTACAAGAAAGATGGAGAAAAGAAACCAGAGAACAGGTAAAAAGGACGCCACATATCTCACTTCCTGCAACTTTCAAAAACCTGAGTCCTTATGCACAATGCATAGGACTCAGTGATACCTTCAAAGACCACACAAAAGATGCACTCCCAAATCTGCACACCTGGCTCTGCTGCAGGTTGGCCAAAAGGTCCAAGGCCTCCCCTAACATGGAGTTGTCGAGTCGGCGCCCCTCCCACTCCCTGATGCAAAACGCGCATTCAGAACCAGGTTCAGCTTTACAGAATCAGCCCATTGATGCAGAGCATGCATTTAAAATCAAGACGAGCCCCACAAGTTTCACATAAGCGCCTGACATGCAGCATCCACTCCATTATCTCATTCAAGAGCGTGGACTGGAGGCCTGGCAGGCAGCACCAGACACACAAAATAGAAGCTAGCAGACATAAAATAGGAACCGGCAAACAGCAGCAGGCACGTAAAATGGGGGCTGGCATTTTCAACATCAGGCTTGAAAAAAAACACTGGCCATTGCCTCATAGCACTGTGGGGGGTTGAATCAGAGGGCTTACCTCTTCAACTTGGTAAGGAACTGGGTGTGGGTGACCTGGTGCGAAGAAAGGGTGTTTAAAGCTGAGTGACTTTGTGGGGGATGAAGCAGCATTCCTGATCAGAGGGCTGCCCTGTTTGCATGAGCACGCGCATGATCTCATGGATTCTTGCACATTGTAGGGCCACTGAAACTTACCATCTCATACAAGATGCAGCCCAAAGCCCACATGTCTGCAGAGTAGTCAGATTTGAGCTCATGTGGTGTCTTGAAGAGCAATGGCCTTGACCTGCAGACAAGAGTGTACCTCTAGCAGTCATGAGCCAAGCCCACAGCGTCAGTTTAACCTCTGGCAGTCACAAGCCAAGCCCACAGCGTAATTTGTACCTCTGGCAGTCACAAGCCAAGCCCACAGCGTCAGTTTAACCTCTGGCAGTCACAAGCCAAGCCCACAGCGTTATTTGTACATCTGGCAGGCACAAGCCAAGCCCAACTATTGCTACGGCATTGGCTTGCCTCTTAGCAGCCGTGATACTCTTTCACAAGGCAAAAGCACTGGGGCTACCTCAAAGGAACAAACACATACACATCTCTGGGGGGCCAACCTTCAGCATAAGCATGCCCCGCCTCAATTTCAATGTACCATTCAACATATCAGAAGAGGTGTATTGCACATCAATGTTAACATGTACATCTTTGGGAAGGGAAATCTCCAGCATATCCACACAGCAAAGTACAGAAAAGACGCGCACATTTCTGGGGGGCAGATTTCCAGCGTGGTCAAGCCGTGGTTCTCAACGCCTGCTATGCGGCAATTGTCCAGGTCCACCAGGCGATAGGTGCCATCTGTTGTGCATCATGCATTAAGCCAATGCGTCTGAGCAGCCGCGCTTCAATGGACAGGCAAAAATATGTGGGCATCGTTCTGCTCGCAAGTACTCGTTTGGGAGCTCTCTGTGAATGGATCAAACAATGAATTATACTGCCTATTGACGAGGTCATTACATGTGCAGTTCAGCCTTAAACCTGCAATCCTGCGCAAGTGCTGAATGCTGCCTGTCATGGTAAGACGTTAACAGGTACAAAGGTCCAACACTCGCTGTTCCAGGGCCAGGCTACTTGCATCAGGACTCTATGAAGGAGCAGATATAATGAATTTTCTGTTGGACCAAGGAGCACACTGGCTAAATGAGAGATTCAGAGATTGACAGGCTAAATGTAGACTGGCTAAATGAGAGATTGATGGCTAAATGAGTGAGGTTTGCCGGGCAAAACGAGGTGACTGCTTTTGCAAAGGGTATGAAGATGTCTGCAGGTTCATTGAACGAATCCATGGACCAAGGAGCACCACTTGGTAAATGAGAGAAGTTTGCAGGGAAAAACAAGGTGACTGCTTTTGCAAGGGTTATAAACACGTTTGCAGGTTCATTGAAAATTCTTGGACCAAGGAGCTGGCTGAATACGAGAGGTTGCCGGACAGAGACAGGTGTCTGCTTTTGTGCCCCAAATGTGAGCATCAGCAGTGTCACTGAGAATGCAGATCCAATGAGCTATTTGGGCCTGAAAGCGCCACAAGCTGAATACCAAGGGGTTGCCTGGCAAAACAGGATGACTGCTTTTGCGCACCAAAGAATCTAACGATGTTTCCACTCTTCAAATCATGGTGCACGCGCCCCTGCATCAAGTGTAGACATACAAACCAAGAAAGCTTTGAGCACGATGAAGTGCTGTTGCTTATGACAATGGCGGCAAGGAGGTAATGTCTCAGGGGCCCATTTTTCACCTTCCTGCCTTGCAGGTCCATAACCAGCAATTCTCATACACACATTTACCATCCTGTGTTTTCTCCACGGCACAGCACATACTACTATTTCATTTCAGTGTATGCGGCACACACAATGATACATACAGTACGCCTATGGGGGCACATGACAGCCAAAAAGTCCCAATTAATTCAGTGACAACCCACAGAGTCCAAGTTCATTTTTGCCCATGCATGCATGCAGCATCCTAATTGTTGACGACCAAACAGATCTTAACATCATCCTTGAGCGTGCACGCAGCATCCTAACTGCCGGCGACCCACGGATTCCAAGTCCATCCTTGCCCATGCATGCAGTGGAATGCTGTCAAGTCATTGCCCACGCATCCCTGCCCATGCGTGCACCATAGCCTATGCATGCATCCTTGCCCATGTAGGCACTGCCCCAATGCCCACGCATCCTTGCCCACACACTCATTGCCCATGCATCCCTGCCCATGCATGTGGTCAAATGCTGCCGAGCGTTTGAAGTTCCAGATGTAGATCAGGACCCTTTGGGGCTTTAAACCATCACAAACACAGCCTACCGAAAAAATTTACATTTGCCAAATCTTTTTGCCCCCTCAAGTGTTGAGCTGTGCACGCACCAGGCTGTGCAGGACATTGACTGCAGTAGCTATGCACTCAAAGGTGTACCTGCAAATCAGAGGAAAGAACAGGGGGGGGAGTGAAATGTTGCCCCCAGCCATTGCAAAGTTATATCTTCGTTGCTATGTATGCCCAAAGCTCTGCAGGCAGGGTGTGCATTAGAGAAGCAAAACCGTGTTAGTGCTCCTATTGTTGGCAAGAGCACTGGACAGCAGCACTCTTAATTGGCATTTAAAAAAAATTAAATGCGCAAGACTGAAGGACAACAAGAAGGATTATGGGGAAGTTTTTGCGATGCCTCCTTAGGATGGATTGGCAATTGATTCCGCAAAAGAGCTGCATGAAGCAAGAACAGCTGAGGAGCATGATATGTCCTAATGGCAAGAGGTTAAAAAAGATGCCATAAGCAGTGAAAACACTCCCTACATCATTGAAGGAAGAGGAGACATGGCAACAAGAAAAACAGGCAAGAATAGCCTAATATGCCCTCTGATTGCAGGATTGTGCAGGTGCTGGTGGCAGAGGATAGCGGTGCTGTGTTGGACAAGCAGTCCTTAAAGCCTCCATTGTTTGCTCTGAAGGCAGCAAGCGTGTCCATTGAGAGCACGTGCAAGCTAGTTGAATCAGGGCTTCGTAGACAGGCTTCTGCTCAGACCTTATCTTCCAAGCCCTGAAGGGAGCAGCAGACACAACATTGTGTTGGCAGTACCAGCAGCGTACCGTATCTGGTTCTCAGGCATTGGCGTCGAGCCAGTTCTAGCCATCAACTCGCTCAGGTCCTCTCCACCACCTTCCACCACCAGGGCGTATGGACAGCCTGCGCATGGACACAGCATCACACTTGAAAACACACAAACACACATGGGCAGCCTGTGCACGGACACAGGTCAAAGCTGAAAGCACGCAAAGAAACAAACGCGAGAAAACACACATGGCAGCCTGCCTCAGAAAGCAGGTCATCTTTGAAACACACACTGAAGGGGCACAGGTCAAAGTTGGAAATAAACTAAAAGACCAGGGCAAACATGAGCAGGGCAAATTTGGAATGCACCAAAGGAGCAGGGCGTATTTGAGTAGAGCAAAGTTTCAAACGAACTGAAGGACCAGGTAGACTTCAGCTTGGCAAAATCAAAAACAAACTGAAAAAGCAATGCGAGAGGGCAGGCAGGCCTGAACCAGGAGGCCAAGCAGTTTGGAATCTGAACGAAGCACGAAAAAGGTGTCAACCTCTAGCTTCTTAGCTTATGTAAATTAGCTAGCAGCCAGCGTCTGTGTGATGTCCTGTTTGGCAGTCACCCAGCCTTTGCCAATTCTGATTCGTACCACCTAAAAGATGGTTTAAGACCAGTTTTTCAGCGCCGAGCTGGTCCCAATTGGGGAACCCTTCTGCGCGCCAGGCCTGCATGTTTGTGCGCTAAGCCAGCCAAATATGATCCCTATACCCTAAAAACTTCAGCTGCACCCCCAAGCTTGCAGTTAGCTCTATGATGTGCTCAACGCGCCCAGCGGCCACTTCCTGCAAACGAGGTGAGGCTCTCTTGGAGGTGACTCCAAACTCAGCGAGGAGGAGCGCTCATGATAGGGGACAGCTTTGTATTGAAGTTTGTTATGAAATTTAGGTGTAGGTGGGTCAGCAGAGGTAGGAGCCGATTTGCGCATTTCAGACGCCTATAAGGCTTCTCAGCAATGCAAGCAAGCCGGGACAAGTTTCAGACGCCTACAAGGCTTTTCAGAAATGCGAGCAAGCCGGCACTTGAAGCACAGCGTTTGTTCAAGAGAAAAAAGTGAGCAAGACATTGCCTCTTTAATTGGCTTGCAATCCCAACATTGCCTAAACTTGGAGCTTACCTAATCAACACATTTCACCCCCTGAAAAGCATGCCCACAGGTGATTTTCTCAAAGTTACAGGCTCCAGGGATCTTGCCAAACCCAGCAGCTCTTGACTCAGAGTTGCACCGCATTGACAAAGTAAAAGCTGACAGCTCCAGGAGTCGGCCAGGATAAACAACAGGCACGGAGGTGGCCTATCAGGGCCTAGCCAGTCCTCCATGCTTTCGTGCACCCTTCTGTGGGGGCTACGATTTGACGAGCATCAGGGGCCCTTTCAACAACTTGAAATCACTGCAACATTACTAGAAGGCCTCCCACACACTCGCAGCTCTAGCTTGGGCTTAAGCTAGTCCCTCGCATAAGAGGAATTGAGCAGGGGTGACTGAGAAGTGGAGGCATCAGGCACACATTGCGCCCCACAATTGTGGAAATTCTTATAACATCTGTGTAATCTGACAGAGGGGGTTATTTCAGGCCCAAAATCAGGTGTTTTTTGCATGCTCCCTGCATGTGTCCCGTAACTGGCACTGCATCAAAGTGGGTAAATTTTGGTGATTTAGAGACCTTGTAACAAAAGTATATCATTTCAAAAGAAATGGAGCGAAAAGACCCAGTGGCTGATGTTATGCGGCGATTCCAGCCATTTTCCCATAGAAAGCACCAAATTAGGGTTTACGTGCCCCATCTGAGCTTTAGCCCAGTTTATCTAAGCACACAGGACGACTCACACAAACCTGAGCATATGCTCTGGTAGCTTGTAACGCCAGCTACACTTTAGAGTTAAAATTGTCCGGCAGGATATCACCCCAATTGGGTATAGATTGTTGCACCAGACTGGCAGCCTGGAAAATCTTTAGGCCTCACACTGCACAAAAAAGACGCCTGCAAGTGATTCCCAGTCATTGCACTGGAAGGAATGCTGGAGCAACCCCTCAAGATCGCACCTGGAACACGATTATCAGTGTCTTCAAAGACCACCTCTGCGGGGTTCATATCTCTGGGGATGGTTGCAATAAAGCGATGTGCAGGCATAAGCTCTTGCAGCATCGCTGCAGAGGTATCCCGCATAAGCCTGCATTGAAGAGGACATTGAGCTATTAGCTATTTACACATGGGTGCAAGTCAGAGTGTTTGCACGTGCATGCTTGTGCATAGCCATGACTCTTCCTAGCTCAAGGGCCTATTAATAACCTGCTCCTGTATTTACTTGGTGGCAAACATGTCATTCGTAACCTTAGGTGCATACCCATGATGAAGGCTTACTGCATACCCATGACAATTTCCTAGCTCAAGGCCCTATTTAAAACCTGCTCCTGCATATACTTGATGGCAACCATGACATTCGTGTCTTAGTGCACAGCCATGATGGCCTTTTCTACTCTTGAAGGCCATGTTGATTACGTGCACCTGTAGAGCCTGCTGGCGACCATGTTCTGTGTTACTCCTGTGTGACAAAATGCGAAACTTTGCAGAGGGGTTTGAGCAGGAGGCACTCCCTTGTTTGTTTGCACCCCTGCCAACTACCTCCCTGTAGGACATGCTCCTGCATGTACTTGATGGCGACCATGTCCTGTGTTGACCTAGTGCATAGTCATGATGGCCTTTTCCAGTGAAAAGCCCTTTTACCTGTCCCTGTAGAACTTGATGGCCACATTGTTGTTTGTGACCTGGTGCATGGCCATGATGACCTTCCCTGCAGAGCCCTCTGTGATGTCTTGTTGCTTGCTGCAGGCAGAAGCATTAGTCAATGCATTATTCCACGTATTAACCAATGCATCAATCGGTCTTTTGTTGCTTGCCGCAGGCAGAAGCAATAATGAATGCATTGATTGAGTGATTGATTGATTGATTTTTTGCTGCTTGCTTTAAACAGAAGCATTGATCAATGCACCAATTGATGTTTTGCTACTTGCTTTTGACATAAGCAGCATGTTGATCAATGCATCAGTTGATCTTTTGCTGCTTTTGCTGCAGAGGCGCAGAAAAAGCCACGAGTTGGATTAGATCCTGTACACTCATCGACCATGGACGCCTGCCTTTGCAGACAGAGGCACAGAGAATGCCAAATGCGGTGTGCTCAAGGATCAAAGTATCATTGCATTTCTTGCTGCTTGCTGTGGACAGAGACACACAGGACGGAAATAGAAGCGGAACTGCTGCTGTGAAGCATATCTGTGACTAACGTCCACAGGTCACACACCCGATCAAGAAAACGCCGCGGAATGTGTCCATCTGGTTCAAGGCATTCTCCAGGTATGTCACCACCTGTGAACAAAGACAAAGGAGTGCAACAGAAGCTTCAAGTCTCCAGGCTTGACACGGCCTGCACACACACACGCACACACACATACGCGCACACACACACACACGTACACACACACACACATGCAAGTGTCTCAAGGAACTCTCCGGCTATGGCAAGGCATGTGAGCACCAGTCTGGAAAGAGGACCCTAAGGAGCAAACAAGGAAGAGAAGGGAGGGCATTGACAGGAGTGGCTGAGGTGTGGCGTATCTGCTTATTGCAGGCACACTGAAGGGCATCACTGCATAATGCTCACTGCAAGCATAGTGAGGGAAGCAAAACACACCTGCTCATTGCAGGCATACTGCAGGGCAGTGCGGCCCAGTTTGTCCTTGGCTCTGATGGACACATCTCTTTCCAGGAGCATTTGCATGATTGCCGAATTGCCTGCAGCAATGCACGCGCATGTGCACATGGCAGGTTGTACGCTTCAGAGGGCAAGAAGGGGAAGTTGGGCAGCAAAGGGGCACCCTAATCTTACACCTCAAGGACAAGGCCATCCTGTGAGAACTGCATAGAAAAGAGCGTCCAAACCACACAGTGGTATAATGGAGGGCAGCAACATGTCTGTGCTGAGTTCTCGTTTTATGCATCCTTGCTCTCTGATTTAAAATCTTTTAACCCCAACAGACAATAAGTGCGATGATGCAGGACATCCAGCTTCTGAGATGGGTTGCAGCCCAACACCAGAAGCTGGCTAAAGTATCAAGCAGCGAGAACCTCACAGCACCTGTGTTGGCAGCCCACATGAGCAGAGTCCTCCCTTTCCTGTCCCGTTCACCCGCGCTGCAGCGCAACTTTGCGCCACTTTCAAGCAGGACTTGTGTCACGCCCGCATGAGAGCTCTGCACATGGTCATGTGTGTGGCAAGGCTCGCTGTTGGTGTCAGCGCTGATTGCCTGGCCTTCCTGATGCTAGCTTGTCCGTCTCCAGTTACACTATACATCTTTTGTTGTTGCAAGGAAGTGCTTGCTTTTATGGTGCAAACGCATCAGGGGGGGGGGGAGCGTGGCCTGCATGGTCATGTGTGTGGCTGGCGTGCATCATGATGCTAAGTACATTGAAAACTTTGCTGAGCTCCCACTGCTGCCTGACAGTGAAACCACACTGTTGCTGCTCTTGCTTCAAGACGGTAAAATACCAAACGTTGCTCTTCCAAGCCCCAAACTAAGTGATCCGCTGGACACAACGTGATCTATTTCTTACTCAAAATCGCATGGTTTCAGGCAGATGCAGCATTATCCTTGACTGACAAAGTGAACTTTTGGTCATCAAAAGCTGCATGGTTGCAAGCAAATGCAACCCTCACCTAGACTGACATCAAGATCTGTGTTGAGCCTCACTGATCGCAAAATGATTTGTTGGTCACAAATGTATGGTTGCAGGCATATGCAACACTTACTTTGACTGACATCAAAATCGGTGTTGAGTCAAATAAGGACACAACGTTGGGGTCTGCGCGGTACTCCAGCAACAGCCGTGCACCTTCATCCCAGCCAACGATGGCGGCTGCAGGAACATAACAAGGTGTATAAAAGGTTAGTCTATTGACATGGTAAGAAGCATGCCAAATCATGGGCGGTGAGATAAGAGAGGTTGGGGCTCCCAAGGCAGGCCATGCCAAGTCTTCAACTAGCACGCAGGCGCAGATCCGGCATAAAAGAGGGGAGAGCACAGACAGAGCACAGAGGAGGAGCAGACACAGGCACAAGCCAGGATTCTCACTGCAGCTTGCATGTAGGCACAGAAACCAGGATAACTCACTGTAGTGCATCGCGGTCCACCCTTCTGCATCTCGCTGGTCCACCACGGCCCCCAGATCTAACAGAAGTTTTAAGCTACTGAGGCTCTTGCTGCTCGCAGCCATGTGAAGGGGGCAGATCTTGGCCTTCACTTTCCAAGGGTGAGCTAAATTTCCAGGATTTTGAACATGCTCCTCCTCCTGTTGATCGCAGGCATAAAAACCAAAACAAGGATGTTTTTATCTGCGAGCTTTTGCATGTACATGCTGATGGGAAAGGCAAGGGCTGGAGCAATCCAGCTTCTCA
The DNA here is from genome assembly GCA_914767535.2 of Dunaliella primolecta. Taxonomy (NCBI): domain Eukaryota; kingdom Viridiplantae; phylum Chlorophyta; class Chlorophyceae; order Chlamydomonadales; family Dunaliellaceae; genus Dunaliella; species Dunaliella primolecta. The sequence goes on along the minus strand of OU611760.1, from coordinate 7,614,738 downwards.
TAGACATGTTCCTACATGCAAAATCATGATTGCACACTCTCACAACATGCAGGCAATGAAGTGTTCAGACAGACAACTCACCATTAGCAGCTCGTCAAATCCTGCCTCAAACAGCTTGTCGTACTTGCAGTCGGAGGCTTCAAAGAAGTTTGCTTCCAGCTGCAGCAGAGCAAGCAGTAATTTATTGGGCTAAGTTGAACATGGCAGCATATTCCAAGACAAGCCGGAACCTTTTTAGGCCTGGGACACAAGGGTAGAGCAGAATCAATCAGTGGAACAGAATAAACCACAAAAACCATATTATTGCCTCCATATTATTGCCTCCAGGTCTAAATCTAATTTTGGGCCATCCAAAAAACCTATTGCCAGTGCCTGCTTGCCCACGGCCAGCACACAAAAACACATTCAAGGTGCAACATAGAAAGCGCAAAGCTGTTTGTTGTGCACACAATCCTTATAGCCTCCAGGGACCCACTTTGATCCCTGGCTCTCCGAATCCTATCATCAGCGACTGCTTGCCCGGGGCCAGCCGCTTTGCTGCCGTGCCCAAGTGGACACCATTGCGCGTGTATGACAGTGTCCGGAAGGCAGGGTTATACACAAGACCTATGGTGTCACCTGGTGGGGCAGAGCAGAGATTTTGTGGACGGCAGGAGAAGGAAAATGAGAGGCAGAAGAAGAAAGGGTGATAGGCAGGATGCACAGGATGAGAAGCAGGATCAGATAGGATGAAGTGACCATGCTGCGGCTTCAGGATGAGGCTTGAAAAGTTGAACACCCACATGCAAGTTCTTCACACATAAATCATGAATCATTAGGCTCAGTTCAGAGATAGCAAGGGGGAGAGGGGGATACCAGAGCAGGAGCGAGCCACCTCCATACCTTTGCCAAACTTGTGTGTATACTGCTTGATGGTGGAGTATGCACCTGCGCAGAGGTGCACAGACGTGAGGGAGTCAGAGGAAGGGTTGGAGAAATCTGGCAGAGCCGCAGGGGCAATCCCCGAAGCTATGGCTCACTTATGCAATGCACTGTGCCACAATATGTACCTACCAGTGAGGCAGCATCCGTCCAGCCCATTCAAGCCTACAGTGTCTGGGATGAGACCACACATGTAGTCGTAGCGACCCTGGAAATAATATGTACGTACATATGTGGCTACAGTGTCTGGATGAGACAACACATAAGGTTCAAAGGGCCCTGTCAAGAGAAAGTGCATACATGTAGCCACAGTGTCCAGATGAGGCCACAGATGTGGTCGTAACAATCCTGTCAATGAAATGTACATGAACGCAGCCACAGTGTCTAGGCAAGGCCGCACGTGTAGTTGTAACGTTACTGGATCATTATGCTTGAATAATGTAGCCACGTAGCCTGGGACACAAACGCATGCAGTCACAAATGCCCTGAGATCAATCGGCACATACATACAACCGCAGTTGTAGGACGGTTGAAGCCAGGTGGGGGGGGAGTGTCACGTGTAACCTCTCTGAGTATAAAGTGTGACTTAGGCTATGACCACGGTGACCGGTGTAGCCGGTTCAACGCCGGAAGGCAGTTCCAATAATTAAGGAATACATATTATGTCACACCACCCTACTGCCTTAACCGTGGCTTAGCACTTACAATATATTAGAGGCACTGCGCTACTTTGCTACGTAGTACCACTACTTAACATACATACAACCGCAGTTGAGGGAAAAGGCTACACCCGCAGCGGTAATACATCTGCCTTTGCTATCCTGATGAGTGCAGGGTGCACATGCAATGGTTTGCAAAGACACGATAAAAGCAAGAGTAGGTTAGAGCACACAGATGCATGGCTTAACAGTGTGGATTGCCTGAGCTGAAGCAAAGAGAAGCAGAAGGGCTGGAGGTTTGCATGCGTGAAAAAGGGTCACTCACATTGTCCACCCCAAGTCCGAAACTGATGTTGCAAGGGTGTGTGCCCTCCTGTATCTCAAACTCCATGTATGAGAGCTGGCGGTCATTGTTCCTGATACAATCAAAACCCGGAGTTGGGTCAGCTGCAGTGCACTGTCACTTATGGCTATTATGATGAAATCAGAAGATGGATCGGGGCCAGTTGAAACATGTTGTCAGAACAAGGACAATGCTGTGGATCGAGAAACAGGTCTGGCACGTACTGCAGTGCAGGTCCCCAGGTCAGAAAAGGAGTGAGCCGAAATGGGTGCGCTCGTACTGGTACAGGAGTTACATGCAAAGTAAGGCCGATTCTTGTTTTGTGTGGGACCCACATGACACCTCTTTACTTCACTGTGGACACCAGCAACCAGCGCACTTGTCAAGCACGGTCACTTCTGTTCGCCATACTCACATCCTTCACACAACACGACTTCCATGCACCCACAGCAGATGCACTGCCAGTGCAGGGCAAGCACAGCAGATGAAATGCAGCACGTATAGGAGATGAATCGCAAGTGCACTCACAGCAGATGCACTGCCAGTGCAGGGCCCTGGAAGCCCTCATCCTCAACCGCCACAGATCGCACAATGGACCCTTGGATGGTGATGAACTGCCTGTTCCATTGCTTCCAGTGGACTTGATCCCGCTTTAGCTGCTGGCCCTGTGGCATTATTGCAAATGGAATCTTGCTAAATCAGCATCATTCTAATCCACTTGAACAAAGTCATAACAAATAAGATCGCGGCTGCAGAAGCTTTCTCTGTGGCACTGATCAACTTGTCCATACAACTGTTGGGAATGCTGTGTAGCTGCTGGCCCTGCAGCATCAGGATCAAAAACGATGATAACAAATATGATGACAGTGGTGGTGGTGGTGACCATGATGTAAGATGCACTGTCTTTCATTGGCAATTGATCAACAGAAATGAGCATCCAAAAGCATAGCCATTCAAGGACTCTAGCTGAACAGTCAGCAGCAACGGTGCCTTTCACTCTACCTGGCATGTTTGATTGACGTCCAAGCCGACCTCAAAAAGGAGCCACCGCATCACCTCAGTCTGTGATGAAAGTCAGCATGAAAAGCACCATTGAAGTGTTTTCCACGCCGCATTTTTGTTCTACTAAGGGCAAGATAGGTGCGATAGGAGGGAAGCATCCAGTTTCAGCCCTTTAAAATATGTTGTTCAGTCGTCTGACACGAACACACACATGCACACAGCAGTGGGCAAGAGAGCTAAACTTCAAAAATTTCTAGCCTACGCGAGTCACTTTTATGTGTGATTGCAGCAAATCTTTTTTACGCCCCATGACCTTAAGATATGCAGCCTGGTTTAAGATATGTAGCCAGGTTTAAGACACCCTCGTTGGCCTGACCATGGCTCACAGCGATAAGGTTTATACGACTTGCCACCCATCCAGCACTTGCTTCAATGATGTATAAACATGCCCACTCGCCTGACCATAGCTTGAGGCGATGTGCATCAGCGTCTGACCGGAGGCGGTTGCGACAAACTTGTCCAGAATGCAATCATCCAGCGGCAAGAGGAACAGCTTAAGCACTTTGATGTGCCCAGCCTGAAATGCATGAATGGCAAGAAAAGCACCAGGACTATGTGTAAGGCTACTTGCAAACAAAGCCTTTGTGGGGGCATGGTGCCTGGTTCAAGCATCAACAGCAGCTGCAGTTTTTCTAATGACCCAGAAACTCGTCTTCTCAACACCTTGGTTTCGTGAAGGACCTGGAGATATGATTGGCTAGGTTTCCAGGCCACAACCCCAATAGATAATGAAGTGTGGAATGAGCAGTACGCAGAAAGAGTGGACCACTAAGGCTTACTAAGGGACAGAAAGTGCATGACCTAACAATTAGGTATCGAAAACTAGAATTGGGGACATCAAAGACAAGAGGACCAGAGCCTAAGGAATTAAGTAACAAAACCAATGATTGATTAGGGAGATTAAGATCAAGGAAGAACAAAGCCTGAAGAAGGTGATTACAAGAATTACACCCTCAAAGGAGTGTATGGGGCACCAATTCAAAGGTCCATCATGCTTCAATGAACAGCAAAACACGTCTGGACCACGAGGTGTAATCCACTCAGTAATCATGTTCACTTGCCCACCATGCCTGCCACACCCCCTGCCTCCAACCATTTCCCACCATTCTTCGCTCTTCATCACTGCTACCCTCCCCTGCTAGTGTTATCTTTCTTACTGCTGTTGCCACTGCTGCTGCTGCTGCTGCTTCCAGGCAGCAAGCATGGCCCTTGCTTGCGCGAGCTTGCCCTGCTGATGCTGCATGCATGGTGCAAGCTGCTTTGGTGCAAGACCTGAGGAGTAGCTAGCAGAGAAGGTGCAGCTGTGCAGGGGGCTTCTGTGCAGGTGGGGGTGGGGGCAGGGCTTGCTGGGGGTTGCTCCTAACCACTCATGCCTCTCGCTGTCCCCAAAACAGATAATTTTCACATCTGCGCACAACCACACACCTTAAAAATAAAAAAAATATATTTTCTTTTGTGCGCGCAGTCACCGCGCAGGACAAAAAACATAATTTACGCATGGTGATATAAAGTTTGAACGGTAGACTCATTACTTATTCCAAAAATAAAGCAGTGTACCCCAGTAATGGTGTTGACCCCTAAACCAAGTTGCTCAAATCTTGTTTTTGACTTCATGAATGGTCTTGTGGTGCAAAATTGGTTTTCAAACCTTGCCTCAGAATCTGGGATGGTGCAGTGGCTGATACAGGTGTCCAGACATAAATCAAACCAGCCCACCAAACACGGGCAGGTCAATTTAAAATATCAAAACTTATTTGGTACAAATTTTTAGTTCCGTCTGCACTTGTTTTATGAGACCCGGTGCACCAGCTGTCAGGTTTGACAATTTGGCAGGTCCTGACGGGCCACCAAACTCGCCAGTTTTGGGGCATGTCTACTCGCTGTTAATGAATCATTGTCTTGATGGGAGGCAGCAACTCCACACAGCTGCAGCAACAGCAGCTGTTCCAGAGGTTTGACCAGCAGGAATGAGCACCCTGAGATAGCAGCAGCTGGGGCAGCCTGCCCCAACCTGTGTCAGACGTGCACCAAGACATGAGGAAGGGCATCCTGTACACAGATTGCTGCAGCTGCGTGCTCTGAGCATCTTGTGTGGGCTGGCCTGCACTGTGCACTCCAGCACGCAAGGAGCATAAACATGGGTTGATAAGGTCAAAAGGCACGCATTTGAGGCTTGAGGATGCCACTGCAGTATACCAAAGACACCCTCTGCATGCTCATCACCAAAATGCAAAATGCAAAACGCTGGACAGCTGACCATGCCCTGCAGGCCCTGTGCTGTAGGGTGGCTCTGGGCACCTGTGAGGTCTGGAAAGGTTCCTAGGGGATGGCGGTCTAGGTCTACGGGCAGTGCAGGTTGATGTGCTCAAACAAGGGCATGTGACAGCTCTTACGTTTATAAAAGCACGGACAGATTTTCACTCTGGTAGGGCTATTAACACACCATTAGCATGCTACCACACCCTGCATGCATCTACCCCTGGAAAACAAGCACAATTCCCCCAGCAAGCACCCACACACATGCACATCAGGCCCTTTTCACGCATTGCCAATAAAATTGTATCAAAAATTGGACTTTTTAAGGCAGGTGATCGAATAAATATAAGCCATTTGCAAAGGAACTGTTAAGGAATGCAATGGGTAGAGCAAAGAGACATCACAGTGCTGGTGGACACAAGCTGGCCTTGAAGCATGGTGTAAGCAACAAGTCCCAGGCTCTAGCTGGCTGCAGGAGATGGCTGCAGGAGAATGATAGGAACTTGTGGCTTGAGGATCATGGCATGAATGTTGTTGGGGTGTACAAGGCAGGGCACATCCATGTTCATGCATGAGATGCTGGACTTCTTGCAGACCGTAGCAAAGCCGCTACTCCTGCCCCTGCTCCTAAACCAAACAGCAACAGTGGCAAGCAAAGCTGCTGAGTTTTGGGCACAGCTACAGAGCAAGGGGGGTTGCTTCAAATGCCCTCAGTGGATGAAGCTGGCTGAGCTTGTTCTTGTCATGGTGTCTGGTTCAGCAGAGGATGAGCGCATGTTTCCTGCTGGCATATCTGAAAAGGCCAAGAGCATGGAGTACGATCTGATCTTCCCCCTAACCTGATGCATTTGGCATTTGGTGGCTAGATGCAACAATTGAGTTGTGCTTGCAATTAAGTACTTTTAGCGCGAAGGCACAGCACAATGCAGCATTTTAAGAAAATTTAGTTCTTACCTCATCTTGGCAGGCTCGGGGGGCAAAGTATTAAATTAGCACTTTTCAAGAAGGGGGATTTCCTTCACAGTATTGAAATCTTTGTTTTGCATAAATGCCAAAAAAGGCCTGCTGCACATTCCCAATATTCCACACACAAACCCTTCAAAACACCATGCTGGACCCCCATGCCAAGTTTCACGCCAGAACAATCATCCTGAAGGCACTTAACGCGCCAAACCCATTTTTTGTGTCAGCACACAGTAGGGGTGTTCACCCCCCGAGGTGACTTTCACCAAATGAGTTCAAAATTTGACATTAGGCGTACATTTGGTAAATATGAAGGGCTGCATACTTGGAATTTCAAAAATCGGCCCAGGGGGTAAGCAGGAGCGCCCCCAACCTTGTATCAGGTCTGATCATGGACGCATCTCACACAATCCCTCACAACTGGCCAGCATACATTTCAATTCTTGTCATTTTGAATTTGACAGGTGCCTGCTACTGAGACCTTTCTGTAGATATGCTGTTTGTGGAAGACAACGCCCAAATGGGCAAGCTGGCCTGGGAGATGTGCGTTTTCTGCCATTTTTGGCCACTTTGCTCACACAAAAAGTGGCATTAAAGATGTGGAGGGCTATTTCCCTCTTCCCAGTTAAGCACAGGTTTTTAGCATAGTATGATACAGCAGCACGAGCAATATGGGGCAGAAACAATGTTGCTCAAGGCTAATGCCTGCCAGAATTGTGGTTTTTAATTGCAAAAAATGCACGTTTGGACCCATCCCTGACCAACCATGCAACATTTTTTGGTACTTTTTGTTGCAAACCTATTCTTATATCACAAGGTATCCAACGGTGTGCTGCTTGACCAAACCGGATGACTTTCAGAGTGACCCCCATTTTAGGGTGCTCATTCGCCTAAGTGCTTACACAGAAAATGGGTTTTTAGTGCATAAGGTGCCTCCAGGATGGCTGTTCTGGCATGAAACTCGGCATGGGGGTCCAGCATGGTGTTTTGAAGGGGCTGTGTGTGGGAATTTGGGAACGCGCAGGTGTGTGGGTGCCTGCTGTTGGACACGTGCTCATTTTTCAGGGGTAAAATGTATGCTGGGCCTGGTAGCATGCTGAAGGTGTGTTGATGGTCCTAACAGAGCAAAAACTTGCCCATGCATTGGTAATATAGAAAACTACAGCTAGGCAGGCTTCCAGCCTACGCTTGCTTACGCCGGTTTAAAACGGCTAGCTATCCCAATGCCATCCACAGCCCTTGTTTGAGCACACCACCATGCGCAGCTCCCTTGCCCTTACATGCAACCCCCTGAAACCCTTTCCAGACCTCACAGGTACCCAGAGCCACCCTACAACACAGGGCCTGCAAGGTTTGGAGCAGCGAATGGTCAGCTGTCCAGTGTTTTGCGTTTTGGTGACGTGCATGCAGGGGGTGTGTCAGGTGTGCTGCAGCGGTGCTCCCAAGCTCCAAATGCATGCATTTTGACCTTATAGACCCTTCTGATGCTTCTTGAGTGCTGGAGTGCACAGTGCAGGCCAGCTGGGGTGCGTGCGTGTGCGACAGACCCCTTGCCACCCACACAGCATGTCCACAGCACGCAGCTGCAGCAACCTGTGTGCAGGATGTCCTTCCTCACGTCTTAGTGCAGGTCTGGGACAGGTTGGGGCAGGCTGTGCGGGCTGCTGCTGGCTCCAGGGTGCTCCTTCCTGCTGGTCAAACCTCTGCAACAGCTGCTGTAGCTGCAGCTGTGTGGAGTTGCTGCCTCAAAATCAAGACAATGATCCATTTGATAACAAAGACCAAACATGCCCCAAAACCGGCGAGGTTGGTGGCCCGTCAGGAAGGCGATATCGTCAAACCTGTCAAATTTCCGAACCTGACAGCTGGTGCACCGGGGCTCATGAAACAAGTGCAGACGGACTTTTTAATTTATATTTAATAAGTTCGATTGCTCAGCTTGAGCTCCACGTGTTTTTTGGAGAGGGGGCCGAGCCATGTCTGGACACCCCCTCCCTGTATCTCCCCAGCCACTGCACCATCCCAGACTCTAAGACCAGTTTTGTCAACCAGTTTTGCACCATAAAACTGCTTGAGAAGTCAAAAATGAGATTGGAGCAACTTGGTCCGGGTGTGAACACCCCTACACAGGAAAATGAGCACCTCAAAATGGGGGGCATCCTGGAAGTCATACGTTTTGGCCAAGCAGCACACCGTTGGATACCTTGTGATGTTAAAAAAGGTTTGCAACAACCAAAATAACAGAAAAAATTGCCTGACTGGCCAGGGGTGGGGTCAGACATGCATTTTATACATTTTTAAACCACATTTATGGCAAACATGGGCCCCCAAGGCAACATTTTCATTATGTTTTTCTCCTGCTTCCTTGCCATAGTATGACAAGCTGCCATGCCAATGTTTTCCCTTGGAATTAGGTTTGCTATTGTGCCCAGGTCTCATTGTAGGATAAGTGTGATCTGAGATGTGGTAAAAATTTCTGAGGCACCCAGATCACCCTTTGGGCTGATTTTCGAAATTCCTAGTATGCAGCCCTCCATATTTATCAAATCTTAACGTATTGTCGAATTCTAAGCTCATTTAATGAAATTTGCCTCAGGACCTAAACCCACCACCCAGATCATTCTCCCGGCCTCACATTACCCCCAAAAGGCCCACCGCTCCATCCTGGGAGTCTCGCTCCCAAAAATAAGTTTTTGTAACCTCCACATGCTAGGCTAACATCCTGCATATTCAAGAAAGGAAATAAGGAGGTCAAAAATTCATCTTTTTGGCACCCCTTCAAGGCTTGTGCTGAATTTTCCCTAAGAGAGATGGCTGGATCTTTGTATCTCACCAACCATGGGTTATTTTGCTCCATTCCTTCCGCAATGGTATCCTTTTGCTAAAAGAACCTCAAAATTAATAATAAATACCCGATCTGGTGCAGTGAATGGTCGGGAATAGAGATATGGTGGGGCTTAGGGTTCACGCTGGCTGATTAAGCGTGTGCACCCCAACTGCCACCTCTCAAACATTAGTGGCTATCAGAGGAACCCAGACTGTGCCAGTTAGGGTACACCTATCCAAGAGGAAGCATACAAAAACCACCTGTTGTTAGGCCTTGAATGAACCCCTCTGCGTAGATACAAACAAAAATGATATGACAGAATGGAAGCCATCGAGGCTGGAATCCTGAAGAAAGAGGCCACACCTGAGCGGCTCGGTGCACAGCCATGACTCCCCCGAATGTCATGTGCATGACGTCGGCACCCTCCTCAATGAGTAGCTTACAGATGTCGACCTGCATTTGACGAGAGCTGCTCCCTTAATGGTTTTGTCACATGCTACCATCTTGCGGAATGCCACTGCCTCAGACAAACCACAGCAAAGCATGCCCTTGCAACTCTACATTATTGGCAGAAATACTGCGCACTCTTGGGCTTGCGCGCTTGAGTCACAAAATAGCAAATGATGGAGCGACTGAAGCAGATAAGCTGAGATTCTCACCTGGCCGGTGCTAGCCGCACTTGTGAGGGGCGTACTTTGCTTCCTGTGTACCCGTGCATGTGTGTGAGTGTGAGTTTGTGACATGCACGTCTTTTCAGAGTTCACCAGCGTAATACTCGTCAATAAAGCCTCTCAGATTCCTTACCAGTCTTTGCTGTTGATGTCTGCCCCCCTGCGTATGAGCTCCTTTACTACCTGCAGCCAAAGGCACAAAAGAGTCACCAGAGATGCATGGAATCACAAATTCCGGAAAAGGAATCAATGCTAAGGTTCAGCCACCGAGGCCTAGCATAGCATGTACCCCTGCTTTTGGTACAAATTTTATCTCAAGCGAATTATGATGGGTTAACCCACTGCAATCTAGTCCCTGAATAGGCTTTGCCCTTAGGAGCTCCTGTTGTGGCAGTCTCACCTCTACGTGACCCTCTTGGATGGCAAAGTGAAGAGCTGGGGCCTGCATCACAGAGTCAAACTAGGCATAAGCTGCGATTGAAATAAGCATGCATGTTGCAGATTGTAAACATGTGCACGTCTCCCCCACCATCACCAACGCCACCTCCTCCACTAAAAAGGCACTACTCAACTTCATAATCTCCCCACCCATTTACCTAACACATACACAAACACATAAACACACACATGATCAATAACACACGTCTCAGGAGTCCATCTGCACCATCACCACCACTGAAAAGGCATCACTCCCCATCCCCCACTCCCCACTCACACACCCACACACGCACCTCGTCTGCATCTCTGGAGTCCACTTTTACTTCAGGTGAGTTGAGAAGCAGCTGAACCATTTTTAAGTCACCCCGCTGGCATGCAAACTGCGAGGAATGTGTGAAAGATGTTGAGAAGAAACCTCACATATTCTGATGGATTTTTGCCTTGATGCAATCAAACTGGGCATTTTTTTGCACTGTGACAGCTCCAACATGAGCCCCAAGTCCATACAAACCTTGAGAGGGGGGCTGCCATTGACTGCATAGTTGGGATCTGCTCCGGCCCCAAGGAGCGCGCCTACAACCTGAGAACATGGAAGATGCACATGCATATCCATAAAAACCGGAAGAGCAAGTGTGGAAGCTTAGCACTGCAAACAGCACAGCGTATAATAGCAAGCACCAGGCCAGACCTTGCTAGGGCCAACCAGCACACTCCGTCTTAGATGATTATTACAAACTTTGTAATGATGCTCTGATTACCGGCAATCCAAACTCCAGAGACCCCTAAAGGTCACCTGCACTCTTTCTAAAAGCTTTATAGAATTCAGCGCTACGTGCATAGGAGAACTTAACTCTGGGAGGCTTTTTAACAAGCTTTTAGGGCTCGGCGTTCAGTATATAACGTTATACAACGTTATACACAAATTCATTATAACCAGTGCTAAAAACGCAAAGGCGCTTCTCCGGCCTCAGGCTGCCGAGTACATAAATTTTCACTCTCATCTAGCTCTTAAGAGTACATCGAATGAGAAGTAGGAATGGATGGTGCTCGATGACAATGGGAAGCAGAAGCATGTGGGGGGGGCTCTTAAGCCCCATGAGCAGCCTCTCAGCGCAAACAATCCTTCTAAGTCTTTCAAGGACCACAAATGCAAGCCCAAGAACTTGGCAAAAGCTGCAGCCATGATAATCAGCCTGCCAGCAAGCCCCACTACAAGAGGGGCTGTGCGCCGCGTGCAAGAGGAGTAGGAGAGCAGGGCTCAGTCCTTGGGCAGCAGCATGACAGCACCCAAGAGGGCCAAAGAGAGCGGATTGGAAAACTTCCTTGTACGCCCAGTCCAAGCGGAGCACCGCATGCTGGCCATCCACATCATCAAAGAGGAGGTTTTTCCCATCAAGGTGGAATGCTCTGCTCTGCGCAAGGTCTTTGCCATTGCCGGCGTGCAGCTGAAGGGTGAGAAGCAATTCACACCACCTATCTCAACCGGGGACTGACCAAGCACCATGGCAGAGGCAGCCATGGTCTTGAAGCAAAGGGATCACCATGCCAGCAATCACAGCCTTCAGATCTTGACAGCAAACAGGCCTTCCTTTTTGCGCAATTTTTGGTCAGCCAAAGCCAGCTCCTAATTTCCTCTGCTCGCTCACGCAGCCCCAAAATTGCTTTCAGCACACGTCACTACAGCAGCTGCTCAGCGCAACTGGTCGGCGTGGGCACGCACATACACAGCTTTGCGCAACCAGCTTAGCAGAGAAACAGCAGAAAGGCTGGTGTACACCAAGGCCAACATGCCTGCCAGCTGGTATAGCAAGGCAGCAACGTAGCAGAAGCAGATTGGAGTGTAGCTAAGTAAAGTCAGCTTGGACTTGGCAACCAGAAGTAGGACCAGGTAGTGACCCCTTTGTTTCCCCTTGGGCAGGGTATAGAACGTTATTTGAAGAGTTTCTAACCTAGGAAATTTTCAACTTCTCTTTTTTTTGCATCCAACTTTTGGGAATTTCTTTTTTAAAGGGTAATACACCTACCTTGAAGTTTTGGGGTCAGACATCTCACCCTTGGGGTAGACCTGCAATCCTATAATGTTATATCTATAACCATTTACGGTATATTTTGTTATAAAACGTTATATACTTATAATCTTTCTAGGAAATACGGTATACGCCGATCCCTACAAGCTTTTTCCATGGGCATTCTGAATCCCAGGGCCTGAGGTGGTGTGAGTAAGCAACAGTGACCCCAAACAAATACAAGTGTGACAATTGAAAACCACAAGGCTCACCCCACAACGCCCTCTGGGCATCAACTCTCTTCAGGGGGCTTTGCCTTTAATATGACCAGTAAAGGGAAAACGTGATGAAGGGAGATACAACATGAAAATGACCAGAAAAGGGGGAGGCAGCACGCACCTCTACGCCGGCAAATTGCGCTGCACTGCACAGTGCTGAGCCCGGCGATCCAGGGAGAGGATTTACACATGCACCCTCGGCCAGTAGCAGCTGCACAGCCCCGAGGTGGTTCCTGCTGGCTGCTGCTTGTAAAGGCGTGCACCCTGCATGTTGAAAAAATTCATAAACGATTCAATGTGTTGGCGAATATCATGCAACACGCGCATAAAATGCAGGATTGCAATTTTCCCTTCCTTCCTTCCTTCCCTGGATTTTCTTCGGAGCAAATCCTTCTATTAAAGAAAAAGGGAGCCGTATTTGTATGGCTGACACACCTGCCACATCTCGGTGCTCAAGATCAGCTCCTCTGCTGGTGAGGTGCTCAATCACCTGTGTAGATTTGCAGCAGATGTACAGCGCGTATACCTCCATTATATGAGAGATTAAGCCCCGTGAGGCCTGCTCAAAGGGACATCTTTCACCAAGACTTGATAACAACTAAAGAAAGCTTCACCTCACAGTGCCCATTCTCTGCAGCCTTGGTGAGAGCAGGCTGGCCGTAGGCGGTACCCGCAAAAATGTCTGCCTGAGCATTAAAGCAAGAGGAAGGACAGTGGGCTGAGGTCATCCACAGGCCGACTCAGGGGTCCAAAATGATTAGGATTTTAAATAAAGGTTTCCTTAGAACTCAGCCCTGGGAGACCAGCTTTAAGAGAGCACAAGTGCCTTAAACCAGACGTTCCTACATCTGCTGCTAAGAAACAGAAAAGATATTGCCTAGGAAAGCTAGGAATGAGTACCAGGTCTGCTGGAAGCCAAATAATAATGATGTGCATCACACCTCATTGAGCAGCAGCAGCTTTAACACGTCCATTTGGTCCTGGTTTGCAGCAAAATGCAGCGGAGTTTCTCCATTGAGTGTTGCCTGCAGTAGCGTATGAGAAGCAAAGCCAATCATTGAGAAGGAATGAGGAACGATATTAAAGGAACACCCTAAGTTGAGGACAAGAGAAAGAACCTTGACAGAAGCTTACTGTATACAAGCCTTTGGCCACCATGTCAAAAACAATGTGCCTGCTCACCTGATCAATAGGAGCTCCAGCCTCAGCTATCAAGACTCTTGAGATTTCAAGCCAACCATTGTATGCGGCGTCTGACAAACAGGACAGGCAAAAGTTTGTAATAAGCAACAACATGTTCAGGGAAATTGTGCCGGAGGACAAGATGCTTTGATCAAAAAGTCTTCTGGACACATGCTTCTCTTGCAAAGCTCCAAGCTGGGATATGAAAGAAAGGAAGCAGCCTGGGATAAAGCTTGGAAATGACTTACGGTGGAGAACAGACCACCTGCAAACAGTAGGGTCGTGGCAGCTTTGTCAGTGAGAAAGGCTTAAGTCTTTAACGCCTTCTAAAAGAGCAGACTTTTGTGAGGATAAAATTAAAGCAAGGAGAAGCTGGTGGGAAAAAATATTACCCGCGATAATCCGTAATGTGGACGTCTGCTTGTGCCTTGATGAGCTGCTCTACAGCCGAAAGGCACCCATACTTTGCGGCCTGCAACACACCACCACACACAGCAGGAGAATTATGCACATGTGCTACAACAAGCTGCTCAACAGCCAAAAGACGCCCAAACTTTGCGGCATGCAACACATTACCACGCACAGCAGGAAAACTATGCACATGTGCTACAACAAGCTGCTCAACAGCCATAAGACGCCCAAACTTTGCGGCATGCAACACGGTGCCCTACACAGCTGGAACTTTAATCTGTGATGTGGAAGCAAGTGTCGTCCACAACTGAATGAAGAACACTGAATAAAGGAGAGGAGTTGCAGCAAAAAAATGCTCCTCCCTCGGCCTGAACTGCCTAACCCTTGATAAGCACCATTACCATATTCAAATGTTTGAAGCTTTGACCTCATACAAAGAGTTTCAATTTCTGTTGGCCTAGGGCTCGCCCATTTCCAACTGGCTGTAGTCGGCATACATGCATCTATCCATGTCTTCATATGACTTGATCTGCCTCATCTTGCCTCTTATCCCTGTTTCAATGCCCAGAGGGTCTGTCGATGACTCGATGATGACCTGATAGTGACTCGGTCTGCTTCATTATACTGACCTGATGATGACCTTATCTGCTTCATCATACTGACCCTTTAAAACAATCTGGGGCAATTGAGGGGCAAAAAGGATGCAGTAAGTGCCCCCTTTAGAGGGTCGTGATGCCAGTAAGGGACGGCAACATACACTTACAAGGATGACAGCTGTGGTGCCACTTCTGTCCTGCAAAACCAGCATGGAAGGAAAACACAGCAAGTGAGCAAAATGTTCCAGGTCTACAAATGCACATGCCTGTTTTATATGGCTTCCTGTGACGTGACACGTGAGGGAAGCGTCGCAAGCGACACTGATTGGTGAAGCCAAACTTGCACTGCCTGAAAGTTTCAGTCATGGTGTCATTGAGTTACAAGAGACACAGGGCCCATGACAGCACTAGAGCACGCCATTGAGTTGCATGAGATATAACGCCCACGACAGCAATAGAGCATGTGGTGCACATGCAAGTGTGAATACATCACAAGCGCAGCATTGCTGCATGCCTTGCTGTGCGCATTACTGCATAACGATGCAGCACTGCATGCATTCTGCATAGTAATTACTGCGTGCACATGATGCACAGGATGATTGCAGCATGCATTCTGCGTTGCAATTGATGAGGGCAAGCCGTGGAAGCCGACAACCGTTGCCCACCTTTTCCTAGGGGTTGAAAAAGAAGGCCATGCACCAGAGACACAACATTGGAACTATGAAGTAAACTGGATTCATCCGCAGGAGCAGTTGAATCATTTTGTCAGCCAGGCCGCTCCCAGGCCCTGGACTCAGCAATTGCACTGGCGTGAGTGTTTTGAGTAACTCTGTTCCATCTGGTGCTGTTCTGTGGGCGTGGGGCGGCTGGGCTGAGTCCCAAAACATGTCAGCTCCTTTCTGGCTGCCAAACATAAAACTTGTTCCTGACAACATTGCCCACCGCACTGCCCTGCCACCCAAACTCAAATCCCTCAATGAAGGTTTTTGCATGGTGTGCATGCTGAGTTTCAGGGCGGGGGGTGCACTGGGCAGGCCATGCTGGCCATCCTCTGCTCAGCTTCCAAACATAGAAGTTTCAGAACACTTTGACCATGGCCTCCCCCACTTAACCGACACTGCAGTGCTACCGAACATTATGTGCTTGGCCTGCAGGTCCATTTCCAAGCCAGGGGGCACGCTGGGCGGGCCAGGGTAGCGTGCTACCTACCTGAGCATTCAACAACACACTCCGCAAGAGGGGATGCTGCTGAGGTGCCAGCCCGCCGCTGCTTTTAGGGCGCTTGAGCGATTTGAGCCGGCCCAGCAGGTTTCCCGTGAGCGTGGCGGTTATGGTTGTATCTGCAGGTGGTTTGCAGCTGTGACAGGGATGTGAGTTCTGTACTTGAGTGCATGCGCTCAGGTGTGTAATAGCAAAGTGGACGCTGCGGTACCTGCAGGTGATTGGCACCTGCAAAAAGTGCGTAAGTTCCGTGCTCAAGTACCTGCGCCCAGGCTCTAACAAGCAGAGTGTTGCCATGCTCAACCAAACTGCTGAAACTCTGTAGCATGGGAGGCAAGGTGTTGCGCATTTTGATGGATGCAAAATCACCATGCAGGCCTAAATCGTATAGCTATAAGACAGATATAAATATAATTGTTTCTATATATGTATGTCAATGTATTTACGAAGGAGAGAGCTACTTTGATGGTAGCAGGTCGGACTTGCCTGACAGGGTCTTCGCATCCTCTTCAGCTTGTTGGTCATCAGGTGCGCTGCTGACGATGCACCCATCAGGCAGCGACATGATTGTCATCGTCAACTGCTTCACGATGTCAGCATGGCCATTCCTAGCGGCAAAATGCAAGGCAGTCCTGTTGGCCTGCGCATGGAAGGGACATTGCAGATGATTGAAACGCTAGACGAGTGCCCGTGCAGCTATTCCTGGGGAAGTGCGAGGCAGTCCTGTTTGCCTTGGCATATGAAGGGAACACAACAGATGATTGAACGCCGGATGGACGGCCGCGCAGCCACTCCTGGCGGCAGAGCAAGCATGAGCCAAGAAAAGGGGGCCCCAAGTTAGCGGGGGCCCATTCCACCTCACCACATTGAAATGCTCCAATGTGTGCTCTATAGGATGTGCTAGAAAAAGACGAGCATCACCCAGAATAGGTTGGCTTGGATAAATTGAGGCCATCTCTGTCTTGCCACATTGAACACCCAATGTGTGCTTCACAGGATGTGCTAGAAAAAGACGAGCATCATCCAAAATAGGCGGGTTTGGATAAATTGAGGCCATCTCTGTCTCACCACATTGAACACCCAATGTGTGCTTCACATGATGTGCTATAGATATATAGATTGTCGCCAAAAGTGAGAGGGCCTGGATACATCAAGGCCACTTTCGTCTCACCACATTGAATGCCCCAATGTGTGCTTCACAGGACAGCAGAACCTTGCAGCTGGCGGTGTGCCCATTTTCGCAGGCAGCCATCAGTGCCGTGGAGCCGTCGTGTGCAGCAATGTTGGGGTTTGCCTGCAGAGCAGCACCCACTGCCACATTATTTACATAACAATTGTAACAACCATGGGTGACAAGAAGGCAACGGTGTGCTGTGAGGGCATTCCACAGACAAAGTGGGCCGTTGCATGCCCGCTGGTACTTGTTCACAAATTTGCAATCATGCAGGTCATTCCCAAAACTGGATGGATCTGAAGGCAAAGGCAGGTCGTTTCGAGCAAACTGCGGCATTGTATTAATTGCTGTCATTGCCTGCACATCAGGATCACACCCCAAACCTGAGAAAAGCTGAATGGCCAAGCAAATGAACAAAACCAAATCAAAGCGTAGCCAACGCTGAAAAAAGGCACGTACCTTGGACTCCAGCAGCTGCAACACGGCAGGGTCGTTTCCTGCCCGTGCAGCAGCATGCAGGGCTGTCATGCCGGTTGCGTCCTGAAGGAAGGAGAGGGACACTGCACTCATTGCCACCAAGCTTAAAGCTTCAGAAGGGAAGCAAAGATCAAAGGGCACCTAGAAAAGCAGATAGGTACCAAAAATGATCAACAGACAGCTGCATAGAAACACAAGAGCTGCTCAGAGTTACCCGTAGATTGATCGGGGCCTGCCCAAGGATTTGCTTGGTGAGGTTGGGGATCTCAACCCCGTTGGGCTTGGGGTTTGCATTGGGGTTCTCGACAGCCCTGGAGGGAAGAGCAAGCAATAATTTCCATGATTTGACAGCTACAAAGCTAGTGGAAGCACCAGCACCTCCAGGTGCAGAAGTTGGGGATAGCGTGGAAGCGGTGCAATGAGCGCTGACTCAAAGCATTGGCAGTGAGGATGTGGAGGATGCATCAGCATTTGCTCCTGAGCCTGGCAGTGAGGATGTGGAGGATGCATCAGCATTTGATCCTGAGCCTGGCAGTGAGGATGTGGAGGATGCATCACCATTTCCTCCTGAGCCTGGCTGTGATTCAGGAACGCAAGTTGGACATGAAGCCTCTTTCATGGAGGACATTTGATTCCAATGGAGCAGGTTTTACCAGTATCTCCTTTCACGGATCCCTCCTTGGTTTAAAGTCTTCCAGGCACAAAATATGTAACACACTCACTCACAGTGCCTGGCGCAAAAAAATCCGTGCAAGTAACACTGCAACTGTTTCTGAAACCCTTTAGGGCAACTTGCACATGCGGTTGTCAGCCTTCTGAGCTACACAGAAATCACAAAAATGCTCTGAACTGCACTGTGCACACACAACTGCTCTTATGACAGCTCAGGGTTGAGTTTTGGCAAGGAAGGCGGAGCTAGGGCTCTACAGAGTGACAAGGCTCGAGCATGGAAAGCATCTTCCACTAAAACACCATGGCAGCAAACACAAAAGAGCCTTTATTTTTAAGTTTACTTGCTGACTTACCAGTGCAACTGGAAATGTGGGTTGCTGCCATTCTCCTGCAGTGGGAAGAACAAGAAACAGGTGTGACTGAGCCATGACATAGCCATTTCAGCTAGCAACAAGCTTCCTAGCTCCCAGTTAACTGTTCACCGGAAACATTTGTACTTGACCAACACACAAGCCCGTCACAAGGAATAAGAGCACTTGCCTTCAAGAACTCTGCCATGTCTCTGTGGCCGGCAAGTAGGGCGCTCACGTACGGAGTTTCCCCAGATGCATTGCGCAGGTCTTGTGTAGCTTGGTGCACCAGAAGCTCTTTTACACACTCGTGTCCTGCGCTGCCCAGGCGCGCAGCAAGATGGAGGCCGCAGTCCTACACAAACACGCAGTTCAAAGGTCTTGCGTAGCTTGGTGCACCAGAAGCTCTTGTACGCACTCGTGTCCTGCGCTGCCCAGGCGCGCAGCAAGATGTTGGCCGCAGTCCTACACAAACACATGCAGTGCGCAGATCTTGCGTGGCATGGTGCACCAGGAGCTCTTTCACACACTCGTATCCTGTGCTGCCCAGGCGACCAGCAAGGCGAGGAACAGAGTCCAATAAACACAGGCAAAAACAGGCAGGCTGCAAACAGACCTGTTGATTTGACATAATGGCTGCTTGGTGCTCAAGCGTGAAAGCAAGTTCTCATGCTCACAAGCTCTCCATGGTTTTCATGAGCACTCCCAACGGCATGCGTGTGGTACTGTTGAAGCGACTGCAGGCGTGCGCAGTTGATCCATGCAGCAACGCAGCTGCTTGTGCTGTGCAAAATGGATGTTAAGGCGCTCTTAAGCAATGCACGCTTTGCATGGTGCACCATCAGAATTGCCCATCAGTTCTAGCCATCCTAGTGCAATCCAGCTCAGAGTTCCCCATCCATTAAATTTTAGACACACACACCTTACTTGATGCACCATCAGAACTGCTCATTTTAGAGCTGGCCGTCTCAGAGCCACCCATTGGCGAATTTTTAGATGCACATCAAGCTTGATGAACCATCAGAATTGCCTAAACCACATGGCTAGCCATCTCACAGCAACCTAGCTCAGAACTTTACATTAATATTATTTACAGAGGCACACCCGACTTGGTGCACCATCAGCGCTCCCAAAAGCCGCACCCCAGCCTTGAGCCCACATTCCAATGGTGGTGACAGTTTGCATGTGTGTGCGCATGTGCGCGCGTGTATATATGTGTGTGTGTGTGTGTGTGTGTGCGCGCCCCCGTGTGTCTATGTATGAGTGATTGAGATAGACGCATGCAGGCCCGAACATCACAAGGAAGCATGCTCAACCTCACCAAGTCCAGGTTCGCTGCAGCAAATGTGACGGCGGAGCAACATGCTTGGCTGCGCTGAATGCATGCTCTATGGGCTGTAGACATGTGGAGAGTCTCTCATCACAGGTGCACCTTTGCAGGAATGCTGAAAATGCTTGCAAAACGCACAGATGGTGTGTGTGTGTGTGCGCGCGTGCGTGTGCGCGAATGAGTGACGCACACAGGCTCAAGCTCACCAAGTCCAGGTTTACTGCATTCAGGTCCACGTTGCGTGTCAACAGCCGGGCAACAACAGCCCCGTTCCCACTTTGGCAAGCAGCCAGCAGAGGCGTGTTTCCCTTCGTGTCCTAGACAAGGCATGGGGCGGGGAAAAAATGATTCCAGCAGAGGCGTGTTAGCTTTGGCGTCCCGGACGAAAAAGGGATTGGGAAAGAGACTGATGCCCTTGGTGTTTTGAGTGAGAAATGGAATGAGAAAGAGATTAATCCCAGCAGAGCCATGTTACCTTTGGCATCCAGGACGAGAAAGGGAATGGGAAAGGAACTGATTCCCTTGGTGTCCTGAATGAGAAATGAAATCAGAAAGATTGATCCCAGCTAAGGCGTGTTAGCCTTGGCATCCAGGATGAGACAAGGAAACAAGGGCACAAGCTATTGAGGTTGAAGTTCCCAGGAAGCTACCATTGTGCATGTAGCAATGGGAGGACCAAGGCTTGCATGATTGCTGGTGTCTTGGCTCCCAGCATCACAGCTTCTCAAAAAAGCAGCTTCTGTGCATGACAGGCTTCACAGGCATATCACTGAATGGCCTGGCTCCCAGCATCATAGCTTCTCAGGAGCCGCTTCATGCATCACAGCTTCTTAGGAGTTGCTTTTGTGCAGTGAGAAGACCAAGGCTTGCCTGCTTGCCAGTGCTTTCATTTCAGGCAGTACGGCTTCTCAGCGAGCACAGCTCTATAGACCAAGGAAACACTACTAGGGGTGTGCAACTCTTAGGACCAAGGAGGCACTGCTGAAGGCAGCAAAATTTAAGCAACGTGAAAAAATACAGCTACTTTGTGAATCTATCTTCTGCAGTGCCCCAACCACACTTCTTTTGAGCTTTCCAGCAGCATTTGCAGAGAATAGCCTACTCTGTAATATAAGTGTGGCCTCTTGCTGCTTGGCAATAATTTTAGCATGTTAGCCAACTTGTGTATACACCCAGGGTTTTCTTTGGGCCTAAGGCAAAGAGTGAGCTCCCTGCAGGCTTCAAGCCCACAAAAACATGTTAAACGAATAAAGTAGGCAGCAGGTGACAGGCAGTGCCGTGTGCTGCAGAAAACTTCTGGGGGTTTCCTCTTTCCTGCTTTCTGCTTCCTTTTCCCCTTTTCATCCACACTCCCTCCATTTCCAAGTCCAACAAAATCCAACCAAGTGCTGCTGTAGGTTGACTTAGCCTGAGGTGGTCGACACTCCTTGGAGGACTCATTACCAAGTCCTTCTAGGTAAAGACAGAGGGCAGGGTTTGCTTTTGATCACTTGCTCAAAGCCTTGAAACTATGCAGCTATGCAAGACTCGTGTGCCAGATTACCAGGGGGCCGTCTCTACGTCTACGAGCAACAGAGAAGTCTTCAAGGAGGCAAGCTCACAGAACGCACTTTGTCTTCGATGTTTGCACCATGGGCAAGGAGAACCTCCACAGCTGCAGCATGGCGCGCTGCTTTGCCTGCTGAAGCTAGGAGGATGCAGGTGGCCTGAGTCCCTGGCACCTTGTGACGGATGTCAGCCTGAATAAGCAAAGAGGCAGTGAGCGAGTGTGGAGAATTGCGGATCGCAAGGATTTGATGCCACATAAGCTCTCACTGGCAAGTTTCAGGAAGCAGACTGCGGTAAGGTTTGTGCCATGCTGCTGGCTTTCTGTGTGCGTTGATTGGAGCCAGGTAGAGCCAGGCAGAACCATTGGAAGAAACCATTGGAAGGTTAGGACATGTTGCCTCTGCGTGCACCAATGCTGTGCACTCAATGCTGCTGCCCAACCTCATCTTTGCATTAAGGAGAGTCGACATGCATGCAGCTTGGCCTCACCTTTGCGTCAAGGAGAGTCAGCACGCAGTCAGCATAGCCACCTTGAGATGCTTTCAGAATGGGAGTCACGCTGAACTCGTCCAATTCATCAGCTGGGCAGCCTTTTTGCAGAAGCTCCTTCAGCATCTGTTGCAACAGTATGTCATGAGGAGATGCTGGAATCTTTGGGGGAGCTTAATGTACTCCCTCCGCTTCTGTAGCACCAGGTCATTCATGAAGAATGACTGAAGAACAGTCTTTTGAGTATGGCATGATAAGTATGTACTTGCTGGCTTGTATGGGGGGAAGAGGGAAAGAGAAGTGTGAGAAAGAGAGGCCAGGCTGTTTGGCAACCAACCTGATGCAACCAACATCAATAATCACCTCTATTTTCTGATCCTCCCCTTCACCTTTGAATTTGTGGTTTGCCCATAAAGAAATGCAGGATCAGGATGCAACGTTGCTTTTTGACTCATTTCTCAAGTGTTGAGCTAACCAGACAAAGCTCACTCCTCCAACACCCACCTTGCTGTGCCCATGATGTGCCGCATAATGGACTCGGCCCCAGATGCTGCAATGGGTAATGTTGAGATCAGAACTGTTTCCATTGCAATGTGCACATTTGCTGTTTGTTATCATTTGGATAAAGACTACAGGACAATGGAGAGAGCATTTGCACGCTTGGTAAACAAGCCTGGGAGCACACACGGACAAACGTAGACACGTATTCCCCCCCTGCTCCCTCTCCCCACAGGCACAGAGTGTGAAAGACACACTTTTAATTTTAGTGCACATACCTGGCCTTTGCAGCAACCAGCGCCTGTAAAAGGGCAAGGCGGGCAAGAACGCGAGTCAGGTGAGGCAAGGATTTGTGACAAGCAGGCAAAGCATATGCGACGAGAAGAGAATTTAAGAATCAGGAACATGATTGCAGGCCCGAATGCCGCCAGCACTTGTTGCTCACTCTTAACCCAAACTTGGGGCCAAAGCAGGAAAAAGATGCATATGACGCTAGAAGCCACAATCATAGCCCCATCCAGCATTCAAATTATTCTGTATAATCCAATTAAAGTGGTGTGTAGCCTACCCTTGGCCAACAGCAACAACAAATACAAATACAAAGTCAACATCTGCAGCAACCAAAACCCCCACCACACTGTGTTCAAGTAGCACTGGTGTCCTCACCTCCACGCTTGCTGCACGGCCTTGGTTGATGGCTAGCACCAGAGCACTCTGGCTATGGCAATCAAGGCTATTCACAAAGGCTTTGAAGCACTGATGTTCCCGCTCAGCATCAGCCATGCGTTTTACTCGCTCTGCTTGCAGCTCCTGGTGCTGCTCTTGCTGGCGTCGCTGTGTACACAATGAAGCAAGCGGTGGCATTCATGTGTGCATGTGCTGCATGCGTGTGTGTATGAGTGTGTGTGTGCATGCTTACACATAGTTGCACATTTATGCGTGCCCAGAATGCAGGCAGGCCTAAGTCTCTGGATGAGTACCTACCAACCACACTAAAAATGCAAGGATCAGCACATGGGCAAGACCTGCATAGCTGCAGCTGTAGAAAAAGTAGCAGCCTGCACAAGGGCTTGCCATCCTGCGCTAGCAGCCAGGCATTTTGGCTGTAGGCTGCGTGTTTTCTGTCGTCTACAATTTGCCCGAAGGCTTACCTTCCTCAGCTAGCTGCCAGGCACTTTAACAGGTCTTGTGTTTTTTGTCATCTGCCTGAGGGCCTAATATCCTAGCAGCCAGGCGATAGAGGGCCTTGTGTTTCCTGCCTGAGAGTCTGCCCTCTTCCTCCTGCTCCTGCTGCTACAGAAGCCTGCTGCAGTTATGTGCACCCAGCCACATCCAGATGTGCCCTTTGTGCTTTAAATACTTGTGTTTTCAGCTAATTCAGCCCTCGTAATTTGGTCCACTGCTGTCTTTGCATTATGCTGCCCTGGTGATTTGGCCCCTGCAGCCTCAGCCCTTGTGCTTTTGGCCACTGCAGCCGTTGTAGTTTTGCTGCCCTTGTGTTTTTGACCTCTGTATCCCTTAGGTTTTGCAACCCTTGTGACTTTGGCCACAGCAGCCTCAGCTCATGCAAACTCACCTGCTGCCGCTGCATGAGCTCTTGCTGCTCAAGCTGCAGGTCCAACAGTTGCTGCGCGTTCTTGTCTGTTGCTTCGGCTTCTAGTGCAGCCCAGCGGTCACACAAGGCCTGCACGTCCGCCTCAGCAGCAGCAGCCTCTGCCTGCTCACTGGCCCTGGCTTCTGCTTCCAAAGAGGCCAAAGCCGCCTCTGCAAAGAAGCAACAGGGGCAGGCAGGATGCGAAGCAGCTCCACTCACAGGAAAGGCAGCCCAAAGTTGCTGGTCGCTGCTCAGAGAGAGGATTTGCATGCGCTCGCGACACATACATCATGTATACATGTATATGATATGCGTACATATGTGTACGTCGTTATGCATTTTTTGGTTGCCATCCAGGTATTGACGCAGATTTGCCGGCCCGCTCTTACCTGCCCTGCTCCCCCCATCAACATAGCCACAGGCCTCCAAAACTCGAAAGATCATTGGCTTCGGGTCTTGGCACAGAACTGCAGTTGTGTGGCAGATATGCACATACATGAGCATAGCTGGTCCATACTGTTACTACATGCAGAAGAAAGAAACTCGGGATGCAGTTGGAATGGTTGCACCTAAGCTGACAGAGACATGGGAACAGTTTCAGGACAGCCTCCCATTTGTGTGTGTGAGGGGTTCAGGAGGGGCTGCATAATCTATACAGGGCAAGCTAGCACAGATAATGAGCAGCAGCTAACACAGGTGCCAATGGCTTAAAGGCTGCATTTTGACTGACAGCAATTTATGTGTAAACCTGCAGAGGGGGCTATCTGAGGCCCAAAATTAGGTGTTTTTTGCCATGGTTTTTTGCATGCTCTTTGCCTATGTGCACCCCAACTGGTAAGCTTTAAACTTGGATTCATCTGGATTTCTATAGCACTAGAGTTTCAATCTTGCAAGTTGGGGTGCACATGCCTAATTAGCCGTGGCGTGAACCCTACTTTTTACCACCAAAACTCCACATCTGACCACCCACTGGACCAAATCGAAAAATTCTTGGTGATTTAAAGTACTTGTACCAAATGAATATTATTGCAAAAGAAATGGAGTGAAAAGACCCAGTGGTTGGTGAGATACAGAATTTCAGCCATGTACCTTAAAGAAATAACAGCACAAGTGGAGTGCCAAAAAGGCAACTTTTCAACTTCCTTCTTTCCTATTTATGAATATGCAGGATGTTAGCATTGTACATTGGGGTTGTAAAACAAAATTTTGGGAGTGTAAAATGGTCCCAGGGTGGAGCTGTGGGCCGTTTTTGGGTGATCTGAGGCCAGGAGAGTGCCAGGAGAGTGCCCAGACTGGGGTACTCCAATTTTCATCATTTTTGGATAGTGTAATATTTTTTAATATAATAATAGTTGGTCATAATGAGATTCGAGAAAGGAACTCGAGAAATAGCATTTTTGGCAATATAGGCCAGATAGCCCCTCTGGTAAACCTGACGAGTCACAAAAGGCCCTCACCAGTGCACTGCAGGGCCCCTATCAGCCTAGAGCCATGGCTGACAATTTTTAATCTCCAAAATTGAAGAGTGACAAGAGGCCCTCACTCACCGGCACAATGCAGGGCTGTCATATTATTAGGGCCCCTGTCAGCAGGAGATGCACCAGCACTGAGCAGCAACCCAGCAGCATCCAGCTGGCTCAGGAGCACGGCAGCGTGGAGTGGAGTGACCTACAAGCAAATAAAAAACGTCGGAATGCAGGAGCTTGTGTGTGTATGTATGTGTGTGTGTGTGCGCACGTGACCCAGCCATGAAGCCATGCTCCACAAAGCTGGCTGCTATCAAGGGCGGCACAGCAGCCTCTTCAACCTCAATACCCCAAAAATATGTGTAAAGAGATGATGGTGCGGCACAACAGGAGGAAACCCTTGGGACTGGTACAGCCCCTGCTCCTACAGTGACATGAAGCCATCACAGACTCTCCGCCACAATTCAATGGAGGCAACATGCACTGTGGGCTGCAGCGCTTTTGCTCACTGAATGTGACGTTAGAGCTTGCGTGCCATGATCAGCTGTGTAGCCTCGTCACTTTTGATCTCACACTAACTGTAGGTTTGCACTTACGATCTACGAGCTTCAGGCTCTTGGCTTCAGTCTGAAGCCAACACCCTGTTTATGCAAACAAGTAGTACTGTGCTTGCACTTGCTTGAATATGCACGTACACGCTCAGCACGTGTTTGCGCGCACACACGCACGCACACGCACACACACACACACACACACACACACACACACACACACACAGATACACACACGCACGCATGCACCCACACGCACCCACATACACGCACACGTGCAGAAGTGAGCATGGCAGGTCCTGAAACAAGTAATTTGTTTTCAAGAAAATTGACCACAGCTGCCTGCTCCTGAAAATTTACCTCGAACTTGTTTTTGGTGCGCAAGTCACAACTGTTTTCCAGCAGGCGCTGTAATAATCCTGTGTCGCCAGCCGCAGCTGCCCTGGAAACAATGTAGGCATGTGTGTTTGTGTGTGTGTCTGTGTGTGTGTGTGTGTGTGTGTGTGTGTGTGTGTGTGTGTGTGTGTGTGTGTGTGTGTGTGTGTGTGTGTGTGTGTGTGTGTGTGTGTATGTGTGTGTCTGTGTTTGTGTGTGTCAAATAAAAGAATATTGGGGCACATTGTTTTTTTTCCTGTCCTCTTGCATGCACCGAACAGACGCACCTGTGCACTTGTGTGTTGCCAAAGGCATCATGGCTTCCATCTCCATCAGCCAATTTAAGCCCTACATTGATCCAAATTGACATGCCGTTATCCAACAGGACATTGGCCGCAGGTTATCATTATTGTGTGTGTGTGTGTGTGTGTGTGTGTGTGTGTGTGTGTGTGTGTGTGTGTGTGTGTGTGTGTGTGTGTGTGTGTGTGTGTGTGTGTGTTGCAAGTTCCCTGCAGGCAATGCCTACCTCCCAGCTCATCTTCCTGCCCCAATGGCTGGAGCAAGTCAAAGCCATGTCTCCACTCAAAGGGCTGCTCTAAGGCACTGCCACTGCTGCGACTGGTCAACAAGTCCGGCGATTGTGCCCTGGTGATAAGAACACTCATCAACACGACACGAAGAACATCAGTCACCCCGGGGGATGGTTCCAAAAAAAGGGAATTAGGGAACAATAGCTTTAAAAGTTTAAGCGTTTGAGGCAAAGGACGAGCGAGCCGATTGCAAGCCCGAGCCCCAGTCAGCAATTTGAGCTATTCGCAATTTCAACGCTCTGCAGGGTCAATATCAAAGGCCAAATTCTTTTCATTTTCTGATGGGGTTGTTGAATACCGTAGAGAAATGTGTCTCCTAAATGCAAGCCGGTTCGTCCCCAGCACAACCCTTTCAGAATCTTCCTTTTGGCAGTAATCCTTGTATTGCCAAGGCACATAAGATATGTGACTCATTCTTTCCCTTTCAGCCCAGTCTTGGCCTGCAATTTGACCTTATTTTAACAAGCCCTGACTTGCACGCCAGTCCAACCTCTTCCTCTCTACACCAAGAACAATTTTTTCCATTCCCTTCAGATACAAGTGTGTCCTATGGGACTTTGTGAGTTGAGCTTTTTTTGGTCAGGTCTGGTCACAGGCCTTAGTGTTTCCGCTCAGCTGCCTTTGTAACCGCTAGCGGATATAGCGTTGTAATCTTAAGCAACGTTAATGGAGTTAAGCAAGGTTGTCCTCTGTCCCCTCTCCTGTTTTCTCTGTACATCAATGACATGGGCAGAGATATAATTGATAGAGATACAATTAAGGTATAAGAGGTGCTTTGACTGGGGATGGAGTGAATGGTGCATCTAAACACGTGTTTGATACATGCTATATGCAGATGACTTGCGGATGTTTTGAGTTTAACTACCGTTGACCCGGATGACCAGATGACTTGCAGATGACTTGAGTTTAACTACCAATGACCCAGGTGAAAAGCAAGTTATGCTGAATAGGTTATGAGCTTATGCAGTGAGAAAAGGGCTGACTGTCAATACATCAAAATCAAAGGCCATGCATTTCAATAGTAGGTCGTGTTCTTCTCTGCCTACTTTCATGTATGGAGACGTGGCTCTTCCAGAAAAAGAGCAGTTTAGATACCTCGGAATGCTTGTGGACAAGCACATGAGTTTGAAAGTGTCTGAGGAGCATGCAGTGCGGCTTTACATGGCTGCCCAGCAAAGGATTAAGGAGTTTGTGCATGAACATGATCAAAGGATTAGGCCGCATGCTCTGATTTGGCTCTCTAAGGCATGTATGGCATTCCGGCTGGGATATAAACATGCCAAGTGTGGGATACAAGGGTTACAAGGGTTACAAGGGAAAAAAGGCCTCAGTCAAGACGTTTGACTGCTAGCCTGTTCATAAAAACACATGAGGTCATGAAGAGAAAAAGGAAGTTTGTTGTTATCCTGGTTTAGAAAAGTATCGATATCCTGGGAATTAACATGGTGAATGGTGCCTAGACAGGACATCCTGTGGGAGACGTGGAGGTGTAGGAAAGAGAAGTTGTGCTCAAAAAGTGAGGCATACTTTTGACGGAGAGAGCAGACCTGGGGATTGGAGCATCTGAACAACACATGTTTTTCATCTTGTGTGCCATCAGAATCACAGATATCACAGACCGGGGAAGTACTATTGGACCAAGTTGCCCGTTCACCTCGGAAAGCGTGGGGTACAGAGTGTGGGGTACAGAGTACTTACGAGAAGGCAGTGAGTTCAAAAGCCAATTACAGAAAAGGCAATTATGCTCTTTAAGGCGTTTTTTAGGTGTGAAGAGTACTGCCACGAACTGGCCAGTATTGAGAGAGTGTGGCCAAGAGCCCTTACAGTTCTATTGGTTTAGGGCTATTGTTTAGTTTTTCAACAATATGCCTGTTTCTAACAGTGAAACACTACGCCAAGTGCTGAACGCAGATTTACACCTTGCTGATATGGATGAGTCCTGTTGGTCTGCACATGTGTCTCAGTCATTTAGTGGCATGCGCAATGAGGAGGTGTTTAAACAGAAATTGCTGAGTGCTTCCAAGGTACCCAAGCAGGATTTTTTTAGGAGGTTTGAGGTACAGACAGCAGAAGGTTTGGAGGGAACTTCCCTGAAGCGGATGCTCTAAGTCCCCGAGAGGTGAATATGAAAGCATGACTTACCATCATTGGTGCGGAAAACCTTTAAATCAAAAAGCACAAACACCCTTTTGTATCCCACCATATTTATCTAAGGATCTGGATAACTTAAATTTTGAAAGGAGTTATGAGGAACGCGAGTAGGTTTAGGCTTCGTGCCCTCTGCTTAAAGGAGAAGTCCTGTAAATGGCTGGGTGTTTCAAATTTATGTGATAAGTAGGAGTGTCCAGGACGAGAAACATCTTCCTTTCTATTGCAATTGCTTTGAGTTGTCTGAGCTGCAGAAAATACAAGGACCTGTTCATTGATCTTTTTAAACCATTAATACTTTCGCCCAGCTTCCAGACGCTGTCTTTATTCCCTTCATGGCGAGCTTCCACATTTTGACTGATGTTGAGATCAATGCTTTTTTTAATCAAGGCTCGTGTAGATTTTCAATTTGTCAGAATTGGTTTCAATTTTGATGCTGGATGAGAATGTTTCACCAGCAGCCGATCAGCCAGAATCTTGGGCTGTAGGCCACCCCCCTTGTAGCCCCTCGTATACACATGGGCTTTCATTGAATGAAATGCTGCTTTAGCAGCAGTGATCCAGTTTGTAGAGAAATTGAGCACCCAAAGCTGAGTTGTGCATTGAGACTGCATGCTGGCAAAAGCACACATCGATCAGATTAAATGTGATCACAGGGAAACCTTCAGCCAGGCTATTCAGCTGATCGGCCTGTGACTGGCCCATGCCAGCCAACAGCAAATCTGTACACTCAAATATGAACGCAAATCTGATTACGATCATCATAACTTCTCATGATCAAAAACTTAGGATGAGCGTGAGCGAGGAGGCCTCAAAGACAAAAAGCAGGCCGTATTCCTCTGACCTCGCACTCCCATGTGTCCTTGATTGCTCTCTGGATCGCCTCTGACACTCTTTGGAGCCCCTAAAAGAGCTTGGTCTTGACACTCATACAGCCAAAGCTTTTTTTTAAAGCTTTATGCTCATTCTGTCCAGTACGCCTATAAACTTGCTAGCACCAGACGCGTTCTTGAGAAGACTTCTCTCAACTCTCATCGCCAAGATCAGGCACGGGCTACTGCTAGTAACCCTCCTGATCCCCATTGACTTCTTGTTTCTCTTGGTGAAGGGGATACACGGTGCCTCAGCCCTAGGTATCCTCTTTTCCTTAATTGATGCGGGAAGAGCCTTCGCTGCCTGCATAATTTTTCTTTTTCTGACGAAAGACTTGTATAAAGAATCCAGATGCTTTCTACCATTCTATAGCTAGCTAGGATATCGTTTCCCCCCTCTGATAGAGACTCCAACAAAAATTACAAAATAATTTGTTTCAATCCTGAAGCAATAACTTTTCATGTTTGGCCGACGCAGCCCGGCAAGCCAAATAGCCAACCTACCTGGCTGAAGGCCACTCCCAAAGTACTTGAGTGACCATATCATCATCTGATGAGGCAAAATTTAAAAAAATTATTTTGCCACTTGACAATGAGGCCAGCATGGTCTTTCCTTTCCTTTCCTTTCCTCCCCCCCCCCCCTTCCAAATTGAACGAAAAATACGAAGGACTGTATGACTGCCCCACCAAAGTTCTACGAGAGCACCGCACAGTTTCCAGAAGTAGTGCGCATCAACAAACCAAAATGTGGTTTCTTGTCCCGAGAAAACCCCGGGGGCCCACTTACAGAGAGCCCCACGATCTCACGAAGCAAATCCTCAATGCAACCACCCTCAAGTAAGAACCTCCTTTTAGCGCGCATCTCTCTGCCACAGTACCCCCGTGCCCACTCCGCGCCAAAGAGCAAGGCGCAGCAAGCTTATGCATAGCTTGACCAATGAAAGAGACGCATTCTAGCAAAGTTGAACAAGCATGTTTAAGCACGTTTGTAAAACATTGATTGGTAAACCAGGCCACTTAATTTAAGCCTATTGCACGGCATAGGCCAAAGCCTCCATGAGCTGCTCACCACGCACCATGTTGATGTGGTGAGAGGGTAATAAAAAGGGTGAATATGACAGTGGGAGCTGCATTTCTTGTCAGAATGCGCCTCAGCCTCAACCCCTGCCTTCAATGCCACGGTCTGTCCATCGCACCCTCATCCTGGTATTTACCTGCATCTGCTGGCGCACTCAACTTGCTGTCATCCCCCGCGTTCCCCATTCCCCTCACTTCTTCCAAGCCGCTCTCCATGAGCTCGGCCAGGCTGAGGCCCCCTCCAGCTGCACCCACTTGCCCTTGTGCGGAACCACCTCCTTGCGTGCCCTCATGGGCGTCATTTCCAGCCTTGGTCCCCACCTGCATCGCATCCCAACAAATGCATGGTGCGCCTCAACAAATGTGCGTTGATAGAAAGATCAACACCTGGACTCAGATTGAGTGAAAGGGTCCAGATAGACCACATTAAATATGGCCGCCACTTCTCCAGTTGCAAATGCCAACAGGCAGGTATGGAGAACTGAATCCAAGTTATTGAAAATGCAAACCAGGTACAGTGTGTCTCCCCTCCAAGAAATGCAACGCACACAGGAGAAGGGCAACTTGTGTATCAAACTAGCTGTGCGGCCAGCAACAAAGTTGAAAAACCCACCTTGGCCAAGATCTGGCTCAATGTCTGCTTGGGTGGCTGTGCCTTCGATGCCTCTTCCCCGCCATTTGGAGGTGCAGGACAGGGGTCTGCTGGAATTTCCTTCTGCTGCTGCTGCTGCTGCTGCTGCTGCTGCATTTTTGGCGGCTGCCCATGCTGCTGCAGCAACCCAGACCAGGGGTCCTTTGAAAATGTGGGCTTGTAGTACCGAGCCATCGGGTCACTCCCTCCAGCTCCACCTCCTGGTCCCCCAAAACCACGACCTCCTCCCCTTCCGCCTCTTCCCATACCAGGGTTACTTCCCATGTTGGGCATGTCACCACCCCCACCTCCCCTGCCACCCATGCCTATCCCTGCCCTGCTTTGTGGCTGGCCGCCGCTGCTAGGGAAAGCGCCACCTTCCAACTCTGGCAAACAAGGCAGGGCAGCAGAGCAGAGGTGTGCAAGATTGTGGCACCTTTCGTGCCCCGAGCACAAGCCTGGAGCTGACAGTCTGCAACGGAAGTGTGCGCGCATTGCACAGGGGCACAAATGCACGTGACATAGCAAATGCAGAGGAGGCGAACATGAGGCAAATGGGGCTGCGCTGCAAGGACGGTGCGGCAGAGTGTGTAACACAGGGACAATCCCTGATGACTGGCAATGAGGGAGGACCAGGATTAGCTTTCTTCTATGAAAGCAGTGTAGGTGAAAAACATGGGGCTCAGGACTGGCAGGGCTTCAGGCTCGGCTTTGGACAGTGCCAGCAATGCCAGAGAAAGCATCAACTTAAGACCGGCATCTAATCAAAAAGATGGTCAGCTCACCCTCTGGTCCTGCCGTGCGGGCCATCTTGGGGCTGGCACCGAAATCATCGAATGCAGGCCTCCGCCCTCCCCCCCTGCCCCCAGACCCCCCTCCCCTGCCCCAACCCCTCCCTTGCTGCTGCCAGCCTTGCTGCTGGTGCTGCGAGGCATGCCAGCCTTGTTGAGGCTGGCCCAGGGATACAGAAGACCCTGGGGCTTGGGGGGCCAGCCACGGTGGTGGTGGTGCTGGGTAGGGGGTCTGCATCTGTGCTGGGTGGTGGGGAGGTGGAAAATGGGCGGAAACGGGCTGCTGCTGCGGCCACGTTCCCTGCTGCTGCAGCTGCGGTGATTGGTGGTGAAGGTGGTGTTGGGGCGGCATTGGTACACCAGCGGGAGGAGTCATGGTGAAGGGGGGTGGGCCTGATGGAGGTGCGGCAGGACGCCAATGGGGATGCATGGGGGCATGGTTGCCTGGGGGTGGCCGAGGGGGTGGTGGGCCAGGAGCGAGGCCTCTGGCCCCTGCAAGTTTGCCATAAAGTTAGGGATGGGTTAGAGGGGTTGCATGCCTGTCAAAAGAGGCTTTGAAGAGGCTCAAATAGGCCCCCAAAGGCTCAGCTCAGCACCTTTGACTAAATGCTCAACCCCCTTTACCCAAGCCTACACATGTATAGGTCTAAAACCTTTCTTTTTTCAAGGCAGGCCTCCTTGATGCAAAGCCTAGTAATAATGTGCTAAATTGTTCACATCCTTGATGCAAAGCCTGCGCTACACTATCTGCATTCTTCCCTTTGTAATCAAGCCTCCCAACTACAGGATGAGAAGAGCAGTTTCCGGGACACTCAACACACAGGATCTGCATCATGCTCAACCAGACTGTGCTCAACCCCCCCTACCTTGCTTAGTCCTAAAGTGGGCACCAGTGTGCATGCAAGCGCACACATGCAGACTCCCACCCCACCCCCATCCATGCAATAAGTACACAGCAACCCACCTGAGGCTGTGCTGTGTTTTATGCCCCTCACTCCTCCTGGGGCATACGCAGCCAAAGGGTCACTGCAAAAGAGCAAAAGATCCTGGCAACAGTTTGTTAGTTAAAGGGTCAGAAAAACTGAAAAGGTCATTGTTAGCATGCTTCAAAAGGAAAGGGCAATTGTGCACGCATCTCTTGATAACGCTGCTCAGGGACCATCCTCTGGCCTGTGCATAACAAGAACAGTGCATTGCAAGAAACAAAACAAATCTCTCCTAATTTTGCTCTTTCGGCTCATGGCCTGGAAGTGTCAGTGCAGAGTGTGCAAATCCAGCACACCAATCGTTCATTCACAGCTTGACATGTTTGCACCTTGGCAGGCATGCGTGGTCAGGCGCTGCTCATGCGCTTCTCTAGCACATTAAAGTGCACACACACAATATTTTTTAAAACAAGTTTGCAAAATCCAAATGCAAGGTGCATTACACATCTGCACCCTGGCTGGCTCGCATGGCTGGACGGTATGCATGTGTTTCAAAATACACAAAGATGTATGTGTGTGTATGTGTGCGTGTATGTGTGTGTGTGCTTGTGTGCCGCGTGCGTGTGTGTGTGTGTGTGCGTGCGTGTGTGCATGCGTGTGTGTGTGTCTGTGTGTGTGTGTGTGTGTGTGTGTGTGTGTGTGTGTGTGTGTGTGTGTGTGTGTGTGTGTGTGTGTGTGTGTGTGTGTGTGTGTGTGTGTGTGTGTGTGTGTGTGTGTGTGTGTGTGCGTGCGCGCGCGGACGTGTGTGCGCGTGTGCGTGTGTGTGTGTGTGTGTGTGTGTGCGTGTGTGTGTGTGTGTGTGTGTGTGTGCGCGCGCGCACGTGTGTGCGCGTGTGCGTGTGTGCATGTGCATGTGTGTGTGTGTATGTGTGTGTGTGTGTGTGTGTCCGCGTGTGTGCATGTGCGTGTGCGTGTGTGTGTGTGTGTGTGTGTGTGTGTGTGTGTGTGTGTGCATGTGTGTGTGTGTGTGTGTGTGTGTGTTTGTATGTGCGCGCGCGTTTGTGCTCTCAAGTATACTTTGCCATGCCTACCTGTAGAAAGAGAACGGTGCTGGCTCCGGCTCTTTGTCTTCATCAGCTAATGGATTCCACATGGATAGATGACTTGGGTCCTTTCAGCTGATTATGTTTTTATGTTAGACACATCTGCACAGAGTTGCAACTCCGCAGCGCAATATGATTTCTGCTCTTTTTAAATTAAAAATCAACAGCCACTCGCTCAGGCACAGCCTTCTTTTCTCGACAAACAATGTGCAGCGAGGGGAGCATCCTGTGCCTTGGCAATCCGCTGCTTGATGTGTCCGCCAATGTGGATGCGGCGTTCCTGAAGAAGTATGACGTGAGTGTGTGAGCTCTGCTCGCAGCGCGACATGCATGCTTGCATGGTCCTTGGATTGATCAGAGCGATGGCTGCTCCTGCCCACCCGCAGTTGCAAGCTGCCAACCAGATTCTGGCGGAGGACAAGCACCTGCCCATGTACCAGGTACATTGACTGATGGTGTATGGCTTTGTAAGCTATTGCTTACCCAGATAGTCCCTGCAACACAGCTGTTGAGGTTGATCCCCCAGGGGACTCATCAAAATGGGTAATCCAAGTCCAGACTCCTTTCTGGAGTAAGAAACTGCCTTCTACTTTTGCTTTCTAGAAGTTAGCTGGAATGTCAACACGCTGCTGTCCCTGCCTGACCTAAACTACACCTACCCACACGTTTTTTTACATGTACTTCAAGTTAATGCCCCTTGCCAACACTGCATGCATTTTGACAAAAACAAATTCTCATTCATTGCATTAACCCTTCAGCAAGTAAATCAGTACAACACTGGCACAGATACATTCACTCATCCCCAGAACACGCTCACTTCATGAAGTGAAAGTGGTGCCAAGACAACGCTGCCTCGCGACACCATCTCAGTAAAACTCCGTTTTAAAAATGAAGCACCTCCTGGCCTGCCTGGGCAAATGCTGTGTGCAGCAGCTTAGCAACAGTGCCAACGGTCAGCAGAGAAAGCAGGGAACCTATTGATGATGATTCAGGAATGTGTCATGTGGGGCACGAGAAGTGTTGTGGCGCACTTGAAGTCCAATTTGCAATCCCTGGTACTTTGATATGCGTACTCTCCTTGTATGGCTTCCTGTAATAACAGCTTTGCCTCCAGAGAATGAAGCACCGCTTCCATGAGGTCATGCACATGTGTAAAACCTTGGGATGCCGGTGACATGAGTCCATGCTTGACTCCATGGCATACAGAAAGTTAAAAAAAAGCAATGTTGGCAGTGGAAACACTTTCTACATCAATCACAGGAATGGCCGTGAGGCCCCCTTCCCCTTTGACGTTAGGCATGGTTCTCTTCAAATGCACACACAGGAGCTGGCTGCGCGGCCAGATGTGGAGTACATTGCAGGGGGTGCTGGCCAGAACTCCGTGCGCGTAGCACAGTGGATGCTGCAGGTGCCAAATGCAACTGCCTACATGGGCTGTGTTGGCGCTGACGACTTTGCTAACCGCATGACGGAGCAGGCCAAGAAGGATGGCGTCCAAGTAAGTAGTATCACATCACTGATATGTGTTTTCAGCAGCACCATGTGTGTGTATGTGTGCATGCAGGCTTGGCTACTTATGCAGCTTCTGCCTTTCACAAGTAAATCCTTGCACCTTTTAGGCATTAGAAAATTACAGAGTTCGACAAGTAATTGCTGGTTTGGAGTTACTGCCTGAGGCACTGCACCCTGAAATGTGCGTTCAGATTCAGTGTCCATCACCAAGCTTGTATGTCCCAGAGGGCAAGGGAAATGATAATCTTGTTAAACAAGAAAATGACGTTTTTTTTGTTGAACTCAAGATTCTTGTTTGATCAAGGAGTTGTTGGTCTTGTGGCTTAATTCACTGTAAGGGGGCCTGGCTTTTGTCCCGCTTCTCCTCCCTTAGATGAAGGGGCGACACAGTGCCTCCACCCTAGGTATCCTCTTTTTCTGGGTTGATGTAGATGGGTCCAAAACTTGTTGTGCTGTTTGTTGTGCCTGGCATGTGCAGGTGCGTTATCAGGTGGACCCCAACACTCCCACTGGAAAGTGCGCGGTGTGTGTGACCGGCATCGAGCGCTCTCTGGTGGCCCACCTGGCTGCCGCCAACAACTTCAAGGTAAGCAGCCGCAAAATGCGTGAAGGGGCCGGATATCAGCAGTCGAACATGCGATGTTACAAAGAAACAGCTGTCACATTGAGCACCTGTGTACGTCTATTGCACAATGAGCATTTCTCGGAAGGGGACCTTGACGGCCTGGGCAAGAGCGTGAGATGTGCACATAATGAGTGCAGCCCTTCCCACTCCTTCTTGCTATTGATCCACAAACTAAAGCACACTGGTCTTAGATGGGGTCATGGTGCACTTTAGATAACTAAACTTACCTGAGCCAAGGCAACATGTGTCCGGGGGTCAAGCATGTCAAGACAAACACCCAAGGCAGCTGCCGCAGCGACCAGGAAGTCATCAAGGGTGGCAAATAGGGTACGAGGTTTGTACATGCTGTACACCAGTATACACTCAGTATAAGAATGTGTATGTGGTATACAGTTTCAAACTCATAAACTCAGTGAGCTCAGTGTGAATTCTGTGTGCCTCGGAAAGTCGGGATTTATGAATTTATGTGCTTGGCTCCCAAATTGGCAGTAATGAAGGTGTTGTGTTGGAGGGGAGGCAGGTGCATTTAGGCAAATGTGAGCCAAACAAGTTGCTTGCAAGGCTCAGGCAGCCTGCCCTTCTCAAAGAGCATAAGCAGAGGGTTGACAATCAATCATCATGCTGAGGACCTGCCAGGGAAGTCATGCGCTCTGAGGCACACGCGGTGCAAGGATACCCAAAGCACAGCACACCTCATGCGAGCAGCCTATGGAGCCTGAGGCGACGGAGCTGGATCTGTCAGGGGATTGACCCAGTGGCGGTGTGCGCAAGGCAACACAGCAGCCGCCGACCAGCACCTTCATGCCTTTCTTGAAACAGAGCTTGACTTCCACAACGATTTTGCGGGTGTGTCATGGCAGCTGAGGTCCCATTCAGGATGCTAAACAGCCCTGTTGTGCGCACAGCCCCCAACAGATTAGGCAACCTTGGCGGGATGTGCAATCAGGTATTGTCTCAGTCTGGCGAACTCTTGAAGAGACAACACACCTGTGAGGGACCGTGGTTGGGGGTCATCCGGCAACCAGGAATAGCGGTCAGATGCAGTGGAGCTGCAGATGGATGCAGTGGGCTACAGGATGCTTTCTCCCAGCTTTGTGGACAGCCTCTTAATGCATAAAGACAGCTGTAAAGCGCAGCATTGAAATGCTCAAAGCGGTGGTAGTATGGGTGTGAGCAGCCCTCAAATACGGTCGCGCGTGTAAAGGATGGTTTGAACCACCCGTCACCTTCGGCTCCATATGTTTGTACAGTAGCAGCATCAGCAGTGGATCCCTGGGAACCCCAACCCCTACCCCACGTAAAATTGATGCCATTTCTCTTGATTTGTGGCCTAGTTTAGGTATACCTGCATATCAGGCCTTTTTTTTCGCGTATAAGTAATACGATCGTATTAAAATCCGGGATTTTGAAAGTTGAAATTCGTATTAAAATGGGTGATGTGCCCCGAAGGGGCGCATCGACCATTTTGGCCCCCTTTCAGACCTCTGAAGGGACCTGGATTCAGGCATCAGCGGTCAGCAGCAACAAAGTCGTCATTTTAGCAGCTCAACGCAATGCAAGTCGTCCTTTTTGAGCAAGGAGTGAGCAACAGTCTGGACCGAGGCTTGCTGGGTGCAGGGGTGATGCTGACAAGCTTGAGGAGTGGGATAGCAGCATCAACTGCACAGTGGGAGCAGCAGCGCACTTGAGCATGAGCCAGCATGGAAGAAGCAGGCTCCAGTGCATGCAACAGTGACAAGCATGGAGTTTGATTAATGTCCTCCCTAGACCCTGTTGCAACTGGCAGGTGGCTAGACGCAAAAAAGCGTGGAGGATGCAGGCTAGGAGGGGATGTTTGTTACGCAAAGTCTGCTTGGCGGGACCATGGGACCCTTGGATTTTCATAACTTGAACATTTGAAGGTGCACAGATGTTAGAACTTTCTTGCTTGATGGACTGGTTGGCATGCAAAGCGTGTGAGCAGGTGATGAACGTGGAGTTGTGCTTGTGCTTTAAGCGCCAAGGCACAGCACAGTGCAGCAGTAAAGGAAGTAGATGTTACTTTGCGGGCTTGGTTGGGGGGCAAAGTATTAAAATGGCACTCCTCATAAAGGGGGATTTCCCTCATAGTATTGAAATCTCGGTTGTGCCAAAACAAAAAAAAAAGGCCTGCTGCATATACTGCAGTATGTCTACCTTTCACCAGATACACTAGTACACCTCGCACCCTAGTGTCAAAAAATAGTTCCCCAGTATTGCAGGTGTTCATCTCTGTGCCATGTATGGTCAAAAGGCAACATACGCGCACACACACACACGCACACATGCATGCTTACCCTGCACACCATTGATTGACATTCAAGAGCAGGTCAGGGACAGAGACTAAGCTCATGTGGCAGATGCCCAGGCGAGCCCCTACACCTACAGCCCGTTCAAACCATCTGGCAAACGCGCATGCTCTTTGGCACAGGCTGACTTTGCCATGAAGAACTGGGACCTGGTTGAGAAGGCCCGTGTGGTGTACATGTCTGGATTCTTCATCACCGTCTCTCCTGAGGCCATCATGAACGTGGCCAGGCATGTGGCAGAGAACGACAAGATCCTGTGCATGGTGCGTGCAGATGGGGTGACTCTCCTGCCATGCGCTGTCCTCTGAGGCTTTCTCTGTTTGCTCACCCCAAGCTTGATGCAATCTACGCAAGGACAAGATTCTGGTCGGCACAAAAAAGGAGGTGCAGCACTTGCTGCTGCTGGTCTTGTACACTGAGCAAGTAGGCTCCAATCAGTGTGTGTTTGCAGAGGTCGTGCTCTTAGTAAGCAGGCCCAAGTGAGTGTGTGTTTGTGGAGTTCCTGCGCCGAGCAACTGGGCTCAAGTTAGTGTGTGTTTGGGGAGGTTGTACAGATACCAACTGGGCTCGAGTGAACTGATTGAGCTCAAGCCAAGTGTGGCCTCAACTCAGTGTGTACGTGCATGAGCCACAGCACTTTGGAACCTGTGGTCCACGCCAGCACTTGAGCAACAACTAGCACACAGACATACAACATTCTTACAACATGTATAGCAACTAGCTGTAAGCAAGTGACTTTGGGAAGAAGGGCTGCTTGTACTCATGGCCTGCGCTTGTTCCTGCAGAACCTGTCCGCCCCGTTCATCATGCAAGTGCCCCCCTTCAAGAAGACCCTCATGGACGCCATCCCCTACATGGACTTCCTGTT
This sequence comes from Dunaliella primolecta, assembly GCA_914767535.2. Taxonomy (NCBI): domain Eukaryota; kingdom Viridiplantae; phylum Chlorophyta; class Chlorophyceae; order Chlamydomonadales; family Dunaliellaceae; genus Dunaliella; species Dunaliella primolecta. The sequence continues at coordinate 7,574,910 of OU611760.1, read as the reverse complement.
CGGCAATGAGGTATGCTTGCATGCATGCATGCGTTCAAGTGCGTGTGTGTATGTGTCTGAAGGAAGGCAAATGGAGAATGGGTTGCGGTAGAGTGTTTCATTCTTCTCCCAGTGAAGTTTATTAGGGATACAGATAATTAAATCTGGATCTGGTGCACGCAAACGTGCGGAGCTAGGAATGGCATCACTGGAGACATCATTTATGGCATCTGACCACAGCACAAAGCAGGACAGTGTCTTCCTTTGATATTCTAATATCAGTGAGTATCACAAAGCTGAGGTACAGAGACAAGCACGGGCCCAGCGGCTAGGCGCTGCAGCTTGAATTGAAATGACATGATGTGAACATGCAGCAGCGAGGCAAGCACATACTTTGAACATGCAGCAGCAAAGCAAGCACACCCTATAGCGGCCTCATGCATCACTCATACACTGTGTGTACTGCCAGCCTACATGGCTTGGAACTTCACCCTCTGCTTGGGTCTTTGCAGTCGTGGCTAAAAAATGCTAATCAGCCAGGATGCCGAGCTGTAGGCCTCCTTGTAGTCTCATGTAATCCCTTGTCATGCAACTCTGCTTGAAAAGTGTTGCCATGTGCTTGAGCCCCTGGAGCTTGGCCCGAAGGGATGCTTTTTTTATATGCAGCCTGGTTTGCTCACAGCTGCAAGGCAGGTGCATTTGCTCCCAATAAGGCGACTGAACATTTTGTCTGCATCACTTTGCAGTCACCTGTCCTGGAGAAAAACAGAAAGGACAGCTTGTCAAGAGCTCCCTTTTCACAATACAGGAGTTGTGATCCCTCTGCTTTTCCAGCCTTTCCTGCAGAGTTCCGCTATCCTTGTATGACCTCTTGCAGGCTGAGGCTGAGGAGTTTGCCAAGAGTGAGGGCTGGCCCTCCAACGATCTGGAGCAGGTTGCTCTGAAGGTACGTGTGCACTTCATGGACTGAAAGCAAACGGTGGTTGAAGGCAGGAGTGCATGTGTGTGCAGACCTTGCAACAGGACCAGGCCTTTGTGCATGCCAGAACTTTGGCCTGAAAGCGCTGCAAAGGTGCCTTCAGACGAGATTCATAGGCGTGAACAAGTAACCCCAAGTAAGTGTAGAGCGTTGCGGCAAGTTTGCAAGGTTCATAGGAAGACTTCAAGCTGCGCTTCATACCACGGCCCCATTTTGCTGAAGGGCCTCTGCTGCATCGAGGGAGGTGCTCAAAAGTACAGTCATGTTCAATTTTTGAGTGTCAATACTAGTGTCAGCACTAGTGCCATAGTCATACAAATTTTTGTATTGAGGGAAATTTAGTGCCATAGTCATACAAGTTTTTGTTTTGAGGGAAATTTAGTGCCATAGTCATACAAGTTTTTGTTTTGAGGGAAATTTAGTGCCATAGTCATACAAGTTTTTGTTTTGAGGGAAATTTGAGCGCGCAAGACATGCTTCCATGTGCTTCCTTTTCAATCCAAAGCAGGGTGTGAGTGCCAAGTTTGATTCAATTATGACATGTTATTATGCAGTTAGTTTTTGCTTGAGAGCACATGGTGCTTTCATGGGTTTCTGTCAATCCTGAGACAGCTGCCCCTGCTGCTGCTGCTATAACGTGCACACGCTATGCTGCCAACGCTATTGCATCTTGCGATTTGCAATTGCCCCTCAGGAGCAGGAAGGTGTGGGTTCACCATTACAACTACGACTGCACCGTGCTTTCTTCCTCTCGAATGGTAACTTGAACCTTGTGAGAGGCCCAAAAGGTTACGTGGTGACAATGTCGCCCTATACACACACATGCACACACACACATGCCTTTAATTGCAGATCTCTCGCATGCCAAAGGCAAACGGCAGTCGCCCACGCATGGTCGTCTTCACGCACGGTGCCCAGCCCACCATCATCGCCTGCGAGGGCAAGGTCCAGCTGTACCCTGTGAACCGGGTGAGTGGCAGAGGAATGTATGGTGGTGATTGATGGTGGTTTCAAATGCGCAGCACTCCTTGGGCCCTGCTGGACATGCACCCAGGCATGTGCAAGATCGTAACTCAGTTAGTCACATGTATCAGCCAGCTGAAGCTTGTGAAAGGAGTAAGTGGCAGGGATGTGACAGGAGATGAAATGAGGGATTGAGTACATCCACAGGCCAGTTTGATTGAACATAATTGAACAAGAGTGTGTGGCGTGTGTGAGTGCAGGGCTGGGGATCCCTTCCTGACCGGATGGAATCCAGTGTGGGTTATCCGTGCTGCCCTGCAAGGCCTGATGCAGTCTTGCCACAGGTCTTCTGACTTGAAATCCTCTTCCTGAAGCTAGCTAGTCAGGGCAAGCTGAGGAGGACGCTGGAACTGTGGGGAGCATGTGCTGAATGCTGTGCAGCAAGCTGACAGGCACCAGGTCCACTTACCGCTAAGGGGGGTCTGGCAGTCCTTGCTCTGCGCACTCTCTTCACGCCTACCCTGTTCAAAACTGAGGCCAGTTTTTGTCAACGACGTAAGCTGTAGGGCTGGAGTGAATGCACAAATTCGGGCACTCACCCTGCTCGTGATGTGGTTGTGTGTGCCAGGTCATACAGAGCTACTCAGGGAAGGAAGCAAAAACAGGGAGTGTCTGGCGCATGAGGGTCTATCATATCGGGAATCAGGCTGGCATTGATCACAGAAATCAGCATCGTGCAAACTGACAGCCACTTCAACATCCTCTGCTGGCCAACCCTGGTTCCCTGTGCAGATCGATCCCAAGGCCATCGTAGACACCAACGGTGCTGGTGATGCGTTTGTGGGCGGCTTCCTTAGCCAACTTGTGTGCGGCAAGCCTGTGTCCGAGTGCGTGCGTGCTGGTGAGTCCTGTGTGCGCAGTGGTGTGCTTGCTGTTGTCCTTGCTAGCGTGCTTTCTAGTGTGCTCGCGAGTGTACCTAATAGTGTGCGGTGAGCCTGTGTCTGAGTGCGTACGGGCTGATGAGCCCTGTGTGCATACTGTTGTGCTTGCTTGAGCTTGCACATGTGCAGTAAACTCCCGTCTTCAGCACGTGCATGCTGGTAAGTCCTTTGCACACACTTGTGTGCTTTTACGGGTGACAGATTTGGTGGTCATCGATGTGAAAGTCCTTGGCTGTCCTGGCAGCTCCTAACTAACTTTGAAATTGAAGACTACCCTGTGCACAGCCAGAACTGAGCTGCATCTTGCAGTTCATGCCTGTAAGCACTCAGACAACTGGAGTGCATAATGAAGGGCGTGCTTACCAATTAGCCTCCTTGTGCCATTCATGAAGACTGCCTCCTGTTGGAGTAAATTACAAGGTTGCAATGAAATTGACCAACAGTCAGGGGTTTTGGCTGCTCAGCTTGCTGGTCTATTCCAGCCAAAAAGGAAAGAAACAAGCCTCAGCAGAAGGGCAACCAAAAGTTATGGACACCATGTCAATTTTTGGGTGGAAGCCCCTGGACAGATTACCAAACCCCATTTCCGACATCCTAATCCAGACATAGAAGAGGAGTTGGTCTGCTCCTATTTGCATTCCCCATCCACCTCCATGTTAACTCCACACAAAAAGTGAAATGCGGCAGAGTTATTTGGCAGGAACTGAGTTCCTGGCGCTCTTGCTTACCTGTCCTGCCATGCACTTCTCTTCATCTGGGTTGCAAGTCCACAAATGGCCATCTTCATCATGCAATTGAACGTCTTGCAATGCCAATATCAGTCAAGTTTGAGTTGGTTCGTTACACCTTTGCCTCCACAAACCTATCAAACCTCACCCATGTGCAAGTGGCACTGACTTGTAGTCATGCACTGTGTCAAATGTATCACCCATGTACCAGCTTGTTTAGCGGGTGTTATAGCAGCAAATGCAGCTGTAGAATATCAAGTTTAACTCCACAACACATTGACTCCACCCTTGGATTCAAAGTCTGAAGGGCTTTAAGCTCAGGAACCTGATGGCATATTTTGATTCCTTTACAAATGGCCCAGAAAGTTCTCAGAGGAGGGGGGTTCACACATGTCATCAGGTTAAAATGGCATCTCCTCTCTTCTGCTACACTGTCCCTGGTTGGCACAGTTTTCCTGGAAAAGAAGAGACGTTTTATTCCTACAGGCATCTTGACTACCTCAAAATTCGCCTCCTATTGTATAGAGGACATTGTTCTGCTTGTTGATGCACTTGATTGACCTTTGACATTCTCTTTTGTTGATGCGCAGGCAACTACGCAGCATCAGTGATCATCCAGCGAGCGGGCTGCACCTTCCCTGCCAAGCCTTCCTTTGTGTGGAACTGAGCTGGGCCATTTTCTGGGGCTCCTTGGGGCTTGATGCTCTAGCCTCCATCCACAACTTTAGTGCACCAGCTTGGGTGCCTTTTACTTATAGGAGTCTTACGTTTTTTGTCGCGATCTCCCTGCAACATTTTGCTGCCTGTTCCCAGCTGTGGCCCCCTCGAATGATGCGATGCTCCGGATGCTCCAATGAATAAGAACTTTACAATGTACAATGAACAGATGAATTAGGGAACTGAATAAATGAACAGTGCTTGATAATGTCACAGTGAATGTCAAATACATGGGCAGTTGAACACAGGCGAGTTGAATACGCGTTACTGTACATTAAAATCTGCAGTACAGTACTCATGAGTCACCTTCTAGGCATGAGCATCAACATTACAGGACACCTCCCATTCTTTCCTGCTTACCAGGGGCAGTCAAGTCAAAAACAACACAATCGGCAATCAGGAACAAGCAATCCGTGCCAACTGAGTACTTTTCCTGGCGTGTCCCAGTCCAAGCTTCCGTCACAGCTGAGTAATTGCTCTGAGGATCATAGAAGCAGGACGTCTATGGCGACCAAACCAGCCCAGACTGGAGTGCAACAACCCAAAAGGTGGTCTTCAGCATAGGCTTCAAGCTGAAGTTCAGCACCCTGGTTTTTGCAGTGCAGGCCTCAGGTTCTGCACGAGAGTCGCATGCATGACATGCAATAGGCAGAAGTCTATACTGATAAGATATGGTTGCATCGCCACATCCGCCTACAAGGGCAGCTGAGCGGAAACACTGACGCCTGTAAGCAGATCCGGCCTCTGCTTAAGGAAAGCCTAGGAGCACTAAACCCAGACTCCTATAGCACAGCGGAAGGCTGGAGCTCCTACCTACACTGTTAAATAGCAGGCGTGCTTTGAGAATAGATCCAACAGGCAGAGGCAGGGCTTTTGCCTCAAGACAATGCATGTTTTAAAGACACCTTCAGAGGTTTGAGCCACAATGCTTGCATGGAAGTGGGGAATGCTTCCGGAGCTCAACCAAAGCTTGACAAGCTATATGCACCAAGATACAGGAGCAGTTAAGTTCATCAGACAGAAGCCCCATTCACCCGGACTTATTTGCGAAACTGCCCTGATCTCTAGCCCGCAAAAAGGCTGAGTTGCCCCCGTTGGCAGGCACAGCAATGAAGCCCTTTCCTCTCCTTTCCCAGCCCGCATTATGGACTCATAGCAACCACAGCCCTTCCTGTAGGCAGGTACAGCAATAAAACCCTTCCTTTCCTCTCCTTTCCTAGCCCGCAATAAAGGTTAGGTTGGGATACATCGCTATATCCACCTACAAGGGCACTTGAAACTCATACCAATCACGATCCACGCCCCTGTCGGAGGAATCCCCCCTCCCGTCACCTGCGGCTTGACCTTTTACCCCCCTTTTTGTCCGCCAGCAACTGCACCTCATCCTCATCCTCAGCTGGCTCATCTACAGCTGGCTCATCCACCACCTCCATCTCCAACACGCCTGAGATGAGCAAGCTCCACCGCACCTGAGCCGGGCATGCATGTTGTGAGGCATGCATGTTGCGAGGCGTTGATGTGTCGCTGTTTCTGGCGTGGATGATCACGTGCAGTGACCCATGTAAGTGCACAACAACACATGTGTGGCTTCAATTGTGAATGGTTGCATGAAAAAGCTCGACTTAGGAGTGAAAACGGAGGAAAGAAACAGTGGCATGCTTGCATGCAGGTCTAGGGAGGTCAATCATCGTGTGTCTGCTGATGGTGACTCTTGCACAAGAACTTCGCTACAAATCCAATCCCTCAGACACCACCACATCCGACCACGATAGCAGAAGTGGGGATCGACAATTAGGGATAAAAATATTCATAAAAAAGCCAAGCTAGGGCATATATTCATGGAGAGGGCAAAAGGCCTGCAGGAGCTTGTCAGAGATGCAAGTAACTTGGGACATGGCAGCAAGGGGTTGAGGCTCTTCAAGTTGTGAGCCCCATCTTTGACCCTAGCCTACAACAATCCTTGTTCAGAAATCCCCTGAAATCGGACAAGAAAAATGGTCTCTACTTGACCCAGGGATCCTTCGAAGTTGATCCCTGGATTTTCAGCCAATGTGCGACTAAGAGATCCTCAAAATCAAGACGCTTGTGACAAGACAGCTTGACCGCTTGAGTTGCAGGTATTGTTTCCGAGTTTGTAGATCATTTGACACACGATGCCCTAGGGCGCTCCCTGTGCCACCACCCCAAAAATCTTAGCAGCAGGGCGCACACAGGAAACAACAAGGTGAGCACGCTTGCTAAAACTTTGAAGGATCCACGTGGTAGCAACATGAGTCAGTAGCATCAACAGAACTATCCCAGCAATGCTCCACAAACGATATAAGATGGAATGCCCTATCCTCCCGCACTTGTTCCTGCACGCCCTTGAGGACACCAGACTTTTTTCTTCGCTTGAATACATAACAGCAGCTGCTCTTGCAACCTTCCACATTCCACACTCTGCCACCTCTGCAGACGAAACCTTACTGAGGACGCCTTGCACTCCCCACTAAAATGAGACCTCACCAGCAGCTTCCCTCGTAGCCTGGACAGCCCCTTGATGCCCTTCAGCACAAAATAGCCATAGCGCGTGATCTGGCGCACCAGGACAACCTCCTGCTGTGAAAGCTGCACAGCTCCTGCAGTTCACAAGTGCATGTGTGTGTGTGTGTGTGTGTGTGTGTGTGTGTGTGTGTGTGCGTGCGCGTGCGCGTGTGTGTGTGTGTGTGTGTAGCGTGGTTGCTTGGGTGATCTCAAAACCTTGATTGGGTCAAGCATGCGTCATGGAAGAGGCCCATGCGCAGGATCAAGGATCAAGTGAACAGCTGGGAAAGACACGCCCAGGACACGCACCAGTGACGACAATCTGCAGGGGTACCCCGCTGGGGGGCACGGGCTTCATAGAGCCATCAAACAGCTCTCGCCACAGACGGAAAGGGACGTACACCTGAGAGCATGAAGCAAGCAACAGCTGTTCTTACAGTGCATGTGGGAACAGGCTTCAAGCCATCAAGCAGCTCTCAGCACATCCCAAGCCTCAGCCTCAGTCAATGCTTCCCTTGCTTGCCCGAAGCTAATGCAAGGCGGGGGCATGCCGGAGGGCTCCTCTTCAAGAAAAGGTGGAGCAAGGTGGACAGCATGTACCCATGCGCACCAGGGCGTGCTGGAGGACTCTTCTACAAGACAATGTGGAGCGAGCTGGACAGCATGTACCTATGCGCACCAGACTCTGCTTGGGAAGATCCTTTCCAAAGCCAGCCATGAAAAGCTGGCACGCAGTCACAGCTAGAAATCCAGGGGCACGCACCTCTGAGATAGGGCGCACACGCGAGGGCGTGAAGGTGCGTGTGCGCACAGGGGGCAGGTGCATGGCTTGTTGAGCCGCAGACAGCACAGCTGCAGCGCCCGCAGCAGAAAACGCAAACTGCTGCTGGATCTGGTGCTGGGCAGCTTGCAGGAAGGGCTGGTGCGGGTCTGCTACTGGTGTTGAAGGGGGCAGGTCGATGGGGTGCGCGGGGACGGCAGCGGAGGGGGTGGGTGTGAGGGAGGGTTGGCTTGTTGTTGCTGCGACCTGCAGGGGAACAGGGGATGCACGCATGCCTGTGTGAGGGAATGTTCTAGGGAATCATGACCATGAATTTTGACAAGGAGGCTGCTGCTTGCAGGGGCTCAGGGTATGCATGCATGTGTGCTGTTGGGGACTTGTAAGGTGGACATTGCATGGATGCATGCGTGTGGCTGCCTAGCCTAGCAGTCATGCATTTTGACTGACGGCTTCTCTTCCTTTAAGCTCTGTGAGGTGGGTATCCTGTAGATCCTTTAAGCTCTGTGAGGTGGGCATCACATGGATGCATGCGTGTGGCTGCTGCCTGTGGGGTCAGGAGGTGCACTCGTGTTTACATTAGGGGACTTGTAAGGCGAACATCCTTAGGATGCATGCGTGCAGGTGCAACGTGCACCTTCCTCATGCACTTGCTGGAAGCTATCCGATAAACATCCTGTGGTGAGTGAGCACATGTAGGTAGGGTACGGAGGTGTGCTCATGAGCATATGCGTGGATGTTGCTATGAACGTGTCCGTTTGAGGTGCACAACAACAAAAGATGCACCGGGGAGCGTGGTTCACTCCTCAACCAGCGTGCATGGAACCTCAGTACTCGCTTGTCTGGGGCTCCAAAGCAAGTGAACAAGTGAACGAGAAGAAAAGCAAGGATACATCTGGAGCTGGCCAAGCTCGAGAGCACGCAGGCAATGGAGAGAGCTCCCATAGACTGCCACGTCATGCGTCATGTCCAGACTGCTGTGCCATGTGCTGTTGGGACTCACCTCCTCAGCAGCCTGGTTGGAGTGCAGCACGGCCACCAGCCGTCCATTCACCTCGCGCCGCCAGGCTGCCAGCTTGCGGCCCTGCACAGAACAAAGGCAACAGAGACTACTACAAACTTGCAGGTGTACAGGTTCACATGTAAACCAGCTTGCGGCCCTGCACAGGACATCAGGCACAGAAAAGAGAGAGAGAGAGAGAGAGAGAGAGAGAGAGAGAGAGAGAGAGAGAAAGAGAGAGAGAGAGAGAGAGAGAGAGAGAGAGAAAGAGAGAGAGAGAGAGAGAGAGTATATGCGTGTGTGTGTGAGCGCGTACGCTTGCACCAGCCTTTAAAGGCCCTCTGGGTATTATCAGCTCAAAGGAAGTGAGCGTGTCACACCAAACACATCTACTAACAAAACAGAACACGTGGCTCAACAGTGCGCAGCCTGCCTGCACCCCCCCCCCTTACCTGCAGCGTGTCCAATGCCAATGGCCCATGCACCTGGACCCTTTGGCTGGGTGGGTCCATGCGCAGCGTGACCAGGCTGTGGCGCGGCTGCATCATGCCATCCACCTCATATCCTGCATATTTAAGGGCGATGGTGCATGAATTGGGAAGGCAAGCATTTGACTGTGGCCGATCAGCCAGATTCTTGGGCTGTAAGCCAACCCCTTGTAACCCTTGTAACCCTTTGACTGTGGCTGGGTGGGTCGGTGTGCAGCGTGACGGGGCAGTGGCGCGGCTGCGTCATGCCATCCACCTCATATCCTGCACTCTTCTTCAATTTTGCAAGGGTGTGGGAATTGATTGGGCACTCTTGTGTTCTGGGTCTGCGCGCAGCGTAACCAGACTGTGCAGCTCCATCATGGCATCCACATCATGTCCTGCATTTCTTACAGTGACAGGGTGTGTGAATGCAAGCATGTATGACCAGGCTTTGGCGCGGATGTGTCATTCCGTCCACCTCAAAAACCCTGCATTTGTTTCGTGTGAAGGGGTGTGAATGCAAGCACGCTTGCTGTACACCCGCTGTTTGCTTGTGCGCAAGCAGGTTTGCTTGCAACCGCACAGCAGGTGTATAAGCATGTCAACTTGGCAGCTGTGGTGACACCAACTGAGTTTGTAAGGTACCAGGCTTCAGGATTGTGCGCAGGCCTTACAGTTCTGGGTGTTCAGAAGAAAACCTTAAGGTGTGTGAATGAAGGACCTTTCAAGGGCCGAATTCTCTCATGCTGGAGCATGGGAGTAGCAAGGCGTAGGGGTGCAGGAGAGGACATAGTTCAGACCCAAGAAACAGATGCACTCACGGAGATGGGAGCATTGGCAGTGCAGGTGCAACAGGCACAATTGACACACACAGCAGTGTTACACCTGCTCGCCTAATTATGCTGCAGCCCATGGGACACAGAGCAAGAGCAGCATGCTCACTTTATATATTGTTTGTGCATTCAGCGAAGCTGGTTTGAGGTAGTAAATTAGTCAACAAAAAAGTTCCTGCTCCTTCATTTATTTACAAAATAATAAGCCCCCACCTCCTAGACTTAAAATTCCCCTGTGATATGGAGCACGTTCTGGAGAGCACAACAGCACCTGTGCCAGTAACAAAACGCAAAGTTTTGGAGGCATCTTTGTCACTCACATTTCATAATAATGATTTGGGGACACCGCAGGAAAATTCCACTGCATCTGCTCCTACCTAAGACAAAGCGATCTTTGCTGCTCAGGTTCATGTGCTGCTGCTTCTTGCTGTTGGAGCGGCCATCCGGAAGCAGCTGGGCAGCAGCTGCAAGGTCTATGCTCAGTGGCTCAGAGGATCCTGGTTCCAGCTCATGCAGTAGGACCTGTGCAGTCACGTGCGTGTACACGTGTGTAAATGTGTGTGTTTGTGTGACCATGTGAGAGCAAACATGCATGCATGCACAAGTTCAGGTCCCATTTTTTTTAGCTGCGAGGGTAACAAGACATTGAAACACCTTGCCCTTGGCTGTAAAGAAGTTTTCTAGTGTCCATGCTTTGGAATATTATAGGTTTTTCCAGCAATAGTGGACAGCAGGGCGAATAGAAAGAAACCAAGCTTCCTCTTGCTTCCTGCACCATGCCTTGGAGCTGGGAGAAAGCCTGGTGCCATGGGCTCATACAATGCTGGATATAATTGCACAGTGTCAACTCATAACAAAATGCAATGCGTTTCAAAAGAACGCCATACCCGCGTTCCCAAATCCTAAAATGCAGGGGTTGAGTTCCCATCCAAGTTCAAGTGGAGGTCAGGAGTCAACACACACAAAACAAAGCATTGCTTGCATTCAATAAGGCAATGCAAAACACACACGGGCATCACAGTTTGTGGAGTCATGGTGGGAGCCCGGGGGAACCCAGCAGCAACAGCTGTCACACAACTCAGAGCTGCGTTCAACGCCCCCCACACTCACAGGTTCCTCCAGCACAAACTCGCGCGTATGCAAGGCGTTGTCTGCCGAACGCAGGCTGGCGTGGCTACTGCTACTGTGTGTGTTATGATGTGAAGCGTGTGGTAAGCTTGCCCTTAGTTTCCTTGTCTCGTGGAGGCCCGGAACTCGCGAAGCGCTCTCTACACGCCTCACAACCGGGGGTACATGTGCGTGGCATCTCTCGTCACAGCAGCCCGAAGGATGATGAGAGGGGCGGTTGCGCAAACCGCGGTTGCCCCCCCTCAATGCCCCCAGCATCGGGCTCGCCACCAGTAGCTATGACTAACACAGAACAATCCTTTCAAAATCCAGTGACGATGTTGGACCGATACTTTCGATCAACAGATAATTTGCCACGATATGTCACAACAAAAATGGCCCACATATGAATTGCCTAAATTGTTTATTTGAGTATTGAAGGCAGCATGTAAACGACGTACCTCATGCCTACAGACAACAGCTCGCAAGGCATGGCTGGGGTGAGTAGGCAGGTCAATGAGACAGGTCAATACATAGGACACACGGTATGGCAGTGACGCTGCAGCATGTCTTTCCCTGTCCTGCCTACCCCCAACACGCAGCATGCACAGCACGGGGGCATTTGATTTTGCCCTGCAGGCAAGATTCTCCACAACTCATGCGCTGCAGGAGGCACCTTCATGTGCAGCTACTCAGGCGCTGGATGTTCTATCCTCATCTCCCAACACGCAGTCCACCAAACAGAGACAGCTCTGGGATCAGAACCGACAGCCGGGGCCTGCCCATCACGTAGAAAGGGAAGGAGGTCAGGCTGAACATCCAGGGCAGATGCTGCAGACAGAAAGGCAATGGCCATCATCGCCTGGGGATGCTGGAATACCAAGGAATGAGATGCAAGAAGGGGTCCGGGAAACTGCTGCAGTAGCGGGCGAGAATGAAGCAGGCCTGCCTCAGACCCTCCGAGGCACAGCTGCAGCAGAGCAGAACTTTCGCGCAGGGCAGCTCAGCAGGGGCTGCTCAGCAGGCACCGAGTCCCTGCCTCCAACACTGAAAGAGACAGCAGCAGTGGGTGGCAGCGCAGGCAACCCAGCACAAGGCACCGAGTCCCTCCCTCCAACACTAAAAGAAACAGCTGTGATGCACCCGCTGCTCACAGGCAGCGCAAGCAACCCATATGGAGGCAGTGAGCCCTCGCTCCCCACCTTCCCTAGGGACACGGCTCTCGTTGAAGGGCAGAGAGGCAGTGCGGGCCTGGCACAACCTGCCACAGGTGGTGAGGCAGCTGAAGGTGTGCAGGAGGCAGCGCTGCATGAGCCTGCAGACCCTCATGGCAACACTGATCAGGAAGCAGCTGGGCTCCACCAGGAGCAGCAGCAGCAGGAGCAGCAGGGCCTGCGGCAGCAAGGGCAGCAGGAGCAAAGAGAGGAGCAGGCCATTGAGCAGCAGCAGCAGCAGCAACAGCAAAGAGAGGAGCAAGCCTGTAACCAGCGACACAATAAAGACGGATATATTACCTGTCCCTCACAACTACCACCACCGCAACAACCACCCCCGCCGCAGCAGCAGCAGCAAGAAAAGGAGCAGATTGAAGAGCAGCAGCAACAGAAAGTCAGAGGTCCCGCATCACCCCAGCAGCAGCAGCAACAAAAAGTAAGAGGTTTTGCATCACCCCAGCAGCAGCAGCAGCAGCAGCATAGGGAACAGGCCAGCCAGCAGCAAGAGGGCTTGGTAGAGAGCCTGCCCTTGGCCTCACTGCAGCAGTCCATGCCCGACAATTACCTTGCCAAGCAGTTCATCGACTACCAAGAATGTGAGTGCTACTGGGTGGCCCGTTCATGAATCTATGAATTATTTTTGGTACAAGGGTTCTTCACCCAAGATTACCAGGGCAGATTAAGTGGCTACCCGCCCCTGCCTACGACGCATGTAGCACCAAGTAGCACTTTTATGCAAGCAGCATACATGGCCTGATGGTGTGGCTTGCTTCGAAATCTCATTCAACATGGATTATAAACATGGAGTGAGTTAAAATGGAGCGCCCACCCTGCTGCTGCGCATTTTGTTCTTGCTGAAGTGGACGTGGTGCCCACCGGGGCCTGCTATCCAGGGCCTCTTTGCAGTTTCCAGAGTACTGCCTTGGTAAGGCATTCCCTTTTTCCTTCAACAGTGTAGGGAGAGGTTTTGTTTCCAACGCAGTTTTTCTTTTTCTTTCTTCCCTTCTTCTTGAAGGGGCTGTCTGCATGGTGCACACTGTATCTTCTAATGCAAATCCATCTCCAGGGATCTCCATATCAAGCCTCTCTCCTTCATAACTCCTCTTAGCTTAGAGGACTTCCCGTCCACCCTTCCTCTATCATGAAATAGGGTCTTTTGGAATTTAAAAAAGATTGTCGTGCCACATGTGCCATGAATTCACAGTTTCCTGCACATAAACACGCGTTGCTTTTACCGTTCCTCAGGGTGCAATGCGGGAAACACATGCGCAGGACTTATGAGCACAGACCTCATGAAAACAGGTACTAGTGTGTGTGTATGTGTGTGTGTGTGTGTGTGTGTGTGTGTGTGTGTGTGTGAGCCCTGCTTCAAAGATTTGCATGCAAGGTTGCTTATTCATGCAGCAATGCAAGCTCTCCTCCGGTTTCCCTCTTTTCTAACTGATGATGTTCGCCAGTAGGGTTTGTTGCTTTGTCGCTTGGCAATATGTTTGCCCTGTGCTCGTAGCTTTTTATCTGACCGGGATTGCCTGCAAGGATTGATCTGCAAGTGAAACAGGGGCAACAAGCATCTTTTGCTTTGCATGCAGTGTGTTGATCGTCCTTCCTAGAAACACCGCCCACTGCATGTATACAGCAGCAACTCCTCCACCAACGTCCATCAGCATTTTTTTAACCAGCTCTGCCGGTGCGCATTCCTCCCCTCCCCCAGGTACTATCGCCCTGCGTGAAGGGCTGGGGGTGGACCCTGGCCGAGATCCCGCCAATACTGAGCTCCAGGTGGTGAGTATTGGTACTGGCAATCATGATACATGGCAAACGCAGTGCCCTGGAATTTCTACAGCATTGACCTTCACCATCAAGCTCAAGAGTCAAAGAGTGTGGCAACACCTGTAATTGTGTAGCGGCAGTAGCACCACAAGGGTGATTTGGCATGGGGCGCCTTGGCTCTCTCTCTCTCTCTCTCTCTCTCTCTCTCTCTCTCTCTCTCTCTCTCTCTCTCTCTCTCTCTCTCTAACACACGCGCGCACACGCAAACTCGCTCTCACTCTCTTACCAGGGAGGAAATACTTTACAATTTATATCATTAGGGGTGCTGCAATGACACATCGCTCACCTTCCCTGGCATGAGTTGATACACAGCTGCTGCATTCTGATCACAGCATTTGTGTCTCAGTTACAGCTGGCTGCTGCATTGCTTGCTGTGCATACTTGTGCGGGCGTGTGGAGCATGGATTCAACAGCACACTGTATGAGTTGCAGGTCTCCGGGGCCCTCACCCCTGCAGCCTCTTTTTCCTTGCCTCGCTCCTGACTCAACCCTTTTCCAGCACCCTTTTGCTCCTCAAATGCTGCAGCACATGTAGAACATTGAAAACACAGCTCCCCACTGTGCTTTGGCCGTGCTTGCCTCACCTCACACATCCCTCAACGCTGCCTCGAATGCAGCTGCTGCAGCGCGTGCAAATCATGGACCTGACAGCACGCAGCGCGCTGGGCCTGATGCCCCTGTCTTACCACTTGGACCCCTATGAAAAGCCCTGCAGCTGTGCGTGCTGTAGCGGCAAGGCCTGCAGGGCTGTGCGGTATGGTGGCAGCCTGCCGGATGGTAGCTTGGGCACCGAACCACTGGGCAGTGCATGGGTTGGTGGCGGTGAGGGTGGCAGTGAGGGGGTTGAAACAGTGGGGGTGTTGCAGGAAGGGCAGCCAAAAGAAGAGGGACGAGGCGTGCACGTTGAGGCTGAGGACACGCTGGAAGATATCTCTGATGGTGAAATCGAGGTGGGGAGCGTGGTCGAAGAGCGGTGTGGTATGGTGTGAGGGAGGGGCGGGAAACAAGGCGAGATTGAGGGTGCAGTTGTTCCTGATCTGCATGTGTGGGTTATCCAGCTGAGCAGAAGCCGCAGTGAGCAGGCACTGGGCGTTTCGGCAGCAGGAGTTCATGGAGTGAGGAGGGTGGTTGCACCGGTGGTTTGTGGAGTTTATGGAGTCCGTGCAACAGTGGTTTGTGGAATCTGTGGAGTCCGGGTAACAGTGGTTTGTGGAATGAAAGGGTTGGTTGTGCCAGTGCCGCAAGTCCTGGATGTACAGATTATATTCCACCTGGAAGATTCACTGTAATGTACATTGAATCGATGCATATGAGCTTCAATGAGAAGCAATGGCATGGCTTGCGGTGGAGCTCAAAAAATACGGGGGGCTTCATTGAGAGAGGTGTATTCAAGCACTCGGGACAGTTACAGCTGCAAGTATAATGGGGGTGTACTGGCGCAAGGGCTATCTTGCATCTCTCTGCCTCTGCCCAGCTTCAGTGTCTTAGAACAAAAACTGAAGAAGCAAGGATTCCAGTTCAAATGAGTGACTGCTAGTCACAGTGCCTCTCAGCCCTTTTCCTGGAAACCTCGGTCCTGATACTTGAATCATCTTGCACCTGCCTTGCAACACCTGCAGTTCTACAAGCAAGGCCTTGGAGAGAAGATGGGCTATTCCCGCTACAAGAAGCAGCAGCAACAGCGCCGGCAGCGACAGCGGTCTACGACCCCCCCTCGCAACACACGCAGCGCAGCACACACAAGCACCCTCCCAGAAGCTGCCGCTGCACACCCAAAAGAAGCTTTGGAGCCCAGTGCCCTCCCCTCGCACCCCCAGCTTCCTGCAGCTTCTGCAACCCTGCAAACACCCCTGCAAGCCCCACCCCACGAGGTGCGCAGCCCCTGCGCTTCTGAACCCCTGAGCCCTTATGGCACCACGCCACTGCTGTTCAGGGGAGGAGCAGGGTCTGCCACAGGGCTTGAGTCAGATGCAGCAGGAAAGCAAGACGGGTTAACAGCAGCAGCAGTGCCAGCAGCAGCGGGTGCAGGAGGGGTTGGGTCAGCAGGCGAACCTAATTCAGAAGCAGCAGCGAAGCATGAAGGGTCAGGTGGGAGTGGGTCCAAGGAGAACCGCAGCGTCAATGGGGTCAATGACGGTGGTGCAGCAAGTGACAACTCGAAAGCCGCAGCATGTACCCCTGGGCTGGTTGCAGGTGCTGCTGGGGAGGGTTTAAATGCTGGGGAGGGCAGTGGTAAGGGTGGGCTTGACCCAGAAAAGAGCAGGAATGGTGGCAGTGGTGGTGGTCGCGGTGGTCTACGTGGTGCGGAGCCAGCAACAGCACCAGACGCACCAGACGCACCAGATGCCGCTGCCGCTGTTGCAGCAGCAGCAGCTGCAGCAGTTGCACCAGGAAGAGCAGCAGCAACAACAGCAGGAGCACAAGCAGGGGATAGTAGCGAGAGGCGAGGGTCAGGGGCGGACCAAAGAGCAGCTGCAACAGGGTCAGGGGTTGCAGAACAGCAGCAGCAGCAGCAGCAGCAGCAGCCGCATGACGGAAGCAACCACAGCATAGCCGGACTGCGTAGCCCTGACAGAGCAGGACGCAGAAGCACAGGCGACGGCAAATCTGGGCCAAGCAGGACCTCTCCTGGTGGCGCAGGTGCGGCTGCAGGTTCCTGCTGCTCATACGTTGATGCTCATCTTGCATGCCTCAGCACTGCTAGAGTACATCATTTGCCCAGCGTACCGCTCAAGATTTCAACACACACACACACACACACACACACACACACACACACACACACACACACACACACACACACACACTTGTGGGCACATATAAATGCATGCAGTTTCAAGGAGCACGGGGGCTATGGACAGCGTGAGTAAACCTCAGCGTCACAGCGGAAACTCCCTGCAACAGCAGCTGCAGCACACTAGCACAAGCTCAGGGGGTGTGCGCAGCAACCTGTTCCGCCAAGCTTTTGACAGGTAAACAGGTGCTTTGGAAAAATACCAGATGGTATGGGTTAACTGAACATACCAAATGGTATGTGTTAACGATGCAAAGGAGGTGCGCATGACCCTTCTCAAGAGTGTTTAATAGGTGGAAGCATTATAAGGGGATCTGTCGCTGTAAATTGTGCGTGTATGTTTATGTCGCTTAAGGTTGAGAGCATAAGGAAATAGGTGGCAGTGTGGCTGCATGCTTGTCCAGCCAGAGGCCTGTTCCAGTACCTGCATGGACGGGCAAAATACACATGACAGTCAAGAAAGAGAGTGAGATTGATGTCAAGGACATCAAACACACAAGGCATTTTTTGACGCACACAGCCGCAGCAGCCTATGGTACCTATGACAGATGCCAGAACTGGGCGGCGTAGCCACAGCGGCTTGGTACCTACAACAGCGCTGAAAATGAGCAGGCATCTCACCCTGCCATGCATGTCGCACATGCGTCTGTGCACGCTCCTCAATGCTGTACTGTCTGTCAGGGTAATGAGAAAATCCGGCATTTTGGGACAGGCTTTGGTTGTCTGACTTCCTTCCATGCGCGTGATCACGCCCAAACACATGTGCTGATGCTGGAAAGCAAGCCCGCCAGCCTTTTTTGTCAGTTCTGGCTTCCGCAACTGCAGCCGTGATGGCAGCCGCTCTCTTGCCTTAGCACCCCTTGCTCTGCAAGCAAAGCTATTATTGAACCAGGTTTACACTGCCGTGAGGCTTGGCACTAACTTGTACACACTTGCACAAAATCACACACACATACACAGGCAAACGCAAACACAAACACAAACGCATACACCCTTTCACCTGCAGGCAGCACACCACCAGCAGCTGCGACGACAGCGCTCCCTTCACCTCCCAGCCCACCAGCAGCGAGTACCAGGGGATCCCCACGCCCCACCATGCACACGCGCTGGCGATCTTGCGCCCAACACGCGCGGCCGCTGCTGCACAACCCGTGGTCTTTCCGCAGTTGCAGTCAGAGGACCAGCAGCTCCCGCCTGTGCCCCTACCACAGCAACATGCGAGCGAGGGGCATCAACAGCAGCAGCAGCAGCAGGAGCAGCAGCAGCAGCAGCAGCAGCAGCAGGAAAAGCTCCTGGGTCATGAGCAGAATCGGCCACAGCCGCTGCCCCCGCAACCGCAGCAGCAAGAATCTGAGCCTCAGCCTCAGGTGGCCCAGGGGCAGCAGGAGCAGCAAAAGCAGCAGCAGCAGCAGCAACAAGAAGAAGAGCTCCAAGATGACTTGTCCCTCCGTCCCCCCGCCCTCCGCTACACGCAGCCGTCCCTGCCCACGCCACCGCAACCGTTCCTGCTGCAGGGAACCGAGGTGCAGCACCACCTGCCGCAGCAGGTGCAAGAGGAGCAGCAAGGAGAGCTGCAGCCCCAACAGCAGAGGGAGCAGCAGCAGCAGCAGCAGCAGCAACAGCAGCTGGGCAACAGCGCCTGCCCATACCCTTCAATCATGTCCCTGGGAAACTGGGCAGGACCCAGCGGCACCACTCAGGCTGACGCCCCCGGCACCAACCTGACAACACCGGCCGCAACCACCCAAGAAGCTGCAGAGAAGGCCGGCAGGGGAGGGGGCGAAGGCGAAACGGGAGGCGAAAAGGGAGGTATGCAGGGAGATGCACGAGCTGGAGGGGAAGCAGAAGAGAACAGAAGGGAAGGTTTGGAGGGAGGGGCAAATGCAGAGGGAGATGATCATACAGCAACACCCACCGCCGGAGGCACCCCTGGAGCCCACCACACAGGGACCAGGCCAGCGGGGGAAGGCAGAGTAGGAGGGCTTGAAACCGGTTCACGCGTGGCCGTGCCAAGTGTGGGAGCTCAGGCTGTTGACACAGCAAGGGGGTTGGGCATAGATAAGGGTGGGGGTGTGGGTGGCAGTGAGGGGTGTGGAGGCGGTGCAGTGCTTGTGCATGGCAGTGATGGGAGTGGAGGAGGTGCAGATCATGTGCAGGTTTCCTGCCAGTCTGTGGCGGATACGGACATCACGATGGCCTCCGAGGTGCAGCCGCCCCCGGGCCATGCTGGCCAGGCGCAGGGGGGCAGTAAAGTGCTGGGGGGCAGTGAGGTGCAAGGGCTCGAGAAGCAGCCGCCGCAACAGCAGGATCTGCTGCAGCAGCAGCAGCAGCAGCAGGCAGGCAACAAGGAGCAGTCTCTCCAGCAGCAGCAGCAGCAGCAGCAGCAGCAGCAACAGGCGGGCAACAACGAGCAGGGACAGGCGCAAGAGCAGCAGGTGGGCAACCAGGGGCAGGAGGCGCTTCGAGCACTTGAGGGCAACCAGGGGGATGAGCAGCAGCGACAGCAGCAGCAGCAGCAGCAGCAGCAAGAGCATCAGACGCCTGCAGGCGCACCCTCAGCACTAGCTGGACAGCCTGTGATGCAAGGCACCCAGCAAGGCATGGCGGTGGGCCTAGAGCAGGGAGTCACGTGCAGGGGAGACGATGGCGGTGATGGTGCACAGGGTGTTGCTGCTGAGGGCAGTGCTGGCGAGGAAGACGGTCACGACCTTGAGGACAGCTGCTTGGGTGCAATGGACTGCCAGGGTTTCGACACGCAGGCGGCCACGCAGCAGCTGGAGCTGGTGCTAGCAGAGACGGACGAAGAGGAGGAAGAGGAGGCGAGAGGGCAGGAGGAGAGGGAAGGGTTGCGCACGAAACATGGACAGGAGCAGCAGGTCACACCCAAACAAAAGCAGCAGCAGCAGCAGCAGCAGCAGCAGCAGCAGGGCACTTCTGGAGCTCGTGGCTCTTCCCCCGCAAGGCCTGGCACGCCCCCCTCCCCTCCTTCTGCAGAGGGTGGTCACGCGTCTCCATCTCGCTTTGTGGCTTCCTTGGCAGAGGGGCTGGCGCCGGCAGCAGGTGAAAAGTGAAGACCTGTGCACATGTGGCATGTGACGGGCATGTGATGTCATGCCCAAGAGGCTCCTAGCTGGGGTCGGTATTTTCAGTCTTGGTCCTTCAGTATGACGGCATGAGCTCTCCAGCGTTCCAGCCCTAGAGGCCCATGAGTAGGGATCGGCGTTGGCCTGTAGCGCTATATCGCGGATCGCATGTCATACCGCTATAGAAGTCCCTCATATAACGCTATCTGTTGATCTATAGGGAGTGGCATTGGTAAACAGCGCTATTGTAATGTAGTGCCATACAGTGCTATGTAACGCGGGAAAATGTGACGTATATATAGCGCTATATGCCGATTCCTACCCATAAGCGCTCCATTATTTTGGCCCTTGCGCTACCGAGGAGGGCAGGAACTGATACCTGGCCTTTGTGTACCTTGACTGCGTGCGTTATGGCATTGCCATTGAGCCTTGTGACACTTCTGCCCCTGCGCTTATCGATGAGGGGTGGCGGTACCTACTTGTTGTTGTGCCTGATGACACAAGGGTGGTATGGCTTGGACTGTCTGAAGACTCCTGCGCATGATGAGTGATGCGCTTGCATTTGTACATCAAGATGCTCTGGTTTGTAAGCATGAAATAGCGAGACAGGCTGCTCTGACCTGAACAAGCAGGGAGCATAGCTCATGCCCAGGCTGCTATACACTGTACATATAACTTGCAGCATTCTTTTGGCACTTCCTGCTTGCGCCACAGCTCATGCCTCTGCCGCTGTTCTGATGATGCCTGGTATCCCTACCTGCACTGCTAAGATGATGCCTGATCATCCTTGCCTGCACAACTAAGAGGTTGTCTGATCATCCCTCCCTGCACTGCTAAGATATTGTCTGATCATCCCTGCCTGCACTGCTAAGATAATTTCTGATCATTCTTGCCTGCACCGCTAGGACGATGCCAGATCGTCCTTGCCTGCACCGCTAGGATGATGCTAGATCGTTCCAGCCTAAACTGCGTCACATGCCTTAGCCTGGCCTTCATTTGATCCCAATCTGCTCCGGCCAGAGGTATTGGTGCATTAAGTGCATGAAGCACAGAATATTGGGTAGGTGTATGTGCCTTCATTCTGCAGTCAGTTTTATAGAGGAACTATAACACGCTTTGTTGAACAACGCACACATATCCCATTGCAGAACCTGCTCCAGCACAACCCCCCGCAGCAGCAGCAGCAGCAGCACAGAGGGCCCCGCACGAGGAGAGCCAGCATTGCCGGATGGTGTACCATGAGAGCGGTGCCTCTCATCAGCCTGACCAGGACATGCAGCAGCGACAGCAGCAGCAGGGGCGGCAGCAGCAGGGGCAGCAGCAGGGGGAAAGATGCAGCCAAGCCAGGCAGCATGGGCTGTTGGTGGGCAGTAGCCAAGGCGACAACGGGCAGCTGCAGGTGTGTGTGTGTGTGTGTGTGTTATACGAGCAGGTGAAGAGGCAGGAGCAGATTTTCAAGGAGGGTTGTGCTTCGAAGCATGGTGTGATTGTGTTGGGTGAGAGCGTGGCTCTTTGTCCAGCGATTGCAGGGTATAGAAGCATGCCACTAGTGTGCACACGCTTTCTGCATCGCCATGTGCAACTCAGCATGGAGAGACTGTGCTTGCAGAGTCAATGCCATATTTCTCATCCATTTCAAATGAAGCATCTGCCAATGGCTGACACAATTGAGTCAGGAACAGGAACAGGAACAGGTGCACATGTAATGTTCTCACCCCACTGGACCAAGTTGCCCAAAGGCCTGCCTCCTCTTGCGCATCCCCACTGGATTGACTGTGTCCAATTGCCTACCCTTCTCCGTCCCCCTTGTCCCAATGTCCCCAGCGGCGCCTTTCCACTCCCTCTGTCCCTTCCTGCCAACTCTGTTCCCTTCCCCCATCACAATCGTGATCTTGTAACCCTGTGTTCATCCTTTTCACAATGCCTGCACTTGTCTCCCTTGCCAACGAGATCCAGGCTCTAGTTTAGGGAACCGTAACTTCGTGGGTAGTGAAACACATAACATTCATAAAGGGGAAAAAGACGCACTGTGGCTCTAAAGGCAAGGCAGGAGTCTGTCTTCACCAGCTCCCTCCTTACCTTTGTGCATCACTGCTTCTGCGCTTCTATCCCCACACCTTTCAGCCTCCGTGTCAAACCTTCCCAGCTGCAGCAGTCGCCACCAGAAGCGTCCGTGGACAGTGCTTGCTGCTGGGTGCCCGACCTTGTTTTTCGTGCAATTCTTTCCCTTCCTCTCCTCCTCCTCCAAACCTCTTGCGCTACAGCATTTAACGCCAAAGGCCTGCGTGGACGTTGCTTGCTCCTTGCTGCCTATTTTTGATCGTTATGAAACCCCTTGTCGTACCTTACACATTGCAACAGTCCCCGCCAGAAGCTTCCGTGGACGGTGCTTGCTCCTGGGTGCCCGCTTCCCTGCCCTCCCCTAAAAGTGCGCCACGCCCGCATCAAGCATACCATGCGCAGCAGCATGCCCCGCAGCACGCGCAGCTGGACGGCAGCAGCCAGGCCGCCAGCGCTGGCGAGCAGCCGCAGCAGGTAGCTGGCAGAGGTGATTTGCACGGCGCAAGCACAGCAGCCCTACAAGATGTTGCGGATGACCAAAATCATGGACCATTGATTACTGAGGGTATCGATGACCAAGGCCGTCACATGGGTGGCAAGGGGCAGCCACACAAGGGGGCTGATGGTGGCCGCTGGAAGGAAGAGGGACAAAGCATGCCCCCCCCCGCAGGTGCTCATGGTGGCCTCAGATCACGCCTTGCAGAGGGCAACGCAGGGGCAGCACGATTACCCCCTGCCAGCCAGGCCTCAGCTCCCCTTGCTGGCCTTGGTGAGTGCGAGGCCGGTGTGCATGGTCTGGTTTTGGACGCCTCACTTTCTGCTGAGCACGTTTGTGCGCGTGTCCCTTGGTTTCCGTCGCTGGCTTTGGTGAGTGCGAGGCATTGTGTGCATGGTCTGCTTTTTTTTGGATGCCTCACTTTCTGCTGAGCACGTTTGTGCGCGTGTCCCTTGGTTTTCGTCGCTGGCTTTGGTGAGTGTGAGGCACTGTGTGCATGGTCTGGGTTTAATCGCCTCACTTTTTGCTGAGCACATTTGCGTGCATGTCCCTTGGTTTTGGTCACTGGCTTTGGTGAGTGCGAGGCATTGTGTGCATGGTCTGGCTTTAGACGCCTCACTTCTTGCTGTGCGTGTTAACGTGTGTGCACGTGTGTACCAGGATTAGTTCCTGGTTTTTGCTTGGTGATGAGGCTGTTACGAAAAGCGTGCGTGCCTGCCTCTTCTCTCCTAGTGACGAGCTTGTGTTGTGTGTGTGCACTTGTGTGTGTGTCAGCACGTCACATTTGTTTGTGCCAGGACTTGGCTCCATTCGTTTGTTTTGGTGAGTGTGAAGGCATGCATCAAAGCTAGAGATCTGCAGGCTCTTTTCTTAAAGCTGCGATCCAAGGCATACGCACGTTCTCATTGTCCTTTAACTCTATGAGAAGAATCTCCATGAGCTTGCATTGTAGTACTTACCTCATGTTTCAGACACAGCTGTACCCAACAAGTTATCTTGCTGTGATCGCTGTGAGCGTTGCCCTTTAGCATGCACTCATTCCTTTGTACAAGGCCTGGTGCCCCCTCCTTTTTTGGACATGCAGAGTGAGTGTGCTTCACTGCCTTCGTATGTTCCTTTTGTCCACGCAGGGTCCCAGACCCAAACTCAGACCGACCCGGAAGCCCTCCCAATCTCCAGACCCAACAAACCCACTGCCCACTCGCCTGCCAGAGACAAAGCCAACGGCCCCACTACCACCGGCCTTCAGCAACCCTCGCTAGGAGGTGATGCTTCCCCGTCACCCCCTCCCAACGCAGACCGCAAGCGACCCCGTGCACAAGCAGGTGAGCAAGCTGCGTGTCAGCAGCTGCAGGGAATGGGAGCGGGTGAGCATGTTGGGGCATTCAGCAAACGCAGGGCACAAGAGGTTGGCTTTCAGGAAAGACAGGATGGCAAGGCCCCCATCCGGCAGTACTCACCACGGCTGCAGCGCAACGCGCAGCCTTCTGTGTTGCATAAACAGCAGCAGCAGCAGCAGCAGCAGCAGCAAATCCCACAGCCCTCGCCACCCCCCCGGCAGCAGCAACAGCAGGAGCCACAACACCGGCCCTCCTCCCGCAGCCCCTTCCCCGTCCTGCGCCGCGTGCACACCAAGAGCTACGCACTGCGCAAGCGCGAGCTCGTGGCCGCCCAGCAGCGCCTGCGTGGGCCCCAACCTCCGGTGATGACCGTCCTCAACCCGATCACTGGCCGCCTGCAGCTCAGCAGCCCAGGCGGGGCGGGCCAAATGAAGGGCAAGATCAGTGGAAAGGGCAGCGGGAAGGGCACACCTTCCACCAGGACCTCATGTGATCCTACCCACCGCCCCGCTTATGGTGCTGCCTCAGTCTCTCCTCCTGCTGGCAACAAGCCCAACACTTTGGGAGCTGGCATGAAGATCAGCGGCCTGGGACTTGGTACCTCGCTGCCGCCACTGCAGCATGGTCAGCAGCAGCAGCAGCTCTTAAAGGCAGCAGCCTCGCCCTCACCACCTTTTGCCAGTGCAGCAAACGGCCAGCACGGTGGGACGCCCACACCAGCAGCACGCCATGGTCACCCAAGCATCAGCAGCAGGACCCCCTCCCCACTGAGCCGCCACCCAACCACCCCCTTGAGCAGCAACCCCAAACCCTCTCCAGAAGCTGGTGCTGGTGCGCGTGCTGCTGCTGCTGCTGCTGCTCCTAAAACGAGCGAGTGTGCTGTGGGTGACAGCAAAAGGGGAAGCAGCACACCCACAGGTGCGTAAGCCAACTCAGCAGGCAGCAGTTCGCTGCCAGCACCACCATTACCACCATCGTCACCGCCGTCAACACCAACACTTGTGAAAAACGCAGCAGGTTGCTGCCATCCCTCATCCTGCAATGCAGCTGCATGATTAGGGTAGCTTGGAGCTTGTGACGTTAGGGGTTTTGCAGGGCAATGCCTACTCGTGCTTGCTTGT
Source organism: Dunaliella primolecta (assembly GCA_914767535.2). NCBI lineage: Eukaryota > Viridiplantae > Chlorophyta > Chlorophyceae > Chlamydomonadales > Dunaliellaceae > Dunaliella > Dunaliella primolecta. Next base: position 7,549,953 of record OU611760.1, on the reverse strand, counting down.
AATGCTCTCAGCTGTGTTTTGCATAAAAGTATGGAGCGGAGCGGCTCGGTTGGTGTGGGTGAATTTTTTCTTGACGCACGGATCCAGTAGTTGAAGCGTGTATGATTCCTTTCTCCAATCCGGGCCTGGTCTGCGGCTCAATCCTTTCTTCCATTTGAGGTTTATTTGCAGCTCAGTCTTTTCTTCCATCGGGGATAAATCCGCAGCACCCTGCGGCTCAGTCCTTTTTTATGTGAAATAATTCTGCGGCTCAGTCGGTGTGGGTGGGGCTGCTGCACAACTGGAATGGGGAGGAAGCATTATCTCCATGCAGGTCTCCATGCAGGTGCTGGTGCCCGAGAACAGGGGGAGGCACAAATCGGGAGCTGGCACAGAAAGTAAGGTCCAGAAACGATTTGGGCAGAAGTGGGGGTAGGGTGTGAGCCAGCAGGTTCACATGCAGGGATGACCTAGGCCAGACAGGTATAAGAAAGGCACAAAGCCACAAAACTGGCAGGTACTCGGTCATGCACCGCTTGATTCTCTGCCAGGCATACCTACTGCGGACAGGCCTGCCTGTGTTGGGCTGCGTAAAACCTTCCCTACCAAACGGGCTGCCTGCCTGATGTGAAAGGGAATGCAGCGACTAGAGCCGCCCATGAATTTTAAGCTCCCCGTTGTATGAAGTGCATCCGCCAGAGCAGCCCTAGGTTCTTAAAAGCCCTGAGCAGCTTGTGGGTTTTTAAAGCCTTGAGCTTGCAGCCTATGCTGTGCTTTAGTCTGAAGCACACCTGAAGTTAAGAGGTGAAAGACACTGTATGGGACAGCAATGGCCTGTAAACAGGAAAGGAAAAGAGTAGAGGGTATTTCCTAGCTGTATCTGCCAATGGTTTGTAAGTCCAAAGCCACACCGCATGCGCGCCCAATCCACACACACTCTGCCAGCCTCCTCCTCATGCATGGTGTCAAGGTGGTTGAAAGAACCAGGTCATGCCTTCATGCCTTCCTGTTTCACTAGTCCTGTCCTGCCTGCACAAGCTGCAATCCCTCCAGCCCTTGCACGCACTAAGGGTTGGCCAAACCCGTATGTCTACTCCGTTTTTGGCCTAAATCCAATGCTAAAACTATGTCTATGCCGTACAATACGCGTAAATGAATGGAGGTTCTGGACAACCCTACCTACCTGCCCGAGCTTGTCCCTTTCCTGGCCACTAAAATTGCTCGCGCACGAGTGTTGTGCAGCCAGAGGAGCTGCCTCTGTAGCACCAATTATAACACGCGTTGTCATCGCCGTGCTGCTTGCCCTAAATGCGTCCTGGGCCTCCTTTGGATCACAACCCTCCCTGCTTGCACAGGCAGCAGCCCAGCAGCCCAGCGGCCATGTATTTTGGCTGACGATTTTAGCATGCAACCTCCTGTGATCCTGTTTGCACAGGCAGCAGCCCAGCAGCCTAGCGGCCATGCGTTTTGGCTGAAGGCCTTAGCATGTAACACCCTGTAATCCTGTTTGCACAGGCAGCAGCCCAGCAGCCTAGCGGCCTTGCATTGTGGCTGACGGCTTTTGCGTGTAACTCCCTGTAATCCTGTTTGCACAGGCAACAGCAGAGCTGTCCCGACCCCTCACATCTCACAGCCCATGCAAGCTGCTTCCATCTGTCCGACACGGCTGCTCCTTGCTTTGTTCAAAGGAATGTGTTGAAATCCGTGAGCATGCTTGAGTCACCCCTGCGCTACTGATGCAGGCAGGCCACACCAGCTCCGCCAGACCCTTTAAGTACTGCAAACAACCTGGGAGCGTCCTTGTGCCACCCTGTTGTGCTGGTTGTGTATTTCTTTCTGTTTTTTTATCCTCACTGATGCCTGCAGGCCAGACCAGCTCTGCCAGCCCCTTGAAGTACTGCACACAACCTGTGAGCGTCCTTGTGCCACCCTGTTGTGCTGATTGTACATTTCTTTCTGGTGTTTTTTCCTCACTGATGCCTGCAGGCCACACCAGCTCTGCCAGCCCCTTGAAGTACTGCAAGCCGCATGAGCTGCTCCTGCCGCCCCCTGGGCACCAGAACCGTGCATGCCCCACAGGCCTGCTCTCGGCGCACCACACATGGGCCTCGCCCTCCAGACCAACCCCACAACAGCAGCAGCAGCAGCAGCAGCAGCAGCAGGCATCCCCGCTCTCCCCCGCCCCCTTGAAGATGCAGCAGCAGCAGCAGCAGCGCGGCAAGATTGCCTTGTCTGGGGCTGCTCCCAGCAACCGTGCAGCAGATGACCCAGCAGATGATGCTGACAGGGATGATGCGGTGCCGGAGGAGGCAGCAAGGGATGCGCGTCGGCGGCAGTTGTCGCTGGCAGCTGCGCTCAAGCCGCGCCTGGAACCCAGGTGGGTCCTGTATAAGAACTATACAAGCAATAGTACCATACAAGCAATGGTGTTGTTCCAGAAGTTTCCTGTGGTACGTTGCTGAGATGTGGGGACGTGAGAGCTGATCCTGCAAAGGCCTCCTATGGCGGCTGCGATCCGGCGCTGCGATCAAGCAAGGCCTGCGATCCAGCGATGCGATGCTGCAATGCAATGCTGCGATGCGATGCGATGCTGCAATCCAGCGATGTGATCCAGCGCTGCGATCTAGCAAGGCCTGCGATCCGGCGCTGCCATCCAGCGAGGCCTCCTATGGCGGCTGCGCTCGTGTGGTGGCCAAGTGCGCACTTGAAAACAAGCAGCAGTGCTTTGTTTACCTGTGGACCTGCTGTGGAGATAGTGGAGCCACCTGTGTGGACCAAGTAAGTACTCTCATAAACGTGTCATGCCTTGTTGTGATGCTCCGTAATCCTTACTATTACTTTTGAGCATAGCGCCTTTTGACTTTTTGGGTGGATGTTGTCATGATGCTGCCATGCAAGAGCTGATTCAGTGGCATCTACAAAGGCGGCCGCATTCAAGCAGCATACAGTGGCCAGGTGGGTACTTGAGCAGGCACCTCCTCAAGGGCTTTTTTGGTTCACAACATGATGCTGAGATCCTTGGACACAGGATTTGATCCCACAAGGGCCTCCTATGGCAACTGTGCTCCAGCCACGACTGCTTTGGTAACGTGGGAGTTTGGTGCCCATCTGTCCTACATAAACTGTCCTTTTCTTTTCTTTCTTTCATCCGTCCTGAAGCTGTCAAGGTCATGGGGCACGCAGGAGGTGTTTGAAAGGGGCGCTGTGTTTTTGCACTATTAGGTGGGTGGTCCTAATGTGGCCCCTGTGGATTACTCTTTGAGCCATGAAACCAAGCAGGTCAAGTGTTGCAAGCTGAGTGCAATCATATACCTCCCAATCCTCCTGAAGAAGGAGCCAAGTTTATTGGAGGCAAGGAGATGGAGCAGCACCATGAGTAGGGCAGAAGAGCATGCTCGGTATAGGACCAGCCTTGTCTCTGGTGCGCTGACAATGCTGTCCAGATGCACCTAATTTCCTGCTTCCGGGTGTCCTTGTGCCCACATTTGTGAGGATGGTGTACCCCACTGTGTCGTACCCACACCGGTGCTGCTGAGATCTACCACTCTTCCTGCTGGCCGATGTCCCTGTGCCCGCAGTGGTGAAGGCGCCCGAGCGGCAAGGGACGCGATCTCTAACACTGACAGTGATGTCCAGATGCGCCATGTTTCCTGCTTGCCTATGTCCTTGTACCCACAGTTATGAGGGCGCCCCCGCAGCAGGGGAAGCAGCCCGCGTCACGCACAAGAACAGGGGTGTTGAGATTAACCGCTTTCCTTTTTACCAACGTCCTTGTACCCACAGTGGTGAGGGCGCCCCAGCAGCAGGGGAAGCGGTCTGTGTCACGCACAAGAAAAGGAATGTTGAGATTGACCACCTTCCTTTTTACCAACGTCCTTGTGCCCACAGTGGTGAGGGCGCCCCAGCAGCAGGGGAAGCGGTCTGTGTCACGCACAAGAAAAGGAGTGTTGAGATTGACCACCTTCCTTTTTACCAACGTCCTTGTGCCCACAGTAGTGAGGGCGCCCCAGCAGCAGGGGAAGCTGTCTGCGTCACGCACAAGAATAGCCGGAGGCGAGTGCTTTGTGAGGATAGCCAGCAGGAATTGGCTGCACCTCCAGGTACAGGTTTTGTTAGTCGCTATGAACACATTGAAGTAAGGGGCGTTAGCTTTGAGCAAATGAAAGGGCAGCCAGGCAGAGCGAGCTTTGGAACCTGGCAAGGTGTTGCGATTGCCGGTGCAGTTGTTGCCAGCCTTGATACTATGAACAGTCAGCGAGCTCGGCTGTGCTGCTCAAGCAGAATGTAAAATGTGTGCCATGCACCATTACAGCTGGAGCTGAGTGCTCTGGAAGGATGACTTCAGGGCTTTGCTGCACCTCCAGTGGATACTTTGAAAGTGAGGGTAGCAATGCACAATTGAAAAATCAGCAGGCTGAACCTGCAAAGTGTGGTTCAAAGTAAGGGTAGCAATGCACGATGGAAAAGTCAGCAGGCTGAACCTGCAAAGTGTGGTTCAAAGTAAGTGATGCACAGATGTTTGTAAGGATCGTGCCATAGGGGTATGTGTGCCAAAGCAATTAAGGTGGGCTCCCTGGTGGGCTCCCTGGTGGTTCAGGAGGACTTATTTGCACCTCAGTAGGTATTGCAAATTTCTGGTTCATGCATCCCGTACAGAGTTACGCTTAGACTTAATGGACATGCTTCTTGCAATACTAGCTGGATCTGCTATTCAGCTGCCATCCAGAGGAGGTCTTCTCTTAGGGAGTGCATTTGAGGTTGCCCCTCAAACAGGTTTGGAGGCTTGTGACCAACTGGATCACCATCCGCTCTCGCTTTCTCGTGTTTTTTTTTATTCTTTCTGGGGTAGTGCAGGCACCTTCCATTGCCGCACACTTAAACGGAGACCCTTAACCTATACCCAAAAATAGCTACACCCAAGAAACACTGAGGCCCATCGTTGTGTCTGCACGTGTGCCTCACATTAAACTAGCCTTGTCTGCCTGCACTGGCATGTATCAGAAACACTAGTTTTGTCAAGTGAACACACTCCTTTGCCTGTGCGTGCGCTCCACAACAAACATGCCTTGCCTGCCTGCACTGGCATGTATCAGAAACACTAGACTTGTCAACTGAACACACTCCTGTGCCTGTACCTGTGCCTCACAATTAACACGCCTTGCCTGCATGCATTGGCATGTACCAAAAGGAGGTATGTCAACTGAGTATGTCCTTATGACTGCGTGCATTCCTCACGGCAAGCTTGACCCTCTTGCCTGCTTTTGCAGGCGCACAACAACAGGAGCAGCGACAAAGTAATCACACCCTTGCATGTGAATGTAATGCATGCATTATTATGTATGCATTCGTGTAACACGCATATTGCATTTCTATGAATTCATTGTGCAAAAGATTCCACATGCACATACAAACATGTATATAAATGTGTGCACGTGTGTGTATTTATGCGGCGTAAATTATGCCCCACACCCACTGTGCCTGCACAGGTGGGCAGCAGCAGCGGCGTCAGCTGATCACGCCCCTTGATGGCAGTGAGGGTGAAGGTTTTGAGCCCTCCCTGAATCCCAACAGAGCCGGCACTGGCGCGCAGCCTACCAGCACCAGAAAGGCAGAGCACAGAGAAGATGTCAAAGGTGCAGCGCAGGGCACCTCCCTCCTTCACAAGCAGCAGCAGCAGAAGCAGCAGCATCCCAGAAGTGTGTCACCAGCAGGCCTAGCAAGCGTGGGTGTATCATCATCAGCAGTAGCAGCGGCAGCAGCAGGCAAGGCGGCTGGGCAACACAGAGATGTGCAAGGCACAGCAGAAGGGGAAGGTGGGAGCAGAAGGGGACGCATGCTCCGGACTCCTCGCAAGCGGCGCTTGCCGGCCAGGTATGAACAGGTTGACATCAAGCGGCAAGGCATCTCAGCGGTTTTGATGGATTGGTTGTGCGTGCTGACTGTTGCCATGGGCAGGCAGCTTAGGTGAGGCCAGGTGTTCAAAAGAAGTGTGTGTGTGTGTGCCATCTGGGTGCATATATGGCTTGTTCGGGGGAACCTGATGAGGAAAGGGCTTGCATTTGGAATGCAAACATACATGCGGCTGTGGTGCATACCCATCAGGGGTGCTTGGTTCCATGCACGCGTTGATCAGATTTGGGCTGAGCAGGACGCTTGGCAGCGGGGCCCTTTGCGTGAGCACATGCTCTGTTGCTGCTCGTGCGCGGCTCTTTCCAGCTCTATGGGCCAAGCCTGGGGCTCACATTCTCAGAAGAAGTCAGACATGGCGTGCAAGGTGATGTCATCGACATTGTTACAGCGTACAATTCCTTGATGACTTTTTGTTCAGTCTGACTCTAGTGGGGGCCACTGACAGCTGTTTGTGCCGACGTGCCTCCATTCCCTGGATCAATTGATGTAGGGAGTGTCTCGCTGAGTGCACAGTTTTGCTATCGTTTTCCTTTCATTTCCTGTTCCTGCAGGTTCAAGGACTGCACGCAGGGGCAAGGGTTGGGTGAGGACTTGGAGGAGGAAGAGGTGGAAGCAGAAAGTGGCAGCACCAGCCTAGAGGCAGGATCAGACAGGGAGCAGCAGGAGATGGAACAAGAGGAGGAAGAAGGAACCGAGGGGGAGGAAGCGGAGGGTGAGGAGGAAGAGCTGGGAATGAACTGGCAGAAGTCTGAGACGGCCAAAAGAGGAGGACAGCGGCAGCGGCAGCAGCAGTGTATGCGACGACGCTTTGCCAGGCAGAGGGGTGTGCTGGAAGAGCAAGGAGGGGACGTGGAAGAGAGCAGCCAAGAGGGCCTGGAGGAGGGGCGGCAGGATGGGGTAGGAGGTGGAGGGCACCCCAAGGTTGCTCAGGCTAGTAGCGGAAGGGGCAGGGGCAGGGGGAGGGGCAGAGGGAGAGGGAGGGGCAGGGGCCGAGGCAGTGGGAGTAGTGTGGCTGCTGGCGTGGGAAGGCCTGCAAAGGCGGCTCGGTTGGATTGGCAGAGTGCAGGCGGCGGAACAGAAAGCAGCGAGTCAGGGGGTCGTGGCGGAATGGAGGTGGATGATGGGGGACACGGTGGAGATGGGGTTAGCAGCAGTGAGTGTGGGGAGGACGGGGAGGTGGGGCTGCTTGGGAGGGAGGACGATGTTCATGAGGTGGGTGTGCCGGGGCACTCTTCGCCTGATCCCTTCCCACCACAGTACAGCAAGCACACGCGGCAAATGCTGGACCTGGTGAGCATGCCAACATCAACCAAGCAAGTGGAGCAGCAGGAGCAGCAGCAGGAGGGGCCACCAAGGAGGGAGGGGAAGCAGCAGGTGCGTGTGGTTGCTCGTTGAAACTTGGAAAAGCTTTAAAGTTTCGGGCACTGCGTGTGCTTGCTGTCTCCCCGGATTCCAGCAAAGTCATCTCAAGCGTCATCTGGGACGATGGTCCCTTGTCTTCACCTGGGACGATGGTCCCTTGTCTTCACCTGGGACAATGGTCCCTTGTCTTCACCTGGGACAATGGTCCCTTGTCTTCACCTGGGACGATGGTCCCTTGTCTTCACCTGGGATGATGGTCCCTTGTCTTCACCTGGGACGATGGTCCCTTGTCTTCACCTGGGACGATGGTCCCTTGTCTTTCATGAGGACCCTTCAAGCACTGAGTGCATGGTCATGGAGGCTGACCATAGGACTGCGTTCTGGCAGTTGAGAGAGACACGCTCCTCATTGAAATTCCTTGAGCCATTGGGTCTTGGTGCCAACCAAAAGTGCCCACCTTGTCCCTGCCCTCCCCCCCCCTTTCCATCCCGCCCCTTCCAAACTCAAACACATGCAGCACACACACACACACACACACACACACACACACACACACACACACACACACAAATTCCACGCAGGCCACTGTGAAGCTGGGCTGCTCGCGCTGCCGCTACGCACGCAATGGCTGCCTGGGCTGCCGGCCCAGCACTCATTCCCACCAGCCCTCTTACAAGTGAGTTGCGTGTTGCTATTTCCAATCTAATCCCAATATGATTGAGTCTCACAGCCCCACTAGTCTACAGACACAGAGTTTCTACAGCCCTCATTTTTGAATGTCCAATCTCTAACAGATGGCTTTTGTATAGTGAGCCACTTCTGCCAGCCCCCCTAAGACAGGCTTGAGCAGGAAGGTCCCCTTGAAGTCCCTGAATTTATTAGCCAACTGACCAGTGCTCATCCCATTGCTTGCTATGGCCGCGGCACCACACCCATCAACTTCTGCACGCCCACTTACAAGGCACACTTTCCTTCCGCAACACACACACAGACATATTTTTTTCCACGCGCAAGCTCTCATTTATGCAGGTCCAACCACGAGGGCGGCAGTAAGGCGAGCAGTGGCCAAGATGCCGCGAAGGCCAAGCCTGGGGAGGGTGCAGCGCATCACCAGCAAGGCGGCAAAAAAGCTCGCGCCAAGACAGTCAGCGCGAGTGGCGAGGTGAGTGCTGCAGCCTGGGTCCATTGAAGTCACCTTTGAATTCAGGTTCTGGCTGAGGCTCACCTCGACAGACACTCACTAAGATGGCTGTTCAAGTTGGAGTCATAAAGCAGGCACTTGGCTGAGACCAGTCCAATGCCGAGTGGTTCCCCTGAGTTGGCAGTCTCTCATGGAGCTGCTTTGTGTCCCCTTCAGCTAAGTGCACAAATTTCCACCTGCATGCTACCTGGGTGTATGTCACAAATACAAACTGCTTTGTAATCACACACACACGCACAAACACACACACGCACACACACACACACACACACACACAAATGCGCACGATGATCTGTCCTCCCAGGAGAGTGGTGCTGATGCGGATGAGAGGCCAAGGGGTGCCAAGGCTGCAGGCAAACTGCAGCAGGGTGACGGCACTCCCACCAAACACACACCCCTGAGCGGTACTACCAGTGGCGGAGGAGGTGCGCCTTGCGTCTTTTGTTTTGTCCATTTGGGAGAAAAAAATAGGGTAATAAGATCACTTGGGCAGGTGCAGCATCTTGGAAGAGGGAGCAGTAGAGAAAGAGATTTAATGGGAGCAAGCCAGCTGCAGCGGGTGGCAGCAATCTTACCAACGAGAGTGCATCTGGGTTGGTGCTGCTGCCTACAAGACATTGTTCTCCTTAACTGGTGGTGGGATATTTTTCTAGGCTGCCTTTTTTCTTTTTCCATTCTTTTTCATTTCTTTTCTTCCAGTTAGGTAAAAAAAAGGTGCAAGGATGCACTTTTAAAGTGAAGACAGGGTGAGAGCAATCCAGGGAGGCGACGCCAGCAGCTTGCCACCCCATTTTGAGGAGAGATAACATGAGAGGGCTGCGGGTGCCCCCACTTATTTGGTGAAGCTACGGTTTAGGGCGGGGCAATGAACACTTTTGATGGGGGTGCTTTGCATCTGTGCGCGATGCAAGCAACATCAGCACCAAGTAGTGGGGCAGCTGGATGTTGTCCAGCTTCCAAACGGGGTATGAGCTAAGCCCATGAGCTGAGCCAGCGTCAGATCTGGCAGCCGTAGCGCCCGCGCAATCAGGCACTGCATGTTAATTGGTACATAGGATAAGCCGCTGCACAGAAGCAGGCGCTGCACCCTGATGACCCAGCATGCCTTGATCAGCACAGCTCTTGTGTGGCCTTGAAGGCCCCAAGCTGTCAGCAGCATTTTTGCACTTGACTTGGAGTAGCTGACAACAGCGCAACGCTGTGCGCAACGAAGCTTTCAATGTGTGTTTTGCTGAGCCCTTGCGGACCAGAGCGCGCGCTGCAGCCTGGCTTGGTGCAGCCCACCGTTCCGCTGCTTTTACAAAGTACCCCCTCTCCCTTTGAACATGATCTCATGTGTTGCATGTATGTGCACTGCAGGTAGGGTTGCTGGCCTGGTCAGGCCCTGCCGCAAACCGTCCCCCTTCTCGCCCAGTAGACCCACATTGCTTACCACATACATCACAAAACATGACAATGCACATACATGACAATGCACGCAGGGGGCAGCAGCAGTGGCGGTGCTGGCTTGACGGGGCCCTGCCGCAAACAGACCCGCAGGTCCCTCGCAGGGGCCACCCCTTGCGATCTGGGAGTTGGACTCGGCGGAGGGGCTTGGGGCTGGGGAAACTCCGGAGGGCTGGCCTCGGGCAGTAAGCAAGGCGGGCTGCTGCAAGCTGAGCAGCGGGGATGTGGTGGGGGTGGCCACCGGGAAGGTGAAGGCAAGGGAGGGGCCAAGAGTGGGGGAGGCAGAGATGGCACGCCAGGGAGGGCGGACGCGCTGGGCAAGCGGGCAGCTGCAAGCGCATTTGAGGGTGCGTGTGAGAATGTGTGTGGGAGTGTGAGTATGTGTGTTTGGGCAGGCGGGCAGCTGCAAACGCCTTTGAAGGTGTGCCTGTACGCGCGCGCGCGTGTGCGTGTGTGTGTATGTGTGTGTGTTTGTGTGTGTGTGTGTGTGTGTGCGCGCGCACAAGTGTGTGTGTTTGAGGGGAAGCAGGTAGTTGCTAGTGCACTTGAGGGGATGTGTGTATATGTGAGAGTGATTGAAGGCAAGCGGGCAGCGGTAAGTTCATTTGAAAGTGTGTGTGTGTGTATGCAAGCACGCAGCTGCTAGCGTACTTGAGGAGACGTGTGTGTGTGTGTGCGTGTGTGTGCATGCACGCGTGTGTGTGTGCTTGGGGGGGGGGGGGCAGGCAGGCATCATACCATCGTAGCAGTTTTGTCAGAACGTGCATCACGCATGCATGGTCTCCTTTCCAGGTCTCACAGACTATCTATCTCTTGCACAAAAACAGGCCTATGAGGGTTTCAGGGTAAAGAGGGGGATGCTCCTTCCTGTACTTGCTTGATGCGGGGAGTTTTCACTGCCTACGTAGTTTTTCTTTCTCTGTTCTTGACTTCATCCTTTTATACCCAATCCCTGGGCCATCCTTGTCTGGTATGTCTGTGCTTTAGAGATGGATCCGCCTTTTATAGGTTCTGTCTTTTATGTCGTGCCCAGGATGTAGTTCCGACCTGTGGATTTGATCACCATTTGATTTGCATTGCACGCACTTGCAGAGCTCAGATACTTATATGTAAGAAATGTAAATGTGGCAAACAGAAGTCACCATATATGTACATATTTTCCGCTGACTTGTTGTCTTGGTGTCAAATACATGCTGAGCTTGCGCACGATTGCGCTAACATGTGTGACATACAGTCCTAGCCACATCTGCGCCGCCAATTTGACACCGGTACATGCTGCGCTTCCTTCCACATGTTTGCGCGATTGTTTGTTTGTGGCATGCAGACCTGGCCAGCCGCGCCGCCAAGCGCACGCGTGTGCTGGGTGGCTTTTTTGGCGGCCTGGGCTTCTTGCTAACTGGCTTTAAAACGCAGCAGGCGTCTGAAAGAGAAAGCACAGAGGCCGCGATCCAACACAATGGGGGGGTACTCGTGACCCTGCCTCCGCCGCCCTCACCCAAGAAGCGCAGCTCACCCAACACAACAGGTACACAGTTTGGTTGTTGTGCTTACGTTGTATTTGTGTCATGTTTTTTGTTTGTTTGTAAATTTGCATGGAATTGTTTGCACCTGTAATGTGTTTACATTCCAATGTGTCTGCTCAATGTCCATGTATGCATGGAGCAAGTCCATACATGCATGGAACACACACGTATGTGCACACACATACACACACATGCTCTCCCAGGGCGGGGGAGCCGCCGTGGCTCTGCTGCCCATGAGGGACATGAGTATGGAGGGAGTGCCTCTCAGCCTGAGGCAGCCTTTCCAGACATTGTCATCGCCCCCAACGCAGAGCGCCGTACGCACAGGTGAGTGAGGGGATAGGTCATGATCTGACTCCATGCATGTGGTTGCTCTAGGGCCTCTCGGCCCGAGGTCGCCTTTCCAGGCTTGTCATCCCACCCCAAATGCCGCATGCACAAACGAGTGCAGAAGTGGGTCATGGTCTGCCTGCATGCATGTGGATGCCCCTGTGCAGATGATTGTTGATGCTGCTCGCCATTGCGTGGTCTGATCGTGAGGGCTGAAAAGTGGCGCGCCTGCGCCTGTGGCTGAAGTAGGCCAACACAGTGATAATGAAGAGGCATTTGTCTGTGGCTATGTAGTAGGAGGAGAACTGCATGAGTGCTTCAAGATGCTGGAGCATCCCTGCTTGCACACACACACACACACACACACACACACACACACGCACGCACACGCGCACACACACACACACACACGCACACGCACACGCGCACACACACACACACGCACGCACGCACGCACGCGCACACACACACACACACACACACACACACACACACACACACACACACACACACACACACACACACACGCACATACAGACACACACGCACAACCGTGCGCGTGCGCGTGTCTCTTGCATGCAGGCTGCTGTCCGCCATGTCCTGTGGTGCAGCCATGCTGAGCTGTGACTGGGTGCAGCACTGCGCATACACACACACAAGCGCGCGCGTGTCTCTTGCATGCAGGCTGCTGTCCGCCATGTCCTGCGGCGCAGCCATGCTCAGCTGTGACTGGGTGCAGCACTGTGCATACACACACATACACACACGCGGGCATGTGCCTCTTGCATGCAGGCTGCTGTCCGCCATGTCCCGCGGCGCAGCCATGCTGAGCTGTGACTGGGTGCAGCACTGCGCGTACATGGCGTGCTATGTGCCCCCAGAGGCCCACCCTGACCCCGGCTTCCACGTGATGCAGCCGCCTCGGCCACACCTCCGGCCGCACGGCTTGTTCGCTGGTAAGTCAGAGCACATCGCTGGTTGTGCGACGCGCTGACTGTCAAAAGAGCTGAGCCCGCCCTGACCCCGGCTTCCATGTGACGCAGCCGCCACGGTCCCACCTCTGGCTGCACTGCCTGTTTGCTGGTGGCCAGCGATGACCTGACTGCTGCTCAAGTATCATGTCACTTATAACTAGATTCCTGCAAGAGGGTGTTATGCGTTGGAAAGCGGGAGGAACCATGTGAGCATCAGGCTGTGATTAACGTTTTGCAAATGGCTGGTTGAAGGTGGCAAATTGTAGCAAAGGGGGTGAACTGGCCATATTGCCAGACATGCTCTTCCTTGCGTTTCTGTCTCAATTCCAACCATGCCAATTATTGTTCCATAAATTACCATGTTCACCAAAAATTATTATGAATGTTTGTGGACACCGGATCACTCCCCTGGACATAGATTACCCAAAAAGCATCCACAACTCCACCCTTGGGCATTTTTCACTCCCCAAACAGGAGGCACAAGTCTGCACAACTTTTGGACGTCATGTACAAATCCTTATAAAAACTATATATTTGGAATCCTGAGCTCAAGATCTATCGATTGGTATATATATGGGTCCAATCGGAGGGGGTGGTGGGTGGTCCTTCAAGGGGGTTTGGACTTTTTGGGACCCCCCCTCTAAAAAATTTTGGAGCCACTTTCTCAAAGTTTTAAATATACCAATGGATTCCTGAGCTTGAGAACTGTCGATTGGCACCCTTTTGATGCAAATTGGGTAAAGGGGGGGGGGGGTCTGTGTACATGCCTGGGAGTCAGTGCCACGTGCACAAGGGTGTGGGCAGCAGGGGGTGTGGAGACAAACATGCAGCAAATCATTCCAAACTTCCAAGGTAGTGGCAATGTATGATGTATCATTGTTTGGTGCAGCCAAGAGGGCAGTTTGTGGACTTGCAAGCCTGTTGTGGGTGCCTCGAAGGGCAGGTATGCACGGGCGTCCGCTGCTCAGTTTTTGGCCTATAACTCTGCTGCAACTCGATTTTTCATTGCACTGAGTATGCACATGGATGGGGAATTGAAAAAGGAGCAGATTGGTACCCTTTTCGTGGGGAGGGGGGCAGTATTTGGGGGGAAAGGGGAGGTGGGTGGTCCTTTTGGGGCTCCCGCCGAGAATTTTGACATGACGTCCACTGTGTTCTTTTTGCCCTCCTGCCCCAAAAAATGTGTTTTTGGCCTCCATATCCAATACAAATATATTGCTATTACAGATAAACATATAGCTTTGGTCAAAATTGAACTTTATGGCACCCCTTGTGCTTTTCTACCCAATAAGACAGCAAATATTCTGAATCTCATTAACCACTCTGTCTGTACAATCCATTTATAATGCAACAAAAATGTTGGTACAAGGACAACAAGCCGCTCAAAAATCACCCTGTTTGATGCAGCAGGTGGGGTCTGGAATGGTGATAAGAGGTGGTGGAAAGCAAGATTCAGGCAGCAGCTAATTAAGCATGAGTACCCCAATGTGGAATTGATGGTGCTTCTTGGACAGAGGAAACTATGCAGGTGCCAGTTGGGGTACACCTATGCGGGGGGCATGCAAGAAACACCTGTTTGGGGGTCCCCCAGAAAACCTTCTGTGAAAATGTAGACAAAAGAAGAGCCTGACTTAGTGCACCCTACACACCTCCACTATGCATATCTCCGAATGTGCCTACCTCCATATGCGTGCACGCCTATGCACCTCCCCCTCCTGTTCCTCCCCTTTTCACACACACACACACACACACACACACACACACACACACACACACACACACACACACACACACACACACACACACACACACACGCACGCACGCACGCACGCATGCGCGCACACACACACACACACACACACACGCACACACGTATACACGCGTACACACACACACATGCTAACACGTCTGTGCGTGCAGGCCATACTGTGTTCCTAGCAGGCAGCGACAAGTTTCGCCAGGACTTTGGTGCCGTCATGGGCCACGCGGGGGCGACCCTGCTCGAGAGCCTGGAGGGCTGCTGCTGCCATGGCAGCACACACGAGCAGAGCCCTGCAGGTACCTTTGTTTCGCAACCTTCCACACTTGTGTTGTGTGTTGTGTGTTGTGGAATAATTTTAAACAAGTATGTGTTGTGTTGTGCAATAAACAAAAATAAATAAGGCCTTGCAGGGTGGCTGCTGTTGCCATGGCGGCACACACCAGCAGAGCCCTGCAGGTACCTTTGTTTCGCAACCTTCCACACTTGTTGTGTGTTGTGTGTTGTGGAATAATTTAAAACAAGTCAGTGTTGTGTTGTGCAATAAATGAAAATAAATAAGGCCTTGCAGGGAGATTGCCGCTGCCATGGCAGCACACACGTGCAGAGCCCTGCAGGTACCTTCGTTCAGTAACCTTTCACACTTGCTTTGTAAGGCCTTGCAGGGTGGCTGCTGTTGCCATGGCAGCACACACGAGCAGAGCCCTGCAGGCACTTTTTTTCAGTAACCTTTCACACTTGCCTTCTAAGGCCTTGCAGGGTGGCTGCTGTTGCCATGGCAGCACACACGAGCAGAGCCCTGCAGGTACTTTTGTTCAGTAACCTTTCACACTTGCCTTG
Organism: Dunaliella primolecta; assembly: GCA_914767535.2. Lineage (NCBI taxonomy): Eukaryota > Viridiplantae > Chlorophyta > Chlorophyceae > Chlamydomonadales > Dunaliellaceae > Dunaliella > Dunaliella primolecta. The sequence continues at coordinate 7,534,629 of OU611760.1, read as the reverse complement.
TAAGGCCTTGCAGGGTGGCTGCTGTTGCCATGGCAGCACACACGAGCATATACCCCTGGTGTAGCGTGGGGAAACACTCTTTAACGCAACAGTTGTGATGAGGCTTTCACTGGAAGTTTCAGGGGGCGCCTGCTGCCGTGGCGGTACGCAGCAGCACCACCCTGCAGTTCCCTTTGTGTGTCATTTTGGGTCAAGAATTGTGGTTTTGGTGGAGCATTTGGTGTTGGTGGCGGCACTTTGTGTGTACAGCGTGGTGATGGATGATCTGAGGCAAAGCTGGCAAAACTGCTGCATGCTTGAATTGTTGAAGAGGCCTCCTAGAAGGACTGCTGCTGCTGCGACATAAGCACACATGACTCATGTGCCATGAGCAGGGCCCCCAAGGTGTCTAAACGCTGAACGCAACACCAAACACATTTTTGAACTGAGACATGCAACACCAAACTGAACTGAGACGCTTAACACAATACTGAACTAGGACACTGCGCAAAACGCTGAACACAACACTGAATTAAGACGCTTCAGGCACATTACTGAACTGAGACGACACAAAACTGAATTAAGGCACTCTGCATAACACTGTGCAAAGCACTGGACTAAGACACTTCAGGCACATTACTGAACTAAGACACTCAACATGATGCTGAACTAACACACTCAGCACAACACTGAACACAACACTAAACTAAGACACTGAACACCACACTGCATGCTTGCATTGAGGTTCAGCTGGAAAAGGAAAGGGGAAAATATGTAGGCAGAGAAAATTCTCCCTGCATCAATCAAAGGGAAAAAGGCACATTGGCTTAAGAGAGCTGCGAGTCCCCTCCGCCACCTCAGCTTGTCCATGTGCTCACGGAAGACCTCAGCTGGATATGTGGATATGTGCTTGAAGATAAGTGCTCACGGAAGACCTTCAGAGTGAAATTGCAGAAGTGGTGGTGGGAGCGCAGCAGCAGTGCCATATGAGCGGTCTGTGTGCAAAAGCAAGACCTTCGAGTGGGGTAGCGGAAGTCGTGGTGGGAATGCAGCGGCAGTGGTGGGAGCGCAGCAGCAGCGGTGCCCCTACTAACTACACTCACTGGCTACCCCTACTAGCAGCAGCGGGAGCGCAGCAGCATTGGTGTGATGGGCTGCTGCTTGTGAGTGCAGCAGCTGCTATCATAGGAATGCCAGCAGGTTGGCGTGCCCTCAGGAGTTCTACTGTTTCCAGGAATGTCATTGGGACCCATGCAGCATGCTTGAGCAGAGCTCCAGGAGGAGGGTTTGCCTTTGGCAGCAACATCCTCCCCTCCGCCATTGCCTCATGTACACCAACAAACATCTGACCCTCCACCACTGCACCAGCGACATCTTCCCCTCCGCCAGTATCTCCTGTGCACCAACAAACACCTGACCCTCCACCACTGCACCAGCGATGTCTGACCCTCCGCCTCTCGTGCACCTTGGACTGTGCTCTTATTTTGTCATGCTTGTCTTGCCATTTGTGAACAGACTTAAGTGTGTACAGCCTGCCTGTGCGCTTGATTCCACAGGCGTATGCCCCTTACCCTCCAACCATCATTTAACAAACACTCATGGACTGCCATGCAAGCAACCTCAGCCGTACTGAGCTCATTGAGAATCACACACACACACACACACACGCACGCACGCACGCGTGTCCCTCAGGCGTCCTGCAAGACCCTGTGGTCACCCTCTTCGTCCTGGAGCACCGCTGCAGCCTGTTTGATGGCGCTGAGGGACCTGATGATGTGTGGCCCAAGAACAATGGCTGCAGTGGTGGTGGTGGTAGCGGAGCTGCATGGGGTCGAAGGGGAGGGGGCAGGAGGGGTGGTTCCGGAAGGGGCAACTCTGGAGTTGGGTTGGGGCTGGGCAGAGGAAGTGGCGGGAGAGGGATGGGTGATGCAGAGGAAGGGGGTGGAGGTGGGGGCGGTGATGTGCGCAGCTTGATGCAAGCAGCAATGCGCACAGCGCGGCGGCTGCGTGTGCCATGGCTGGATAGGGACGAGATCATGGAGGTGGGTGACGTGGCTGGATGTGGACAAATCTTGGGATTGGGATCATGGATGTGTGACAATATCATGGAGGTGGGTTCCGTGGCTGGATGTGGACAAGATCTTGGGATTGGGATCATGGATGTGTGACATTATCATGGAGGTGGGTGTTGAGGTTGGATGTGGACAAGATTACGCGGTCGGGATCATGGATCTGGATTTATGGGGGTGGGACAGAATCGTGGAGGTAGGTGTCATGGCTGGATAGGGATGAGATCACGGGGACAGGTGGGACCATGGAGGTGGCATCATGGAGGTGGAACGGTATCATGCAGGTAGGTGTCATGGCTGGATAAGGACCAGATCTTGGGATTGGGTTTATGGATGTGGGACAATACCATGGAGGTGGGCGTCGATGCATGCAGGGATGTAAAAAGGGATGTCGACGTATCAAGTCTCAGCCCTGACCTTGCAGTTTGCACAGTCCTCCTCCTTCGACTCTAGCGGCGTCCAGTACATGAGCTGTTTGCTTTAGTTGAGTGAAGGGCTGACGTTGTTCCTTTTGTGCATGGTGATGCACTGTGTACTTCACAGCGTTAGCCACACTGTCCCCAAGAGGCGTGACCACTCTGCTCCCGAGGGACGATCAGATGCATGGATGAATGATGGTTGGGTTGAGGCCTGTGCCTGGTGATCACCAGCCACAGTGCTGCCAATTCCTGTTGCGTTGTCAGTCACACACACACACACACATACACACACACACACACACATACACACACACACACACACTCATATCCTTGTGGGTACCCCGCACTCCTGGACCGCGCCCATGAAAGTGATCACACGCACACACATACACACACATACACACACACACTCTTGATAAGGCAAGGAATTCCACATGCATGGCCTGTTCCCATCCTGCAAGCGACCATTAGTTGCAGCCTGCCCCCTCAGCTGGTGCTGCGGTGCGGGTGGTAATGATATCAATATAATGATAGTGATAACAATCATGTGGTAATACGCATAATGATCACATGTTATCAAAAAAATGAAAAACTACGTAGGCAGAGGAAAATCTCCCTACATCAATTAAGGAAAAGGAGACACATTGGCTCAGAAGAGCTGTGAGTCCCCTCCACCACAAAGCTACAAAACAGAAAGTGGTAATGTGGACCTGGAGGGTTTCTGGAAGCACCTGGCCCCAGAACCTGGCTGTAAGAAGCATCACTGTTTCCAATGGTGCGCCTTGTGGTAACAAGCTTGTTTACATACGTAACAGAATGGGCATGACGTTTACGAGCTGTTTATGATTATAATCATATGGTAATGCGCATGCAGGTGGTCATGGGCGGCAGCCTCCCCCCTCAGCTGGTGCTGCTGTGCGGGTGGTGATGATATCGATGTGTTAATGGTGGTAAGCATATGGTAATGCGCATGCAGGTGATCATGAGCGGCAGCCTCCCCCCTCAGCTGGTGCTGCCGTGCTCCCCCGCCCCAGACTCACGCCCATCCTCCTCCCATCGCGCATCCGCCCCTTCCACAACCAACAGGCAGCAACCGCAGCACCAGGATCACCAGCAGCGGCAGCGGCAGAAGCAGCAGGCCCCGTTTGTGCTGCTGCACCCACCCCGCAGCCCCCCTGCACACCCCTCACCCCCACCATCAAAGCATCCGTTGCGCAGCCCCAAAAAGAGTACGCCTGCTGCGGTTCATGGTGATGCTGCAGTGGCGCTCGGCCATCACAGCAGCAGTAAAGACCATGTTGAGGGCGCTGGAGGGTGCGGCTTCTCCTTCAAGTACTTGCACAGCCGCAGTTCCAAGTGCCTGGCCGGGCGCGGAGATCACGGTGGAGGTGGGGAGGGGGAGGAAGAGGAGGAGGAAGAGGAAGAGGGCTTGCCGATATGCATGGACGAGACTCCCCAACTGTTTGATGGGCCCCAGAAGGAAAGGGCAGGCAGGGGCAATGCTGGAGGCACTGCCTGTGGCAATGCAAGCCGTGGTGGTGGTGGTGCTGCTGCTGCTGGTGCTGGTCCGAGCGGGCGTCGGGGTAGCAGCGGTGCTAGACTAAGCCCAGGGGATGGGGGTAAGGCCTCCCGGTCCCCCTCTCCTGCAGGCTTGGCCACTGCTGCTGCTGCTGCTGCAAAGCCAAAGGCCGGGGCGGGCAAGTCGCCCTCCTCCACCGTGCTCGCTGTTGCGCAAGCGAGCAAGCCAGCAAACGCAGCAGCAGCAGCTGATCCACACGCAACAAACTGTCCCCGCCATCATCGCAACTCCCCTTTCACCAACACTTCAGCACCTGCCACGATCGCTGCTGCGGCTGGCCCATCCCCACCTTCCCCCTCGTCCCCTGCCCTGGGGCCACCCTACCACCAGGCCCTTGTCCCCGCGAGATCTCCGCTGGCTGCTAAGCAGCAGCACCCCTCACCACATGCACTACCTGTTTGCGTGCGCCCTCACAGCTCCAGCAATGCAGCAGCAGCGGCTGCTGCAGTGGAGTGGCTGGGCCCTGCTGTCGTTCCCCAGCCCCATAGCCCACTGCCCTCCACGCCCCACCGCACCTTCTACACCAGCTTCTTGCTGCAACTGCACGCCCACCACCAAGAAGTGGTGCATGTGGATGACTGCGTGGAGCTGGTACGTGCATGCGTGCGTGCATATGTGTGTGCGCGCGCATGTGTATGCGTGTATATGGCGTGTGTGTATGTGTATGTGTGCGCATGCATGTGCTTGTGATCAGAGCAATGGAAGACTAGAACTTCTCCTGCTACAAGGGATAGATTGAGGCGGCAATTGTGTAGATCATGAGGTGGTGCAAGTGAACAAATTCGTGAAGCAGGTGCATGCGCGCGCAGGGTAGTGCTGTCTGGCTGCGGGGCGGCACTCTGCAAGTCATGGCCCTCTTCCTCACTGTTGGCTACTTTTTGGCATCGTTGGCTGCTTGCTTTGGGAGCGGTGTAAATATAGGCACTGTAGGCTGCTGGGCGAGCAGTGTCATCATTGGCATTGTTGGCTGCTTGCTTTGTGAGCGGTGTTAATATTGGCACTGTAGGCTGCTGGGCGAGCGATGCCAATGCTCGCACCGGTGGCTACTTGGTTAAGAAGGTAAATACAGGCACTGGCTGCTTGGTTCATCCTGCCGCAGCGTGTCCTACGTCCTTCCCACTCAAAGCCTCCTCGTAGAAATACGCGAAAGCAACCGAGTGATGACATGCTTGTTGAATGGTGAAAATCTAATTTAAGCTGACTGTACCCATCACTGTGCTTTTGCATGCAGGGGGTGCTGCTGGGCGAGGTCCCGTTCCACATTATGTCTTTTCAGCACGGCCTAATGCATTTGTGTTTATGATGGTGATTTTGAGGTTCGACTGGCATTCATCATTTTGCTTTTGCTTGCAGCAGATGCTGCTGGGCGGGGTTCTGCCCCACATCATGTGTCTCTAGCACTTGTGGGAGAGGCAGGGTCGTGCTTTTGTGTACTGCTGGTGACAACTTGACACAGTTCAACTGCGTCACACGATTGTGCTGTTGCGCACAGGAGATGCTGCCTGGTCCTGCCCCGCATTGCACGCCTGCAGTGTTTGTGGGAGAGGCAGGGTCGTGCTTTTGTGTACTGCTGGTGACAACTTGACACAGTCCAACTGCGTCACACGATTGTGCTGTTGCGCACAGGAGATGCTGCCTGGTCCTGCCCCGCATTGCACGCCTGCAGTGTTTGTGGGAGAGGCAGGGTCGTGCTTTTGTGTACTGCTGGTGACAACTTGACACAGTCCAACTGCGTCACACGATTGTGCTGTTGCGCACAGGAGATGCTGCCTGGTCCTGCCCCGCATTGCACGCCTGCAGTGTTTGTGGGAGAGGCAGGGTCGTGCTTTTGTGTACTGCTGGTGACAACTTGACACAGTTCAACTGCGTCACACGATCGTGCTGTTGCGCACAGGCGATGCTGCCTGGCGATGTCCTGCCCCGCATTGTACGCCTGCAGTGCTTGTGGGAGGAGCAGCCCTCCACAGGCCAGCCACGCATGCTGGCTCGAGGCTCGCGCATGTACCGCCCACAGGTGTGTCACGCATGCATGTGTGCGGGCGTACGTGCATGCGTGTGTTTGTGTGTGTGATGTGCGCACGTTCACGCATTATTTGAATTTTGATAGTTTATATGCTGTGACCTGGCAGTGCAGTGTTGAGCGCATGCACATGCTCTAGAGCATTTTTGCCTTTGCCTTATGAGCAAGGTGAGAAGCAAGCAGAGAGGAAGCAATTGCAGAGAGCATCCTCTAAACACCGAGCAAGGAGGAGGAGAGGTGTACGCTTGAAGGCACCCACATGCGAGTCCCTGGCATTAAACTTGACTGGAATGAATTGGAGTGTCTGACGCAAGCACAACCTTGTACAGCCTTTATGGAGTGGTCTGGGAAGCACATTTGCTGTTTCTAAGAGGACCCAGTTGCCTGCCTAATCTTGCAGGAGGCTAGCTGTGTTCAGAATAGGTGTGAGGGCCCTTTGGTGAGACCCTTGCTAGCTTGCTAGGTAGGGATCCTTCCCTTAGTGCACGCGGCTTCCTGGCTGGCGCAGACTTCTGAGACTCTGGCTGGCGTACACTTTTCAGACCCTTTTTCTTTTCGTTTTCATCTTGCAGGAGACCATCTACGGCATGCTTGCGAGCCCCAATGGCCCCCCTCAGCTCTTCAGTTCTGACCACATAGACCATGGCATCCCGCTGCAGGTGGGAGGGAGAATGGAAATGGATAGTGTGCTGTTGAACACAGCCAGCGGCTTACCATGCCGCCCACTAGCTTTCTCTCTCTCTCTCTCTCTCTCTCTCTCTCTCTCTCTCTCTCTCTCTCTCTCTCTGTTTCTCTCTCTCTCTGTTTCTCTTTCTCCGTCCGTTTGTCTGTCTGTCTGCTTGTTCCTCCAGCCCTGTTCTGATGCAGAACGCAGGGGCAGGGCTATTTGCTGCAAGCAGGATGCGGAGGGTGCATATGTTCTGCGTCAATCACTTTTACATGACAACCAGGTATCAGCGTTGCATGTGTGCACAGCAGCACTGCAAGGCATTGGCAGTTTGAAGCCCTCTGCTCTTCACGGGCAGGCACCCGTCACATCTTCCTATAGCTCCTCACAAATTCGGCATAGGTCATCTTCTAAACTTCAGACCTAAGCCATTTTTGGAACACTTATAATGAAAGGTGGAAGTATTCAGCACGTTTGGCACACACGCATACACATTCACGCATGGTTACAGGCGGTACGGGGACGCGTGGAGGTGCAGCAGCTAGGCCTTTCGCGCGCGGCTCCCTCACCTTCAAGTCACAGCTTGAGCCCCATCAGCCCCAGGAGGAGTGGCAAAGGCTCTTTGCTGGCAAACTCAAGGTATGAAGAAGTGAAGGAGCAGCAAGGGCTCGCTGCTGGAAGGATTCAAGGAGAAAATGTCCGTTGCTGGCCAACCCAATGAAAGAAGCAGTGAAGGAACAGCAAGGGCCCGCTGCTGGAAGGTGTCCAGGAGCAGCGATGGTCCATTGCTGGCCTACCAAACGTAAAACAATCCTGTTAAGCTGACAGAGTGATGCAGCCAAAACAGCGTCTGAGCATCCTGGCGATCATCTTGCAGCATGCTTGTGTCATGACTGTCCTTCAAAAGAAGAGACTGGCGTTCTGAAGATGGCGAGCAGCCAAAACAGCGTCTGAGCATCCTGGCGATCATCTTGCAGCATACTTGTGTCATGACTGTCCTTCAAAAGAAGAGGCTGGCGTTCTGAAGATGGCGAGAGAGCGAGGTGTCAGCATGCATGCATGTTGATTAGGAACGACTTGCAGTGCAGTATGAAAGAACAACAAGGGCCTGGTGCTAGGTGGTGCCTTGCCAGCATGGTGTCTTGGGCAGTGAAAGCAATGCATGCTGCCTTGGATGCATGCATGTTATACTGGGCATTGCTTGTGTTGTCTTGGATGCATGCATGTTATGCTGGGCACTGCAGTGCAGTGCGAGGGAGCAGCATGGGCTTGCTACTGGCAAGCATAAAGTGCTAAGACATATGGAGATATGCCATTGTGTACTAGGCGCGGATGTGCCATATGCGTGTGAACCATGCGCGGATGTGCCATTAAGTGCTTCACGCAAGTGTGCCATTTGTACTTAGCCTTTCATGGATGCACCATCCTAGTGCAGGGATGGGACAGCAAGCCCATGATGAGGCTCCTTGCATTTACACACACACACACACACACGCGCGAGCGCACGCATGCATGCACGCACTCACGCTTGCGCTCTTGCTCACAGTTTGATGCTGGCGGGTGGCAACCTTGCCTGCAACATAGCAATTTTTCCACATATACAACACATTACATTCACACCTACACGTGCTCTTGCTCACAGCTTGATGCTGGCGGGTAGCACCCTTCCCTCCAACCAAGTTAGCGTGGAGCAAGGAAGGGGTGGGAACAGGGCTGCGCATGGCACAAGAAATGCCATGGGCAGTGAGAGGGCTTTAGCAGCAGCAAACACTGAGGGCGACGTGGGTGTTCCAGGCAGAGGAGTTCTGTACATCTGCAGCTTCCACTACGACCACATTTCCATGCTGCTGGGGCCGGTGAAGAGGGCATGATAGGAGGCAACCTGTACCTTCACATGCAGCCCATCCATACTTGCACCCTGTTTGCTCGCTCTCATTTAACCCGTACCTATGCTTAGTTTGTGAGCCCATACACTTTTTTGCACTCTATGCTTGTACTTTTTGCTTGCACCGCGGAGCCCATGCTTGTGTTGTGAGCTCCTCCATGAGCTCTTTATACTTGGCTGGAGCCCTGCGCAAAGGTGCTACACCGGATTATGCAGTCCTGCACATTCAGTCAGCCCCATGCATCCATGCCCGTTGAGTGAAACTCTGTCGATTCTGCCCCAACAGCTGCTGGCTATATGCATCTGCCTTGGTGAAGGCCCGGCTAGCTTGCTGTTTAGGGAGCCCTCCTTTTATGCAGGCAGTGGCCTTATGGTCTGTGCAGCCTTCTTTTTGCTTCTGTTCCAAATCCTGTATAAAGACATCCAGTGCCTTTTTCCAAACCCCATTTCATTTTTCGCACGTTATTGTGATGAATGGAGTCAATCCTGACATTTTTTTAATGAGTATTGTGTGGTTTGTTTTGGCCACGGTGATGTGTGATTTGATGCCTTAGTTCAGCTCAAGCAGGATGGCCGCCTTTGCAGCGTTTTTTGTGCACCTTCAAATTCATTGCTCAGCCCTCTTATAGGTTTTATTAACGGTCAGGACACTATGTATTATGTACCCTTCCTAATTGTGTGTTCCACTGTGTTAGTTAACTTCCTTCTGGCTGGATTGCTATCCTACTTGATGCAAGGATGCAACTGTAGCACTGACAGATGAAGCCATCATGGTGTTGCACAAAAAACATGCAGAAGACTCAGTTGCACCACAGTGATGCATCTGCAGGCCAGTTCCGTACCAGCCTCTGTTTCAAACACTTGCTTGATTGATGCATGCCCTGGTAGAGACTTATGATGATTAAGCTGGTGAGCAACATTACTCCTTGGATACATCTCTTTGAAGTGCGCCGGGTCTGGAGTTCCTTTGAGCCGACCAGCTTTGGCTTGCTCAGGCAGGAGGCGAACACAGAGTTCAAGAAACTCAAAAGGCCTCACACAGGAAGCTAATCAGAGCCGACACTAAACAATGGCAGTAACGTGAACTCTACAAGGGTTATAAGGGAAAAAAGGACTTAGTCAAGACGTTTGACTGCTAGCTTGTTCATATATGCACGTGATTTACAAATTCCGAATTACAGGTTTGAATGTGGGGGCCTTCAGCCAGACTGTTCGGCTGATCGGCCTGTGACTGGTCCTCGCCAGTCATCATAATGTCCATAAGCTCAGAAACAAACGAGAAAAGCTTGTTGTTGTGTTGCAAGAGGTTTAGATTTAGATTTACACGGGGGGACCTTCAGCCAGACTGTTCGGCTGATCGGCCTGTGACTGGTCCTCGCCAGCCAACAGAATAATGTTGTTGTGTTGCAAGAGGAAATCAGAAGCATCCTGGGCACTGGCTAGGTGTAAAAATGGTTGCTCCATTGAAAAATCACCAGAGAAACAGTTGAACAGGTAAGCGTACTTTCTTCTCAAAGCACAAACATCTGCGTCTCTGCACACCAAAAGGGCATAAGCCTCATCTTAAATCTCATCACAAGAACAGCGATCACACAAAAGAGCGTTCCGAGTATCCCAAGCCGCTGTCTCCACCTTCAGTGTGTGTGCCCTAAGTCTGAAACGGCTAACATTCCTCACGACATGTGGATACAAATCCAAATGCATGTGCCTTGGTAAACGGGCAGGGGCACGCACATTGTGGTCAAAAGGCACTGCAAAAAGAGACTGGTAAGTTGCCAGCTTATTATATGTGTCCCGCGGGTTCACTCCCTCAACATCTCCCCCCACTGCCCGCAACCTGTGTCTGAGGTCATCAGAAAACTCTTTAATATGGATAGGAGTGCCCTGCCGCACAGCTTGCGCAAAGGAATCACAGCGTCATAGGCCTTGGAAAGCATCTAAAACTTGAGTAGTCCAGCAGGCTGGCTCACGCGAATGAATATTCAAATCTGCTTTCAGCACTCTCCTCAACGTCTCACTGTTAAACCTCAGCACGCTGTTATGCATTTTGACAACAGACCTAAACCAGAAAAACTGAAGCAACTCATGACCACACTCCCTCAGGACAGCCCAGTTTGTAGTGGTACGCTTAACACCCAGCGTGCTCTTAAGATAACTCATGTGCCGCACTTGCAAATCACTTGCAAATTCCTTGCCCGCTTTAATGTATTGTATATACGTATATTCAGTGCCCCACACTTGGCCTGCATGCATTCCAGCTGGAACCATATACGTCTTCCCAAGCCACAGAGACATGTACGGCCTATTTGCCAGAAGATTCTCACGAACAAATTGATGAACCCAAAAGGCAGACACCATGAAGGGGCCAGTTGCATGCCCAAAGGACTTGGCCATGCTCATGCACTCACAAGGCTTGTGAAACATCATGCCGAGGTTTCTAAAAGACTCCTTGTGTGCCAGTGGCACCCCCTCAGTATGAAAAGCAGGCAAGTCTGACCCAGAGGAATTGAAGTGCACCACCTCAGATTTAGCTGTGTTGATGACTAAGTGCTTCCTCTGAGCATACGCATGCAAGCGGTTCAACATGGTCTGTAACGCAACAGGATTGTTGGCCATCAGAGTCAGGTCATCAGCATATAACATGTGCGTCACATAGAATTCAAAAGGGCATGAACTTCAACTTGGATTTCATCACAAGAACAGCGACTACACAAAAGAGCGTTCTGAGTGTCCCAAGCCGCTGTCTCCACCTTCTGTGTGTGTGTGTGTGTGTGCGTGTGTGTGTGTGTGTGTGCCCAAAGTCTGAAACGTTTTACATTCCTCATGACATGTTGAGACAAATTTAAATGCATGAGCCTTGGTAAATGCACATGAGATCAAGAAGGAAAAAAGGAAGTTTGTTGTTACCATCATGGTGTTATGATAACAACCAAGACAATCTTGGTTTAGAAACTTATTCAACATCCTGGGAATTTCACACGGTGAATGGTACCCAGGCAGGGCATTCTGTGGGATTTGAAGATGTAGAAAAGAGAAATTGTGCTCAAAGAGTGAAGATGTAGAAAAGAGAAGCTGTGCTCAAAGAGTGTGTATAAGAGTAGTACGTCTTGACTGAGGCCTTTTTCTTTACCAAATGGGTTGAACCAAAGGCATCCTTGCGGGTTGCAGCCATCCTCCCAAGCATGCGCCTTTCCTTACTAGCAATTATTAGTTAGGGAACCTTAATGCATGCGGACTTTTGGCTGGCATAGACTTTCACTTTTTCTTTTCTCTTCTGGGGCCATTGCCTGCTCATCGTGCTTTTCAGATTTTACACTGTTGGGCTGTTAGGCCTGGTGCTGGTACATTCCAGCAGATGGAGGCGAAAACTCATAATGATAACTTATTAGTTGAACATGCCTTTCTCTGTTCCTACTTTCCATTTTTCACATTTGGATATGGGCATACTGGAGAAACTGAACTACTTCTTACACCCCACATGGTTGTTTGCAACTGCACACCTGGGAAGTATGTTAGCTCCATTGTGTTCTCCCTTTACAATCTTACCTCCGGTTACCAGGTTACAATAGGATTTGACCTTCAGCCAGGAAGCTTGGCTGCTTGGCTTGCTGAAATGTGCCACAGCCAAACAAGAAACATCCATGAGTCCAGAAATAAAACGATCACAGTTTGCTTCTGCAAGGAATGAAAGACATCCTCAGTCCCAGCTAGAGAATAGCAAAAAGCACCTGGCTCATCCTACAGAATTCTGTGTGTGGTGGGGACATCGGGGAAAAGATGCACAAAATTCCATGCAAGAGAACACACAAGGACGTAAGAACAAAGGAAAATGGCATGCTTTTTGCCTTGGTGACGGTGTTCTTGCAATCAAGCTCAAAATGAAGCACATGTTCTTCTAACTGTACTGATGAACAAGTTTGTTCTTTGCGCTGTGAGTATCACATGATCTTTGAACCTTTCTCCCAGGTTGTTTCCCATTTCCTTCTGCTTTTCCTTTAAAGGAAAATTTTTGATGTCTAAGCTTATGTTTACAGGCACCTTTTACTTCAGCTGCTAGCTTATTAAACTGCCCTTTTTACGTCAGCTACTAGCTTAGCTTAACGTCAGCTACTAGCTTAGCCTTACTGAGTAAGCTGCCCTTGTATGCGGGTACAGCTATGTAACCCTGACCTTTCCTACACTTATTCCTGGCTAGCAACACCTCGACCAGGGGTCCACGAAAATAAAGAGGATTGAGGATTCTGCATGGTTGAGCAGACGGTGCCTCCCTTGGAGACGGAGGTGGTCCCGGGATTGAGCTCTCGTGGCGGTGAGGTGGTCTATTAAAGTGTTTGCACCCAGGATGACCCCTTTCCTTAATTAATGCTTGGAGTGTTTACTGCTTGCGTAGCTTTTACTTTTCCTGGCTAGCTGAGACCACAAGCCGATCAGCCAGACGAAAGAAAAGAAAAACTACGTAGGCAGAGGAAACTCTCCCTACATCAATTAAGGAAAAGGAGACACATTGGCTCAGAGGAGCCGTGAGTCCCCTCCACCAAGAAAACTACCTGACTGACCCCCCATTGTAACCATTGTAACCATTTCACCTTGGAATCCTCTTTGGTCACACTAATCAATATTCACAAATAGATTAGATTAGATTAGATTAATCTATTCTAATCATTAGAATGATGATCATCCTGGTTTCCCAAAAGAAGAGCTATGTGAAAATGCCCGCTTGCCAGAAGCATAATCAAGGGGAAGGTCCAAAATCCCAACTGTTACCCAAAGGGCTGACCCTAAAGGGTTGAATTCAGGACCTCATGCACTATCTGGACCACGATTCACCTTCAGAGGGCCCTAACTTGGCCATTTTATGGAAGTATGTCACAGGAAGCTTTTCTGAGCCTCCCTGGCCTCACCCCTCTCAAAATGTTTCATGCAGTATAATGTTTTATGCAGTTAAAGTGTTTCATGCAGTTTTTTTAGACATAACTTTGCATAAAAAAGTTTTGGAAAAACCGGCTCGATGAGTGCCCTCGAGTGCTCAAACAGGGAAAAGGGGGCATTGTGGTCCCTTTGCATGGGAAATTTCCATCCTACCCCATTTTGTCAAATTCACCCTCAGATGTGTGATATAGCAGCGATATAGCAGAAGAAATGGGGTCAACTGGTGGTCTGGCTGGGTTAGGATGGGCAAAAGTGTCTTATGGGGTAAGTGGACCTTTAAGCCTCAGAAAGGAAAGAAAAGCTATGGCAGAGGAAACAGAGGACTCCTTTTGGAAAGGCCCTCATCTCTATTTTCACTCAGGGAGCACATCCCGGGAGCTTTTTCCACATTTCTTTGAACACATCTTTTCTATCATATTTATGCCTGAATTCAAATTTCTGGGGTCAAAACTATGATTATTAAAGGTGTTGGTGGGACCTGCTAAACTGATCATACCTTGAACCAGTTTAAACAACTTAAACTGGACCATCAACGTTAACGGTCCCGTAAAATTGCTCAAAAACTCCATGCCCATTCGGTTCAGTATGCCCATAAGCTTGTTACCACTAGACGTGCTATGGAAAATGATGCTTCTCACAGCCAGGTTCTGGAGCCGGGTGCTTCCAGTAACCCTAAAGATCCCCATTAGCTTTCTTCCTTGTAGCTTTGTGGTGGAGGAGGCTCACGGCTCTTCTGAGCCAATGTGTCTCCTTTTCCTTAATTGATGTAGGGAGAGTTTCCTCTGCCTACGTAGCTTTTCTTTTTCTAGTTTTTCTTTTCTTTTTCTTTTCTTTCTTTTCAAAATTATGAGGTTTGCCCAGATTTCCAGCCAAACTTAGATCTGGCCTAGATCAACACTGGCCCCAGAATAAAAAGTGGTGCTAATGAGGGCTTCCACACACTTCTTTTCTTCCTGGGGCCAGTGACCGGCGCCAAGTTATGGCAGTTTGAAGTTGCGCACATGAGTTTGGACCGTGTGATCCACCCTATTTGGCCTAAGACCAAGGTCTCACTTGTACATGAGTTCGTTGGATTAGGCTTTCTTTTTTTGAACCTCGATAAAATGATTTTTTTTTACCAAACCAAAAAACAACCAAATCAACCAAAAACATGTTGTCCGCTTTAAAAGATCCAAAAGCCTTGTATGTCCTCTCCCAGAATGTCATCATATGGATAGCGCCCTCCACGTTCTCTCAGGTTGCCAATACCCCGCCATTCATAACATGGTAACTGAGCGCCACAACATTGCCAGCAGCGTCAGAAAAGTTGTAACTGTTGATTCAACCAGATTGAATCAATGGGATCTGGTTGATTCCTGCTTGAATCAACCAGCATCAACCAGGAAATGGTTGAATCAAGAGGCTGGATGATTCCTCAATTAATCAATGGGTGTTTCAACCATTTTTGATGATTTTGCCTTAGAGCCCCTAGGAAGCTTTTCTACTCAATCGTCATGGCTCGCCACCAATCTTCAGGCAGCTCTCATGCGTATTGCTCGAGGAGTATTGGGAAACAGTGTTCCATGCATGCCATATGGCAAGCAGGGCAGGTGATATTTAGACATGCCATGGCAGCGCCCCCTTCAAGAGGAGAAACAACTTGAATGTGACTTATGCTGAGTGTGACTCATACTATGCTGTATGTAAATCACAGCTGTAAATTACCACTGCAGTCACTGCAGTGCAGTGGTAAATTACAAGTTGCAATACACCAAGAAGTAAAGGGTAGCCCTATTCAGTCTTCAGTATTTGTTTGTGTGAATTTGTCAGAATAGTGAAAAATGATAGTAAACATGCATGAAAAACCCACAAGATTAGGCTCTCAAGAGCCTAATCTTGAAAGTCTAATCACACGTGGTTTTCCTTTTCTGTTCTTTTCTTTTCTTTGCTTTCACACGAGGTTTACCTTGTACATACGTCCACTTTTCTATTACAGTTACATAGTTAGCAAAGGTTCTTATAAGTCAAACCTTATACGTATGGATGTAGGCAGCGCAGCCCGTCTGGCTCAGCATGACCTGCACATCACTGAGCAAGTCTCAAACCGTGTTATACCTCCCTACCTTTTTGACCCCAGCATTCCTGATCAAGCTAGACGCACCTCCAGCCGTCCTGATGCTATCTTGGTCACTCCTTGCCCTGCTAACCAACTTACCAGCCTCTTTTTGCAGTGCCTTTTGACCACAATGTGCGTGCCCCTGCCCGTTTACCAAGGCACATGCATTTGGATTTGTCTCCGCATGTCATGAGGAATGTTAGCCGTTTCAGACTTAGGGCACACACACACTGAAGGTGGAGCTCCTCTCGAGAGAGCGGCCTGGGATACTCGGAACACTCTTTTGTGTGATCGCTGTTCTTGTGATGAGATTCAAGACGAGGCTCATGCCCTTTTGGTGTGCAGAGACGCAGATGTTTGTGCTTTGAGAAGAAAGTATGCCTACCTGTTCAACTGTTTCTCTGGTGATTTTTCAATGGAGCAACCATTTTTACAACTAGCCAGTGCCCAGGATGCTTCTGATTTCCTCTTGCAAAACAACAACAAGCTTTTCTCGGTTGTTTCTGAGCTTATGGACATTATTATGACTGGCGAGGACCAGTCACAGGCCGATCAGCCGAACAGTCTGGCTGAAGGTCCCCCCATGTGAATTTAAATCATAGAAATAATATAATAATATAATAGCTAATCTATATAATAATACCTCTCTATAATATAATATCTAATCTATAATATCTAAATCAAACAGCACGCACACCCTTCTGTATCCCATCATATCTATTTAAGGATTTTGATAAAGGGGTCATGAGGAATGTGAGTAGGTTCAGGCTTCGTGCCCACTGCTTGAAGGTTGAGCCCTGTAAATGGTTGGGTGGTTCAAAAATTTGTGTGGACGTGCTGAAGTCCAGGACGAGAAACATGTTCTTTTCTACTGCAATTGCTGTGAGGTGTGTGAGCTGCGCAGAAAATACAAGGACCTGTTCATTGATCTTTTTAAAACTTAACATACTTTTGCCCAGCCTCCAAACAATGATTTTATTATTTTCTTGGCGAGCTTCCACATTTTGACTGATTTCGAGGTCAATGCTTTCCTTAATCAAAACTCACACAGGTTTTCAAAATTTTTGTCAGAATTGATTTCAATTTTTGATGCTGAATGAGAATGTTTCACCAGCAGCCGATCAGCCAGATTCTCGGGCTGTAGGCCAACCCCCCTTGTAACCCTTGTAAATCTAAATCTTGCCCTGCTAACCAAAATGTACCACCTACTTCCCTCCCTCCCTCCACATTGAGTACTACGCAGAGACGTAATGAGACGTAATGAAGAAGAAGCAGCACAACTCCAGCCAGGCAATTTCATGCATTGGACATCCAAAACCGCCATTTCCACTTAATAGGAATTAAGTACGGTCATGCGTCCTGTGCACCAATGTGGCCCCCTTTCCTTAGTTGATGCGAGGACTCGGAGTGTTTCACTGCCTACGTAGGTTTTCCCTTTTCGCAGTATTCTAGAAATTAAATACTGCGAAGATACGAGGCCTGGTGCCCAGCTAGAGGTCGTTTTCTATATGTAACCCTTCCCGTATAATTAGCATGGGGTAGCTTCCACTGCACCGTCTGGCAGGGCTTCGCCAGTGTCTTGACACTCTGAGTACGGCGCCGAGCCCCTGCCAGGCGGAAAGGTGTGCTTGCGCACACGCAGCTTGAAGGTGGACCAGTTGCCGGCGTTATGTCCAGCAGCATGCCCACGGATGGGATGACGAGCAATGCCCAGGAGAGCCCCCGGCTACTGCAGAGGCTTGACAAGGAGAGTTGGCAGCAACACAAGATTGCGCTTGATAAGGAGTGGATTGTCGCATTTCTGCGTGAAAGGCACCCGTTGCGTCTGGATTTTGCCTCACAGTGCCTGTACACCACTCTCATGTTCGCATGGCTACAGTACGAAGGCCCCCTCCCCGAGCCCGCCCCGACCCCGCGCCAGTTGAAGCGTAT
Organism: Dunaliella primolecta; assembly: GCA_914767535.2. NCBI lineage: Eukaryota > Viridiplantae > Chlorophyta > Chlorophyceae > Chlamydomonadales > Dunaliellaceae > Dunaliella > Dunaliella primolecta. The sequence goes on along the minus strand of OU611760.1, from coordinate 7,517,055 downwards.
AAAAGACAAAGAGAAGAAGCACATGCGCCAAGCAATGAAGGCCCAAGATGCCCAACAGTGAGCACATCGTTTGGTCAAACATAGTGCCCACGGACTCGTGTCTTGGCTTGTGATACGTAGGATTCATGGTGCTACACATGTGAACTGGATGCGTCTTTGGAAGTATGTGGGGCTAAACAGTGGTGGTGATAGTCATGTTGGAGCTATACAACAAACACGGGTCAAACTGGTGTGGGGTCTTCCATTGCACTCTGTTTGTGGGAGCTAGACATGGCTGGCTTTGGTCTGCCTGTCATGGGGCTGCACACTACCAGTTTCCTGTGCTTTGAGGCCAGACACACTTGGTTTGACTTGTGCGCGAGGCCAGTGTTGGGGCCACAGATGCCTTTCTTTCTCATCCTGGCGCTGAACATGTGCTTCAATTGGAAGTATGTGGAGCTGAACAGTTGGTGTGAGGGGTATTGGGGCTATACAACATGCACTCCAGAAAGGTGTGGGGCCACACACAGTACAGCATTTTGGAAGCTAAACATGGCTGATGTTTGCTGCCAGTCATGGGGTTACACAGGGTGTTTCTTGTTGCTGTGGGGCTGAACATACTGAGTTTGGGTGTGCGCACATGTATGCTTTGTTGGAGCTACACACATGTCTGTCAATCCTCTGGTTGCTGAACACGTACCTCATTGCTATCCTGGCGAGCATGGGGCTGTACATGAATGTGGCATGGTTATTCGAGAAACAGTTTGAGCAACTCCTACGCTTCCTATATCTCTGTTTTTTAGCAACGCAAAAACAGTTGTAGACTTCAGACTTTTATTTTATTTTCAAACTCAGGTCTGGTTTGGTTGCAGGCATCTCTTTATGCTTCAGCTAAGCTGCCCTCGTAGGCAGGTACAGCTATGTAACCCTTTCCTTTCCTTTCCTTTCCTAGAGGTCTCACAGCAACAACACAGTGAACTGCGCAAACAACTTCAAGGCGCTGGGATCGCTCTCCACACAATCCTCCTGGGTGTGGGTGGGACTATCTATACTGCCCATACCCTGGATCAATTAAAAAAAACTAGGGATTGACCCGCAAATTTGAAGGTCTACCAAGCTTGCACAAAAGCTCCATGCCCATTCTGTGCAATATGCGCAAAAACTTACATTAACTAGGCGTGCCATTGAATTTAGAAACACTCAACACAACTCTGGTGCCCTGAGGCCGCAAGCTTCCAGAAACCCACCTGACCCACACCAGCTTCCCTTTTACCCTCTGGTAAGGGAGACTGATGGCTCTTTGAGCCAATGTGTCTCCTTTTCCTTAATGGATGAAGGGAGTGTTCTCGCTGCCTGTGCAGTTTTTTCTTTATCTTACAGAAGCATACTAAAGGAAAGGTCAACATGATCTGAGGATGCATTTTTTGGGCTGGCACAAACCAGCAAGCTGAGCAACCAAATATGTGGCTGCAGGTTGATACAATTACAGACTTTGATACAAGGTTCCATGATTGACATAGTGTGACAAAGAAGCTCCTCTTTTCCAAGCTCTTTCGTCACAATCCAAATGTTGGCAGGCCTGCGTAGCTCCAGTCAGCATCCATATGAGCAACTACAGCGACGCAATATTGCGACTTATTTCTGTATGGCGGTTTTCTGTATGGCTGGTGCAGACCAGCAAGCCTAGCAGCCAATATACCTGGCTAAAACCTGTTGTAAATCTTGAACACACTGCAACAATACTACTTCAAAGGTAGGAAACAGCATGCTGCCCAGCTGCATACATACTACCTGGTCCAGATGCCTACAGGTGCACAATGCCTTGCTGATTCAAGCTAACAACACTAATGGCCTATGGATCAAGCAAACTAATTAACAGAGAGACAACCCAATCCACGGCAGTACATTAGATGTGCTCAGGGTACATTAGTGTGAAGGCCAGCCCGTGCGCAGCAAAGCTGCCATAGCACCGAAGCGGCATCGCATTGGCAGCCCCATAGCCACCCATGCTAGCTGGTACACGTAGCACACCTTGCCTGCCCCTTTGACTCCGCCGAAGCGATCGAGCATCGGGAGTTAAGGAAGAGGAGGCAGGGGACATGGTGGAGAAAGGCATGGAGCCTCGAGGTGGCATTGGGCTACTAGGGTTCCCAGCATGCGAGCCAGGCCTGCCTGCTGGTCCACCAGGTTGTGTGTCAGGCGAGGGCGATGAAGGGGAGGGAGCAGGGCTGCTTCCTTCCCCATGCCTACTGCTATAGCCACCTCTAGAGCTTTCTTGCTCTGTGGTGCTTCCAGGTGCAGTGTAGGTGGTGGAAGGGCTCCACGCACTGCTACGGCCGGCAGCAGCAAGCAGAGCTGCAAAATCGCCCTGCTCACGCGTCGGTCGCTCCGCCTCTGCAACGTCCGTGTCTTTGATCCCGCCTTCAAAAGCACAACAGCAAAACAACGAGGGGGCGGTCCAGGTCTGAGGTGCGTTTCTGAGGTGTGCCTGATCATGTGCATTTGCACCAGACAAGCCCTGTCTACAGGATGAAACAGGCAGGAGCCCCTGAACAAGCCCCTCGGAAAAAAAAGCTGTGCAGGTGCTTGCCTTGGCACAGCAGCAGCAGCAGCAGCAGTAGCAGCAGCTGCTGCTGCTTTACCACCTCGCCATTGTAGGCCAGCACGACTTTTCAGTGTACGATTTTTGCCTGCCACATCGCTCACTTTCTACCTCCTTTCTTTGACACCAGACCCATGTGTTGGCACCATCAGCTGCTGGCTCAGCATCTCTGGCCACGCCATTCAACCCAACCTTCTGCAAGCTTGGGTACCTGCTTCCTTGACAGGGGACAGCTCTGGCCACCAGGTCTTCCCAACCCCAGCATGCTACAAAAATAACGCACTGTTCCCCTACCTTGAACTGGTTTCTCCTCTATGGGGGTAGGCCAGGGGATGATCCGCCCCGCAGCATACCTCCCCTTCCCGATGCGCACCCGTTCACCTGGATCAGAGCACGCACATAATGGTAGGCCCCACACTGATCAGAGAGCGCACGCAATGGCAGACATCACAGTGGATCACAGCACACACATGGAATGGCAGACACCACAATGTACGAGTGCGCGCACACAAAGGCAGACATTAAACATCAACCAGCGGGACATGTGGGATGGTTGTGCTCTGAGGCCTTCACCTAAGCACTTCGCAATTAGGGTCAGCCAATACCAACTTTTACATTTTACAACTACTCATTTTTCAGTGATAAATACACCCCATAGGGGTATCACAGGTGTGTTGAACTTGAACTTCAATTGTTTCACTCTCTAGATGATCAATATTCTAGGTGCTACACCACCCCGATTTTTATGCTCTCTGCTTCAATCCCTACTGTTTTTTATCCTGGATTTGGAATGTCCTCTTGGTCTATGCCCAATCAATGTTTGGGAAAGATACTTGAGAAGATTCGAAAATGCGCACCCCAAGTTCATATTAAAACCCTTTTACAATCAAGGATGTACTCTGAATAGGAGGAGAAAAATTAAGAATGGATGCTCATGCATGCATGTCCTGCCTTGCACCCACATCTGGCTTGCAAGTCTACAAACTGCTTACCTAACTTCACCATACAACTATGCATCTTGCATTGTCATTACCCTGGAAGTTGTGAATTATTTGCTGCACCTTTGCATCCATAACCCCTATGGCCGACACCTGTGTGCGTGTGGCACCCTAAAAAGCCCCCCCCCCCCCCCCCCCCCGGGACCCACCCCCTAAAATCTTACTCATATGTGTAACAATCGACAGCACTTGAGCTCAGGATTTGGATTCTTTTTGTATAAAACGACATGTGCCGACGAACATTGAGCTAACTTGCACCTCTCTTGGTTCTACATCACAATAAACAAAAACAATTGACTCTCAGGATGCACTTCCTGAGCGAAACATAGGTTAAGGCTCAAGGAGTCCACCTACCCTAACAGATGCCCTTGCCCATCCTGGCCCAGCCAGACCACCAATCGACCCCAACATTTTCGCAATGATGTTTGTTCTACCACTGCTACAAACTTCGGGTACATGTAACAAGGTGCTGTCGTCTGACAAGTGGAGGATGCGCCGTACGCGACGCTGAAAACGTTGGTGAAGCCAGGCCTTCCCTGGCTGAAGGCTTCAGTCATCATGCAAGGGACAAATGCCGAAGACACACCACATCATGCCATGATGGACATCTATGCATGCATGCACGCAGCATTTTGCAATTGCTGCACGCGCTCTGTGAGGCTGAGGGCAAGCAGTGCAACCATTGTCTGCCCATTCTCCTGGGCTTGAACCAAGCAGGCCATGCACCAGAGACACACAAGTGCACAATGCACAGGGGATGCAAGCTGTCCATCACCTCTACCCATTCTCCTGGGCTTGAACCAAGCAGGCCATGCACTTGAGTCCCCATCCCCCCAAAACACATGGGTAAGGAGTGTAGATCCTGCTCCTCATTGCACCGGCAAAGTGAAATGGCTTTCCTATCCACTCGCTGTGCACAGCACACTATCGTTGAGGCAAATATTACATAGCCTGTTGCAATTGGACTTAAAACTCCGTCTATCGGGCGAGTTGGAATCATCTGCAGGGGCGTATAGGATTTCGTCAGCCAGGCTGCCCCTAGAACCTGGGCTCAGCCATTGCACAGCAGAAAATATGCTGAATAAGCCTGTGCCATCATGTGCCAATTCGTGGACGTGGAATGGTCGGGCTAAGTCTTCTAAGTCTTGGCACGTCAGCTTCTTCTTGGCTACCAAACATTATCATTGTTCCTGCTGACGTTGCCTGCTGCACTGCTCAGCCATACAGACTTGGATTTCCAAAAAAAGGTTTTGCTTGGCAAGGGTGCCGAGTTCCAGGGTGGGGGTTGCGCTAGGTGGGCCATGCTGGCCATCTCTTGCTCAGCTACCAAACAATACAATAAGTTTTAAAACCCTTTGCCCATAGTCTCCCCTGCCCTGCCTACACTGCAGGGCTGCCAAGCATAGTTCGTTTAGCCTGCATATCGAGTTCCAGGGTGGAGGGTGCGCTGGGCGGCAGACAGGTGTTGATCGAAGGAGGCAAGCCTAGGGGCTTGAGCTCCATGAATAAGGCTTTGCCATAAAATCCCATTTTTCACCTTCTTGCCTCCTCTTTTCTCTTTGGAGCACCCTAGCGTACACAACAAGCCGATTTTTGTAGTGGTCATAACTTTTTTACGCAGAGTGGTGCGTTTGCAATCATAGGAAAAGACTGCATGAACAGTTTAGGGAAGGATGGTGTCAAGAAGGCTTGGAAAGTTCTGGAACGCCTACCCCAAACAGGGCCCGTGACACCCCCCTGGGTAGTGCCCATACAAGGTTTGGCATTTGGAATCAGCAAACTCTACCAGCAAACTCAATGCCTGAGCCATGTGCTGAACATGCATGCTGGGCAATCTGCAGTGTCAAACCTTGCCTCTGACACTTCCCAGGTCACCCCACAGGCAAAACACACGGTCCGCGGTCAATACGAGGCACAGTCAGACGGCTCAGAGACAAATGAACAAAATGCCAAGCAGGTTTGCTGCGGCTGTCACAGAACATCATTGCAGTTGCACTCCAGGGCGCACTAACTCTTCAGCACATACCGTTCTGGTCGTATCGGAACTTGGCACGCACACCAGGCCAGAAGCTCCTGTTTAACTGGCTGCCTTGGGTGCCCTCTGAAGTGGTAGTAGCTGGCTCTATGAGGTTGACGTTGGAATAGTGGATGGGGTGCTGTAAGACCACTCAAAAAGGCAAGTGCAGAAAAGGGTGCAAGAGTCACTTCAAAGGTCTCATGTGTCACTTGTTCTTAAATGTTGCAGCCCTGTGCGTGTGCTCAGTCTGGAGAGGAAAACGCCTGCATGATGCGCGCATCATATTCCACTGACAACAGTGAAGGAAAGCTCACATGTTTTGTTTGTCTAAGAATGACACGCACAATGGTACAAAAAGTGCATTTGATGCATATCCTTGATTACTGAGGCCTGCACGACCAAGGCTAACGAAATTTGATGCTAACCTAGGAGGTGAGCGGCACACAGTTTTGCAGGTAGATACGGGATCATGAACAGTGCTTTGCACTCATCCGAAAGAGTTCAGAAACAGGCTCCTTGATCCTGATCCGCACGCATGTGCGCATGCATGTGGCTTAATTTATTAAGCAATCACAGGCAGCGCTGCATTAAAACTCCAAGGTTGCGTACTAGGTGCAAATTGCGCTCAAAAAAGTATGTTAACATGCGGTTGGTGCCTGCTTCTTAGACTCAGGCTCCCTCCAAATGCAAGCATCAACCGCAATTGCGTGTACTGAGATTTCTACCAGATTGTTACATTTCAAATGCTCTTGTCAAGACTCTTGTCAAAAACACGTGGCATGCATGCTCAAATGCTTGCAATCCGTACTCTACTAGACTGCAGCTTGCGGTGCATGCTCTCCTGTCTGCGCAAGACTACAGCTTGCCATGCGTGGTCTTTTGTCTGTGCAGCTTCAGTTGAAGGCAAGACTCTCACCTCCATGGTCACGACCAGCATGTCCTCTTCGGACTCTCCAATTGGAATTTGCTTCTTGCGCTGTTTGAGGGCATGGGGGCACAGCAACAGGACTGAGTGGGCCCTCTTTTAAAGATCATTAGACAAGGGTTGAGGGAGAGGCCAATGCGCATGCAAGCTGCTTGCTGCGCTGGCTGCCTACCAGGTTGACGCCTTCGACCACAACTTGAGGCACCCTTACGTCCCTCAACACGGCCAAGACCTTGCCAATCTGACCGGAGAATTGTGTGCCTCGTACCACCACCTCGTCCCCCTCCACAATCCTCCACCTGACAGAGAGTGACAGTAGGGTAGAACCAGCTGCAGTTTAAAAAGGTTTGTCAGCATTGGAGGGTGCACGCATGCCCGGCACGAGGAGTAGTGCAAAGTTTTGGCACAAGTGGGGCAGCTCACACACTGTGTGTATGCAATGTTATGGCAAGCAGCTGCTGCCTTGGAGAGGAGAGGAGAGGAAATGGAAGGACTGAGCATGACCATGAGTGAGAAAAGGAGGGACAGCACTGCTCCTTTTGCACTTCTGGTAAACCTGCAAGATGCAAATTGCACAGGCATGCAACTCTTCAGTCCACTTTGCATTGCATGCACACACGCACCTGGAGCGCGGAAACATGGGCTTGATGGACCTGTATGCCTTCCTCATCTTCCTCCCTTTCAGCCACTAACTGTGTTACAGATAGCACTGAGTCCTGCTTTAAAATTTTCTCAGACCCCTTGTTTGTTGATGGTATATCGTTGACAGGGTGGTTTGTCCATTCTTTTAAAAGGAGTTCCACACACATTGCCACCAGCCATGTCTCGCATTTACGTTGGCAACCTGGACGAGCGGGCCACAGAGGTGGGTGTGGACGTGCGCTGGGTTCATCGTGCACATGCTGTTGCGTGCCGGAGTGTCTTCGGGGCGCCCTCGTCCCGGATGGGCACCCGGCATGGCTAGGGGCAGCAAACATACACACCATATCCCGTGTGGAGACGCGGAAGGGCGGTCTGACCCTCCTTTCCACAAAACGCTAGGACAGCTCCGCGAGAGCGCGGCCCTCCCCTCTCCGCTCTCCCCCCCAATTACAGGCTTATCAACAACTTCTGCTGTCTTTGAAAGAAGTGACATGATGAGCCTGCGCAGTTGGGCGGGAGGGGGAAAGGGAAACTGAGCAGGCTCTGGTCCTAGTCCCAGCTGCACATCTATTGTCATGCTTCACCAGCATCTCACCAGCATCATCAAGTGACGGGCTTGCGTTGAAGCTGAGGGGTGTTCTGTTTTGAAAGAGCTGCTGCGTGTGACCACTGTCATGCTTCATCAGCATCAGGGTGTTCTAGTCCTGGGAGAGCTGCACAGGCTGAAGGTCTCATGTGCCCTGGTTGTGCATGCGCAGAGGGAGCTAGAGGACGAGTTCGGCCGGTATGGGAGGATCCACTACACCTGGGTGGCCAGGAAGTAAGTTGGGGGTGGAGTTGTGGGGAACGGTGCATGTTTGCCCAGCTGGCCTTCGTGCTGCAAGAAAGCATCCTCTTTTTCAAATTCCCTGGAGAGGCTGTGAGAGGCTGCTGGTTGGAAGAGCATGATCAGGAGTCGTCTTATTCAGATGCTGTGTAGTGTGAGCATGCCAGGATGAAAAGCCCTGGGGTTCGTGTCCCCTCGACTTTTCTGGCCTCTGCCGTCTGAGCTCCCTGTCCTGTTGGCAGCAGAATGAATTCATGTGGTACATGCCATGAGGCTTTTCCAAAACCTGGTCATGCTTTCTGTTGCAGGCCACCTGGTTTTGCTTTCATTGACTTTGAAGACCCAAGAGATGCTGAAGATGCTGTAAGGAAATTGGACGGTGAGTACGTTTTCGCTCATGGTGTCACCACTCTCAATTCCATGCTGCCTGATGCAGGAGGAGATAGGTTGCAGGCTACGTCAGGCTCTGCCGTGCATTGCAGCAATGGTGCTCTATAGATATCCTGCAGTGATTGCGTGCATGAAGAACCTGGTTGCCTGCCATTGCGTTACGTTTTGAGGCATGGGTGACATCGTGTGGAACAGGCCAACACCATGATTATGCTGGCAGCCAGGTGAAACCTCACTCACTTTCACACACGTGCGCGCGTGCTTGAAGCACAGATGCATCGGCATCCTCCTCTCTTGCTCCAACAGCTGCAAGCATCCATCCGCCATAGACAGTGCATGGTGTAAGCAGCACCCTGCCCCGCCGCTGCGGCAGCTCACCTCATGTCCTCCTGCTGTAAGCTACCTTGATGGTGGTGGCGAGTGCGTCTACTCCTGCACCTGCCCGCGCCTGCGCCCCCCCCCCCTTTGAGCCTTGACGGCTTGTAATCGGCATCCCGCCTCTGCGTCTTCTGCTCTTCGTCCTCCTCCTCATTGTATATGAGAAGTCAAGGCAGTTAGGAGCATCCTCCACCCGCCTCTTCATGTCTACCACCTAAGTCTGCGGCTGCAAGCACCCCCCGCCCCTGCACGCCTGCCTCCACCTCCTGTGTCTGCTCGGATGTGTTTTCGTCCTCCGCACGACTGCAACCCCCCTCCTTGTCTGGTGGCAAGCCCCTCTCATGTTTCAGGGAGAGGGCCACCACCTCATCCCCTGCAGCAGCTTCGGTGAGCAGCCGAGTAGGTTCCATTGTTGTCAACAAACAGTCAGGAGGGTGGTGTTTGTTGGCAGGTGCAGCAGGGAGGGGTGGTTGTGGGGGACAGAGGAGGTGGCTGGGGAAACGAGGCATTGCTGGGCTCCCCTGTGGCATGGCCCTTTGTTGTCCAGGATGACAAGAAGTGTGGGTCACTGTAGCTGGTGGCCTTCAGTGAAGATGCCTGGCTGCTAGCTTGAGCCTATGATCATCCTGTGCCCGCAGGTGCCCAGAAATAGAGAGAGGATTGCATGTGCTCTGCCTGTGTGCCTCCTTGCGCAGCCACAGCGTGTTCGCACACGCTGGCATACCTGGCCTGCGTGCAGGTCAGGGAGTGTGCATGTTCTCTTGGGGTGTACGCTACCCCACCTGGCTTGATTCGGCCATCCTCACGCTGTGCCCTCCTTTGGGTGGTGCCCTGTGTGCATGCTCTGCACTTCCAGGCTTCCAAGGCTGGCGCGTGGAGATTAGCAAAAAGAGCTTTGGTGCCCGTGCGCCCCCCAGCGGCAGCCGGGGCCGGGGAGACATGGCATGCTACAACTGCGGTACGTGTGTGTGTGTGTGTGTGTGTGCATGTGTTTGTGTATATATGGCATGCTACAACTGCGGTACGTGTGTGTGTGTGTGTGTGTGTGCATGTTTGTGTATATATGGCATGCTACAACTGCGGTACGTGTGTGTGTCATGCTACAACTGCGGTACGTGCTTGTGTGTGTATGGCATGCTACAACTGCAGTACGTGCTTGTGTGTGTATGGCATGCTACAACTGCGGTACGTGCTTGTGTGTATGGCATGCTACAACTGCGGTACGTGCTTGTGTGTATGGCATGCTACAACTGCGGTATGTGCTTGTGTGTGTGGCATGCTACAACTGCAGTGTGTGCGTCGGAAGGGGGGCATGGCATGGAGTAACTGCGGTATGCTTGCATGGTTGAGCTTCCCTGTTGAGAACAAACATGTGCAATGCCAGTAATGTCCTTCAAGGAACCCAGTAGTCTGTAATTATTGTTCACTGCCATAAGGGTGGAGTTGCTTGGTCTCATCGTCCGCTTGACCTGGCAAATACCTAGGAGCCTCGCTCGAAAGGTTGTCCTTGTGATGCTGCCCCCTTGCATATCTGTCCCGGGGCTTCTTGCCAAGCCATCGTGGTGTTGTCTTGCTGCTGGAATGGCAGGTGAGCAAGGTCACTTGGCACGCGACTGCCGAGCTCGAGGGGTGCCCCCCATGCGCGGCGCCCGGAGCCCCCCCCGCTATGGACGCGGCCGCTCCCGCAGGTGGGGTTTGAAGTTCGCATGTTGCCTCTTCTTCCAGTGAGGTTTAGGATGTGAATGCGCACGCGCGCGCGAGGTGTGTGGCGGGTTGTGAGCGCGTGTGTGTGCGCACGAATGTGTGAATGCGCCTCCTTTTTCCTTTCCGCTTTTATGATGTAGGATGACTCGTGGACGCGTTCATAGAAAATGGTATAGAGATGGCTGGAAGCAGGTTCCTTTTTCTCTTTTGCAATAAAGCTCGCCATCCTTGATGTGGCAACCGCAGGCAAGCTGCTCTCAGAATCCGAGCAACGCTGTGTTTCATACACCTGATGGCTGCCAAGCTCATGCTTTCTCTTCCTCGCCCAAACAGTGCACATGTCACCCTTCAAGCCTGTGCCTTATCCTCGACTGAATCTCCCTTGACCTCTGCAGCCCTCGCCGAAGCTTCTCTCCTCCCAGCAGGAGGAGGGGCCGCAGCCCAGTGGACAGCCGATCACCCCCTCCCAGGCGAAGGCGCTCCCCCACCCCCTTGAGCAGGTCGCCTGTGGGCCGCAGGGCTAGCGTGTCCAGGAGCCGCAGCCCTTGAGCAGGGCTTGGCAATCAGGCACTGCCATCCACAGCTCCTACCAGTAGTTGCTTAGCCGCATGTAGTTTGCATGGTTGACAGCCTGTCGTTTGTATTCAGCCCTTCCTTGGAAGGAAGTAAATGGATGCACAAAGCATTCAAACAATTGCTCGGCCGCCCCTCTCTCCCTGCTTGCCCAAACTGAGGCAGTGCAACACAAGGGATACCCAAGCCATTGAGCTAAAGCAAGCAAATTCCTGAGCTTCCTGCTTATAGCACTGTGACCTTCCTTCCATGGCATATTTGAATGCAAGGCGAACTTCAAATGCCTGATGACCATGTTATGGAAGCTCCAGCATTACAGTTAATGCTATTTTTGTCTGAATAATGAGGTGAGGAAGCCTCTTTTCTTTGCAGGTGCGCTGTGGTTATCCTTGTTTTGCTTTGGGTGTTAATTGAACTGTGTGTTTCTGTGCTTGTCCTGATGTGCTCGCATTTGTCATGGAAATTTTTAAACCCTAGTGTCCATACAGGGGAAGCAGGACTACAGCATCATTTCCTGGCCTGCGAAAGGATTTAGAGTGAACTAGATTGGAATGTTAAGTCTTTTATGAATGGGTTATATGTGATCAACTGGCGAATCAGCCATGTCTAATCAATCTAAGTTACAATGGGGTTCGACCTTCAGCCAGATAGTTTGGCTGCTCGGCCTACTCAACTGTTCCAACTGCACAAAAAATATCCATAAGATCGGAAATAAAGCGATAAGTCTCATTAGAATGCTTCTGCGAGAAATGAAAAACATCCTCAGAGCTAGCTTGAGAATAGTGGAAAGTGCCTGAATCGTCCAGTAAAATTCTATGAGAAGAGGGGAATTCAGAAAGGGTTACAAGGGGTTGGCCTACAGCCCGAAAATCTGGCTGATCGGCTGCTGGTGATACATTCTCATCCAGCATCAAAAATTGAAACCAGTTCAGACAAAAATTTTGAAAATCTGTGCGAGTCTTGATTTAGAAAAACATTGACCTCAAGATTAGTCACAACGTGAAAGCTCGCCAAGAAAGGAACAAAATCAGTGTTTGGAAGCTGGGCAAAAGTGTGTAACGGTTTAAAAAGATCAATGAACAGGTCCTTGTATTTTCTGCGCAGCTCACACAACTCATAGCAATTGCAGTAGAAAAGAACATGTTTTTCGTCCTGGACTTCAGCACATCCACACTTATCACAAATATTTGAACCACCCAACCATTTACAGGACTCGACCTTCAAGCAGTGGGCACGAAGCCTAAACCTACTCACATTCCTCATGACTCCTTTATCCAGATCCTTAAACAAATATGATGGGATACAGAAGGGTGTGCGTCCTGTTTGATTCAAAGGTACTCCACACCAATGATGGTAAGTCACTGCTTTTCTGTTCACCTCTCGGGGACTTAGGGCGTCTGCTTCCCTCCAAACCTTCTGCTGTCTGTACCTCAAATCCCCTAAAAAATCCTGCATGGGTATCTTGGAAGCACTCAGTAATTTCCGTTTAAACACCTCCTCATTGCGCATGCCATTAAATGACTTAGATACATGAGCAGACCAACAAGACTCATCCATATCAGCAAGGTGTAAATCTGCCTTCAGCACTTGGCATAATGTTTTACTGTTAGAATTGAGCATATTGTTGAAAAATTTAACAGTAGCCCTAAACCAATAAAACTGTAAGGGCTCTTGACCACACTCTCTCAATACTGGCCAGTTCGTGGCAGTACTTTTCACACCTAGAAAACGCCTTAGAGAGCATAGTTGCCTTTTTTGCAAATGGCTTTTGAATTCACTGCCTTCTCGTAAGTACTCTGTACCCCACACTTGGCACGCGTACATCCCAGCCGGAATGCCATACACCTTAGAGAGCCAAATCAGAGCATGCGGCCTATTCTTTAGATCATGTTCATGCACAAATTCCTTGATCCTTCGCTGGGCAGCCATGTAAGGTCGCACTGCATGCTCCTCAGACACCTTCAGATTCATGTGCTTGTCCACAAGCATACCGAGGTATCTAAACTGCTCTTTCTCTGGAAGAGCCACGTCTCCATACATGAAAGTAGGCAGAGAAGAACACGACCTACTATTAAAATGCATGACCTCTGACTTTGATGTATTGACAGTCAGCCCCTTTCTCATTGCATAAGCTCGTAATCTATTCAGCATAACTTGCATTTCACCTGGGTCATTGGTAGTTAAACTCAAGTCGTCTGCATATAGCATGTATGAAACGCCATTCACTCCATCCCCTGTCACAGCACCTCTGATACCTTCACTAATATCTCTGCCCATATCATTGATGTATAGAGAAAACAGGAGAGGGGACAGGGGACAACCTTGCTTGACTCCATTTGTTGGACGCACACTTGCCCTTTTATCCCCATCCATCAGAATATATTCATCATCCTGGTACATTTCCTTAATTGCCTGGAGAAGTAATGCAGGCATGGCAATGCGTTGTAGATGGTCCCAAAGTTGCAAACGGGGCACAGTGTCGTAGGCTTGAGAGAAGTCAATGAAGGCAGCATGCAGCCTAGGTGATTGCCGTGGCTTGAGCTTTCTTGCAGCATGTCTTAAGTGCCTCAGGATGAAGAGTGGATGCAGAGTGCTCCTACCGGGGTAAAAACCAAATTGGGTGTCTGGGACCTTATTTTTTTGGATACACCAATCCGTCACCAAGTCTTTTAGCACGTTGGCATAAATACGGTACATCACCCCACTGACAGCAATCATCCTGTAGTTCCCAGGATTTGATAAAGCTCCCTTCTTGTGAAGGGGACTCAGTTTTGCCACTTTCCAACATGCAGGGATCCTAGCTTTACTCAGAAAAACCCTGAACATGCGTGCTATCAGAGGCACCAGCACGTTAACATGATCCACTCTCCGACCACGCTCAATGGGCAAACAGGCATGTTTAAGGAAGGGTATAGGAATACCGTCTAATCCAGATGAAGCACTCGCATTTAATTTCTTGATGTGGGACCCGACCATTCCTTCCAAAACTGTTGTACTAGGAGTCTCCAAGCAGTCAGGTTGAGGAACCCACCCAGATTCAGCACCTTGTCTCAAGAGCACCTCTGGGGGTGCGTGGTTCCTACCTAAAGGCACAGCCATATCTCTTCCTGACAAGCAAGTTAATCTAGCAGTCCTTGTTGAACAACCATGCCCTCCTTCTTGCGGCACAACTGTTGGTTGTACTCGAAAGTGGCTTTGCAAGTGCTGGTTCCATGCTGTTGTTGCGACTGGAGTAATGTGTGAGGTCTGCCTCTTCCGTAACATGGCATGGACTTGGGGGTCCTTCTTAAACAATCTATCCAGGAAAACAGCACACTGCTGCCTCTTATGACTGCGCTTTGTCGCACGGTTGCACCTTCTGCTTTCCTTCCTCAGGAATTGGCATGCATGCTTTGCTTCACCGCGCTTCACTGCCTCAATAAACATCTTCCGTTTCATTCTGCATTCTTCATTAAACCAGACAGGGCTCAGAGGCCCTTTCTGCTTCCTCGCACGCACAAAAGCACACTTGGCCAAGGATGTCATGCCAACTGCCCTATCGCTTGCAGCTTGCACAATTAAAGAACGCACACAAAAAGCAAGTTTGTCAACATCACCAGCGGACTCTGCTTCTTGGAACTGATTCAAGAGTTCCACATTGTTGACTATATGCTCTGTAAATGCAAGAGCCTTCTCCTGACTCCATCGCAAAATCAGCTTGTTGCCACACAACCCTGCCTTACAAACATGGTCCCTCTCAGGTGCTGCATCCATGCTTCCTGTTCTGCCACCCACTTTAAAAAGCATGCTTAAGCCACAGTGATCAGATGCAAGATTGTCTATCATGTCAAAGCCCTTCATTGATTTATATACAGCAGGTGACAGCAAGATATGGTCAGGCCTGCTGCTTCTGTCCTTATGATAACCGACATAAGACGGCTGTCCATAATCCCCTTCCACACGCCCTGTAGTGATAGCCATGCTTGATGCTGCCGCTAAGTCCACCAGTAATCTGCCTGCCTTGTTCACATTAGGGCACTTGCACCTTCTAGCATCTAAAAATTCAGGGCAGTCAGCCACAAAGTTGTAGTGTGCATCACTCACTTCACTCAGCACTCCCACATGAGCGTTGAAGTCACCACAAAGCACAAGGTTAGGGGACACCTGGAGCGCATCGAGCACGTCCTCAAACAGGTGAGTGAAGTGGTTTTCTACGTCTTTAGCCGTAAAATCATTACTCTGGGGATTGATATATGAGGCTCCCAGCACAACGTCTTCATCAAACCCGAACATGCATTTGTCACACAATAACCAAATGCTCTGGAGGTGCTCACTGAGGCGGAGAAAGTGCACATGATCCGCACAGCTAGGGGCAGTTAAAACAGCTATGCCATGGCCTTTCCTGCCCTCGTGCACATCTGAAAAATTTATGTTATGTACAGCATAGCCAGGCAAGTATTGCATCATTCTGTCCAACTTCTTCGTTCTCGTTTCTACGAGCACAGCTACATCATGCCTTTGCACCATGTGACAAACATATCTAATCTTCAATTCAGCATTAGCGTCAGAACTTGGGTTGCCTATCCCATCTATATTTAAGACAAGCAACTTCAGCTCTTTCTCAGGCCGGCCATCTTCCTAGTGTCCCTTGCCACTCTTTTTCTTCCCTGCCCTACCACCCTTCCTTCCCGCCTCAAACCACACCCCCTCAGCCCTCCCATCTCCATAGTCATACTCATCATCATGACTCCCGTAGTCAGAATTCAGAAAATAACTGTGCATAAGTCCTTTGAAGAGAACACACAGGAGCGCAAGAACAAAGGAACACGGCATGCTTCTCATCTTGGAATCCTCCTTGGTCACACCTATCACAAATTGATGTGTGCTCCTGCCAAAGTGATGTCTCAACTCATAATGAGTTACAATGGGGTTTGACCTTCAGCCAGGTAGTTTGGCTGCTCGGTCTGCTCAACTGTTCCAACTGCACAAAATATCCATGAGATCGGAAATAAGACGTTAAGTCTCATTAGTTTGCTTCTGCAAGAAATGAAAAACATCCTCAGAGCTAGCTTGAGAATAGTAGAATGTGCCTGATTCGTCCAGTAAAATTCTGTGAGAGGGGAAGTCAGAAAATAGCTGTGCATAAGTTCTTCAAACAGAACACACAGGAGCGCAAGAACAAAGGAACACGGCATGCTTGTCATCTTGGAGTCCTCCTTGGTCACACCAATCACAAGCAGATGTGTGCTCCTGCCAAAGTGATGTCTCAACTCTTAAAGTGTGAGCATGTAAACAAAAGCGTGCTATGTTTCTCAGCGAGCGCTTGCCCAAATCTAGATGCAAATACCTGGGGACAGAAAAGGGGGCGCCATGAACAGACAAGGGTCTCAAAGGAAGTGCCATCCAGCGATGATACTTGGATAATTTGTTCGTGTGTTCACCATGTTCTGCCAAGGCATCAGCATTCCACACACCTCGCAGCCTTTTTCTCAGATCAACAACAAACTCCCTCATGACTACAGGCTGCCCAGACCGAACACAATGAGTAAACACGTTGCAGTGTCCCACCAACACCCAGAAGGATGGTAAGAAGAGCCGCAGTTTTTGCACAAATTAGTTTGCAGAGGTCTGTACGCTACTGCTGTGCTCTCTCCAACTGTTGTCCAAGCCTAGCATCTTCACAATATTCAAACTCTATCAAGTGTATGTGCTGATGGCTCACACTCAGTTGATGGGGTTGTCTAACGCGGGTAGCTGTTTTGGATCTGTTTGGGGTGCTGTGCCTGCTGTGTTGCATGGTGTGAGGAGGAGGAGGAGGAAGAAGAAGAAGGAGTGGGTTTGGCATTATAAGGAGTAATCAGTACAGCATCAGGGCATAAGCAATTAACAAATCAATATTTGTGTATGCAACTTGCTTTGGAAGTAAAATCTCATGCTGGCATTTCTGGTAACGAATGTGCAGATGTTATTGCAAAATATCAGGCAAACCAAGCCAATAATAGCGTGGCTGATAATGGGATTCCTGGCGCAGGCCCCAGCGGATTTCCGTTTTCTCATACGTTTTGGTCAGCCAAGGAGGGAAAGAGAGGGCATGCTGCCGACACATCCACAACTCCAGCACCCAGTCCGAAAACCACTTAACTCTTGGTCTTCAAGATGCTCTGAAGTGCTACACCATGTAGTACATGCATAAAAAACAGACCTGGTTATGCCAATTCCAAAACAGGCTACTACTCTTACTATCAGAGTTACCTCATGCAGATAAGAAAATTAGCGATGCCTTAAGAAACATGTCATGTGTATCCTCACCTATGGAGCGCACCATCCTGCAATATTGCACAGGCACCCTCTACAATCTAAAGAAGAAAGAAAAGAAAAACTACTTAGGCAGTGAAAACGCTCCCAACATCAATTAAGGAAAAGGAGACACATTGGCTCAAAAGAAAAAGAAAAGAAAAAGCTACGTAGGCAGAGAAAACTCTCCCTACATCAATTAAGGAAAGAGAGACACATTGGCTCAAAGAGCAGTGAGTCTTCCTCACTAGAGGATAAGAGGGAAGCTAGTGTGGGTCTGGTGGGTTTCTGGAAGCATGCAGCCCTAAGGCACCAGAGTTAAGTGCTTTTTTATCTCAGTGGTACGTCTAGTTAAGGTTAGTTTGTGTGCATATTGCACAGAGTGGGCATGGAGCTTTCGAGCATGCATGGGAGACCTTTGCGGATCAATCCCTATCTTCTTCATCCATGATCCAGGGTATGGGCAGCATAGATAGTCCCACCTACACCCATAAGTACTGTGTGAAGAGTAGAGTGATCTCAGCACTTTGAAGTTGTTTGCACAGTTCACTGTGTTGCAGTACACTTCAAAAGGTTCACAAACCCGTTATCACCTCTGCCAGGCTATAATCAAGTAGACAGCGCTCCACATGCTCTCAGGCTGCCAAAATCATATCATCTCCAGCATGAAAGTTGAATGCCACAATATTGCTGGAAGAGTGCTCACCAAAGCTCTTAGTAAATGCCCTTGGGAAGCAGGCTTGGTTGACAGGCTCTGACCTATGTCCGACGTAGGAAATGATGATAGGTTGGCACAGCATAACCTTAAATCCCTGCACATGCATCGAACAGAGTTATATCCCCTTACCTCTTTCCTCGCAATTTTGCTAAGAGGTTAGACTCACATCAAGTCGTCCTGGTGCTGTACTGGTTACTCCCTATCAAGCCAAACCCACTTCTTCTTCTCCTTCTTCCTCCTCACACCATGTGTTACGCAGTAGACACAACCCCATCAAAGGACCACGACAGCCAGCCGCGTGAGACATACCCGCCAAGTGAATGTAAACCAGCAGGATGTGCACTTGATTGAAATCAAGTACTGTGAAAACACGAGGCCTGGACGATAGTTGGATGCGGCACAGCGGCAGCGTGCAGACCTCTGCGAGAAAAGAAAAGCTACGTAGGCAGAGAAAACTCTCCCTATATTAATTAAGGAAAGAGAGACACGTTGGCTCAAAGAGCCGTGAGTCTCCCTCACCAGAAGACGAGAGGGGAATTAATGTGGATCGAGTGGATTTCTGGCAGCATGCTGCTTCAGGGCACCAGTGTTCAGATGAGTGTTTTTATTTTTAATGGCACGCCTGGTAGAGGTAAGTTTGTACGCAAATTGTACAGAACGGGCATGGAGTTTCCTTGCAATTGTTTTAGATCTCTGTGAGTCAATCCCTAATTTTTTGAATTGATCAAGGGTATGGGCAGTATAGATAGTCCCACCCACACCCAGGAGGATTGGGTGGATAGTAATCTCTGCACCTTGGAGTTGTTTGCAAAGTTCACTGTGTTGTTGTGAGGCTTCTAGCTGGGCACTAGGCCTCGTATCTTCACAGTATTTGATTTCTATCAAGTGGGTATGGCGGGCTGGAGTTGTGCTACTTCCCATACTGCACAGTACAAGGTGTGAGGGTGGAGTGAGTGGTCTGTTTGGGTTAGTTGGGTGAGGAGTGACCAAGATTGCATCAGGGCGGCTGGAGTTGCGTCTGGTTTGAATAGGAATCATGGGTTTGAAGAGGTAGGAAGGCACAGCACGATTAGAGATTTGCTCAGGGACTTGCAGGTCGTGCTGGGCCAAATGCTTTGTGTTGCCCGCATCCAACAGCACAAGATTGGTCCCATGAGAGCCTTCACTCACTTGTTTCAAAATCATCCTGCAAGCAATATTGTGACGCTCAGTTACCATGTTACGCATGATGGGGCATTGGCAGCCAGATAGGATGTGGAGAACGCTATCCATGTGATGGCAATCAGGTAGGGGGCATGTAAGGCTAGTGGATCTTTTATATTGGACTGCATGTTTCTGACTGTATAGGGTGCCTGTGCGGTATTGGAAGACAGTGTGCTTCATTTGAGTTGGGAGACTGGGCATATTCCAAAAGGCATTGCTCATGCTTTTGTTTACATGAGGTAGCAAGCTCTGGTGATAAGTGTAGTAGCCTGTCTTCTGGTCAGCATAGCCCAGCCTGTGCTGAGCATGCATATGAGATTTCAGAGCATTTTTAAGGTCTGGGAGGTGCCTTAGACGAAGATAATAAGGGTGGATGGGGATGGCCTAGAATCTGTCTCTTCCCAGGCCAGCCAGGTTGTATTGTGAAAGGGGTTTCCTCCTGGGCCAGCGCTAGGGATTCCAGTATCAGCCAGGTTGCCATCTTTGAGGGAGGTCTGGTATTTAGCAGCCTGGTCTGCGCATTCATTCCCAGCTATTCCAGCATGAGACTTGACCTTGTAGAAACAAATGTGATCTTGAGAGGCTCGGGCAAGGTTTGAGATCCTCTTCATAACATCTGCTTGCACATGGTGCCTGTGCTTCTCTGGTACAGGATTTGCTTTCTGAGTTGGTGAAGTGAGCTGAGGCTATCTGTGGCAATATGTGTGTAATCATGAGTGAGCACAGCAGCAATGGCAGCCAGCTCAGCTCTTCCTATGATATTGGCAATACCAGCACCATTAGGTTCCACTAGATTTTTCGAGTCACTCATAGGGTGGTACACACCTGCACCTATAACTGTCTTGCCATTCTGGACCTGGCAACTGCCGTCTGTGTAGGCCCAAGACCTCCAGTTTGCGACTTTAAGCTGGAGGTTGGGATGGGACTGACAAGGAGCATTAACAGTAATGTCTGAAGCGGGTCTTTTGGGGCCCTTGGAAATCTGTTTCATGTCTAGGGGGAGTTTTTCACATTTCCTTATCCCGAGCATCACTTTGTGTCTTGCATTCTGGATGGGGTAGTTACTAACGGTACAAGGGGTTACAAGGGGTTACAAGGGAAAAAAGGCCTCAGTCAAGACGTTTGACTGCTAGCCTGTTCATAAATACACATGAGATCATGAAGAAAAAAAGGAAGTTTGTTGTTATCCTGGTTTAGAAAAGTATTGATATCCTGGGAATTCACATGGTGAATGGTGCCTAGACAGGACATCCTGTGGGAGATGTGGAGGTGTAGGAAAGAGAAGTTGTGCTCAAAAAGTGAGGCATACTTTTGACGGAGAGAGCAGACCTGGGGATTGGAGCATCTGAACAACACATGTTTTTCATCTTGTATGTCATCAGAATCACAGATATCACAGACCGGAGAAGTACTATTGGACCAAGTAGCCCGTTCAACTCGGAGAGCGTGTACCCGCAGCCTGAATCTGGCAGTGTTGCGAATGACATGATGGGGAAGATCCAAGTACATGTATTTAGGCATTGTATAAGGTGGGTGAATGGCATGTGCATTTCTGACAGGGAGAGCGCACCATTGATGGTAAGTCAGCCGCTTACTGTTGCTTACTCTTGGATCAGGGGCTGTGAATTGGTTCCAATAGCCCAGGTGTCTAGATCTCAGGTCCACCACAAATTGACTGAGGTTCACAGGGTCACAAGCCATAATTTGACGTTTCATCAGATCCGAGTGAGCCAAACCATCCAGCGCAGATAAGAGGTGGGACGTCCAACAAGAATCAGTCATGGAGCTAAGGCTGATGTCAGCATGGAGAACCTTTTTGAGGAGGAGACTGTTGCACTTAGTAAGCGAGTTGTAGAAGCGCATAGTGGCACGGAACCAATTGAACTGAAAAGGTTCAATGCCACATTCTCGTAAAATGCTCCAAGATGGTGTTGTGGATTTCACTCCAAGAAGATTTCGCAAAACGTTCAGGATCCACTTCTGCAACAGGTTGTCCACTTCTGCGCCCTGCCGTAAGTAAGGAGTGGCCCAAATCTGGCTAGCATACATTCCTGCTGGGATAGCATACGTTTTCAAGAGCCAAATGAGCGCATGCAGCCGATTTGTAAAGTTGTGGTCGTGAGCAAAGGTTTTGACACGATAAGTCCCCGCCATGCATGGTTTCAGAGCAGCCTCAGCAGCAGTGGAAAGGTTGAGACGTTTGTCACAGACCATACCCAGATATTTAAAAGAATCAGTGTAGGGCAGGTTTTCACCATCATACAACAGTTGAGGAAGAGTGTCAGCTCTGGAATTGAAGCAGACGACCTCAGACTTTTTTGTGTTGACCGTCAGGCATTTTCTGGTTGCATAACCCTGCAACTTGTTTAACATGGCTTGCATGTGGGTGTGGTTGTTTGCAGTCAAAGCGAGGTCATCTGCATAAAGCATGTGAGAAACATGAAAATTTGGTAAGCCTGTCACCGCTCCTGTTTCCCCATTTGTGATGCAGCCAATGTCATTAACGTAGATTGAGAATAGGAGTGGTGACAGTGGGCACCCTTGTTTAACTCCATGCGTTGGCTGGACACTTGCCCGTTTATCTCCGTCAATAAGGATGTATTTGTCATCTCGGTAGAGGTCTTTAATGATGGAGATAAGCTGGCTGGGCATCTGGCATTTGTGTAAGTGTTCCCACAATCTGTCTCTGGGTATTGAGTCATATGCCTGTTTGAAATCAATAAAGGTGGCATATAAACGTGGGGAGCCTTGAGGTTGAAGTATCTGAGCTGCATGCTTCAGGTGCCTCAAAATAAAAAGTGGCTGTAAGGTGTTGCGGCCTGGGAAAAAGCCAAATTGACTGTCAGGAATAATGTTGTATTTTTCACACCAGTCTTGAACCATGGAGCGGAGGACATTTGTGTACAGGCGGTATAGTGTGTTACTGACTGCAAGCATCCGGTAGTTTGAAGGATGTGTCACAGCGCCCTTTTTGAATATTGGAGCAAGTTTGGCAGCTTTCCATGATGAGGGGATGCGAGCAGTTTTGAGCATAAGCGTGAAGAGTTGTGAAATGTATGGAGCCAGCACATTGTGATGTTCAAGACCTCTGCCATGGCGTCTGGGGACAAGTTTGCACGCATGTTTTATGAAAGAAGGTAGGACTGTGTCAAAGCCAGGTGAAGAGGAACTGCTCATGTTGGAAATGTGCTTAGAGACAAGGGAGGTCAGCTCAGCTTCCCCAGGCAGATTGAAAGGGTGCGGGCCTGTGCCCCCGAATGCTTCATCACGCAAGCCATGAGTGTCATTGTTGGAAACAGAAGGATGGTAGAATAAGTTGTTGATATGATCCTGCCAGGCCTGCTCAGAAATAGGAGTGGTATGGGAGCTCACAGGCTTCTTCAGAAGTTTGTGTACAGCCGGATCTTTCTGGAATAACTTGCGCATGAAATCTATAGCTCGAGTGCGGGTATATCGTCGCTTAGCACGCTGCAGAACAGCTCTGTACTCTCTGTGTAGTTGCTCACAAGCGTGCCTGGCTTGCCCAGTCTTCAATGCAATTGAAAAGGCCTTCTTTCTGGCTGCACACACATCATTGAACCACTCAGGCCGTTTGTGATTTCTGTTGCGCACCATTTGCTGAGAGCGAGGTCTAAGGGCAATCATACCAACATCCGGATGTCTGGCAGCATTAAAAATCCAAGACTTCAGGCAGGTACATGCTCTTTCAGCATCCTGATCTGTGACAGCGGATTCAAAAGCCTCCCTGCTACTCTCATCCCCTTCAATGTGTGCAGCATAAGCTTGTGCTTTATCAGCCCTCCATCGAAATAGGTACCTCTCAGGAAAGTCCTGTAATGTCTCACCGTCAATGGAGTGGAATCGTTTGTCAATGTGCGTTGTATGTGTGTCCGGGGTGCTAAAGGTGATTGTATGAAAGCAGTGGTCTAGACAGATAGGCTCGGTGAGTGTCACTTGCTCTATGAACGAGTACAGGCATTTGGAAACTATAAGGTGATCTGGTCTGCTTCTGCGTGTTTTGTTGTAGCCTATAAAGGAAGGTTGTCCCGAATCTCCAGGCGCTCTCCCAGTGGTAATGATGCAGTTCAGGTTAGATGCCACATCCACAAGGCATTTTCCAGCCCTATTAATGTGTGGGCATTGTGTGGGTCTGTTTCCAGTAAGTTGTGGGTAGGTTGCGAGCAAATCATAGTGCGCGTCCGTAATTTCATTTAAGCACCCTATGTGGGCATTGAAGTCCCCGCAAATGATGACATGTGGTGTCACTGTTTTGGCTAACAAAATCTCCTCACCCAGCGTGTAAAAAAGATTGTCAATTTCCTGAGCAGGTCTAGTCCTGCTTTGAGGGTTTAGGTAGGTGGCACACATCAGGACGTCTTCCTCCAAGTCAAAGAGTCTTTTATCACATCTGATCCAGAGGCCTTGTATGTTTTGAATAGTTTTTTGTAGTGAGCAAAATTCAGCCACTTGATTTGAAGCAAGAACAGCAACTCCATACCCTTTTAATCCTTGATAACCAGTAGGAATGTGTGTCTGTCCAATGAGTGTGTGTTCAGGAAGGTATTGTAGGAGCCTCTGAGTCTCGTTGGTTCTAGTCTCTGTCAAAATTATTATGTGGTGTTTTGAAATCTGCAGCACAAGTTCCTCATGCTTCATATCCTCTTCAGTCGCTGGAATACCATCACAGTTTACTGATAGCAAGTCAAGCCTTGACCGGCCACCCCTTCAGCTCTGATTCACACGACTGGGGCCTGGGTTCCCATTATTGTTGTTGTTGGTGGTGGTGGTGCGCAGCATTTTGCGTGCCCCTCCCGGTACTGATAATCCATTTGGCCTCAGGGATGGCTTTGGCTAGATCCTGAAGCCAGGTATGGTTCTGATTATTCAATTGAACTCTTGCAGCCGTATTCCAAACTGCAATAATTTGTAAATCCCAGGTATGCTTGGGTAGGGCAGTTTCCTGGCTGACCCAGGATTGGGGTTTGTCATAGGTAAGTCTGCTTCTTGGAATGGTCCCGAGCTTATAGCAAAGGTGCGGGTAAGCATTGAGGAGTTCTGAGTAGGGGTTGGTTATCATATGCCTGCCACTTGCTGGCAGAAGCATGAAGGTGGCTGTAGCCTCTGTCTTTAGGATGGCAGAGTAGATAGCATGCCGTAATGCTAGTTTCATGGCCTTCTCGTCCTTGATAGGGCAACAGATAGACATCCCAGAAAACCTGGAGGAGAGAATTGTAGTGGGCACCAAATAAAATGTTGCGGGGATCAGAGCTCCAGTATTGATGGTGCTGAGTGTTACAGTCCAAAGGGGAGGCTATTTTTTCTCGGGTAACATGTGCCCAATTTTGGAAAGCGAATGAATGTGAGGTGGGAGGGTTTGTGAGAAGAAATCTTTTTGCTTTTTGCTTTGGTATTTGTCTTCCAATTTGTTTTTGCGGGCTAGAAGCCCCAGTTTCTCAGATGCAAAGCTTGCTGGTGGGGGGCAGATGCCATCATGCAGGCCTTCTGCTTTTGACCTGTGGAATCCTTTGAAAAAGACGTCAACTTGTTTAGGGGTTATCATTTCGACACATTTGCCATCTGTGTTATAGACACAAGCCGCTCTTGATTTGTAGAGTTTAGGGAGGGTGAGGGTGGGTGGGATAGATGGTGTGAGGCTTTCAAGTGCTTCATTTGTCGGGGAAGGATTGGAGGATGGGTTAGGCTTGTGTTTGACAAGATCTATTTCATGAACCCAGAACTCACAAGTGCCTGTGGGCTTGATGCCCGTTTACGGATTGGTAGGGTGTATGTCAAAGATGATTTTGTTGCGAAGTTCTATGTCTAGTTTCTGGCTCCAGGTGCTATTTGTGTCAGATTTGTTGAACCCTTGCCTCTCTAGGTTGGAGAGGGCAGAGTCTGCTGTGGGTAAGAGAAGGTTGGGTTTGCTTAGCTGAGATTCAAATTCTTGTATGCGTTGGTCGAATATGGGCCAGCTAGTTTTTAATCCTTCTGGCTCCCATGATGGTAACCAAAAAAAACCAAGCAGTTCTTCTTTAGACTCAAGGCTTATTTGCTCCATTAATTTTGTCTTCGTTGGTAAGGCTAGCACAGGCGGGACAGCCCAGGCTTCAGCTGCGTTGACCTCTTGCCTTTGCTCATCATTATAGCATCCAAGTTCTCTCATGCATTTCCAGTGGTAGGTACGTTCGCACACATCAGACTACATGTCAAGGAAGGGGGGCTCCGAGTTGATAGGCTCTAGGCCTTCGTGGTAGTTGCATATCTGGCAACATGCGCATTCAATGTCAGTGCGGGCAGCAGTGCAGATGCTTGCTGGTTGGAAGCCAGCTTTCTTGAAGAGAGGCAGAGCCCATTTCTCTATTATCGTGGGCCCGTAGTGTGTGTGGCATTGCTTCTGTTGGGTTGAGGGGTCATTGCTCATGTCCTTTCTCTTGGCTGAGTTCTCTTGGCTGAGATTCTCCATGCGTCTATATATGTGACATCATTGTCATTATAGTAGACAGCATTAATGGCGTGTTTGACTGTGGCTTCCTGAGCCAGCTTTTTCACCAAATTTTCTTTGTACCTCCAGACATAGTTTCCTTGCCAATTTGAAGCTAGAGGGTTGATGGTAAGGGTCTGAAGTTCTGCCTCTACATGAAGCAGAGTTTTCCTCTTTCTGTTATGACTCTGGATATTGTTCTGTGTATTCGAGCTGCTTAGGGTGTTGGGGTGGGTATGGGGAATGGAAGGCATGCCATTTTGTTGATTGACACTATATCCCTGAGTGTTCTGGCTCAAGTGTTGCTGTGAATGTCTGAATTCTTGTTTTTTAGCTGAGCGCGTGCGTTTGCTGGGAGGCCCATCCTCAGGGTCTTCATTGTGTGGACCAGGCAGACTAGCATGAATGGTGGGAGCATTGTCAGGGGGGGAAATTCCAGTATTAGTGGTCTCTGAGTTGACGTTTTGCGTGGGAGGCAGGACATTGGATGGAATGTTGTGAGCTGGGTGAGCGGGGGAGTGATGGCTGGACTTGCATTGGGAGCGCGTTCTTTTACTGGGTGGCTCATCCATGGGGGTAGTCATAATAGCGGGTACCTCCTGTGTAAGGGAGCAGATTTGCTGTGTGGCTGGCATATGAATGGATTGGTTAGTGTTTTGTGTCACAGGATGGGTTGGGTGTGCTCTGTTTGTGCTAGAAGGACTTTTAGGAGCTAGACGAGAATTGGGTGTTCTCAAGAGGCAACGCCCAGTAATTTCATGCATGTAGTGCGTTGTGGAGGGAGGTTGTGGTGTAGGTACCACCTGTGTTGGTTGGTTGTCGTTCCTTTGAGGGTGAGCATAGTATGCTCAGCATACATGCTGACAGAGGGGTTGAACTCTTCATTGAGTTGGGTATCAATGAGGCCACTTATGTGGGTGTTGTTGATGCAGCGGTGGGCCATATGGAATCTGGCTTCAGTGTTCTTGTAGGTGAGGATTTTTGGGACAACAGCGGTGTTAAGCTCTTTGGTGGCTGGAGGGTTGATGAGGGCTGCCAGTCTGTTGAATGCTATTTTGTATTTGGTGTTCGCTCCCAGAGTATTTTGCCTGGAGATGAGCCACTGTGATGACCATAGTTTTACAAGGGGATGTGAGGTCATGCATTCCATTAATACCAAGGCCCATGAGTGGTTGTATAATACAAGTGATGAAGTTTGAGAGTTTACAGGGGGGTGGTTTATGCAGTGACAGAGCTTTAGTTATGATTTTTAGGTCATCATGGAACATGCTTTCTCCTTCCTTTCTGAGGTGGAGGTCACTGAGGTGGATGCTCATTAACTGACATGCTCGCATGCAGTGGCTCAGTTGTCTTTTTATGTGAAGGTTCGTCTTTACGCCATTATTTAGAAAGTCCACGGACAAGTTCTTGAAGTGTGCTGTTTGATTGTGGAGGAGACTAAGGCTAACTGTGCAATGTCTGGCTGACGGGTCCTCTAGGCTGGTTGTGAGTGCGGAGGCCATGCGCCTGTGGTACTCAACTCAAATGGATGACTAGGGCGCCCTAGTCCAAAGTTATTCACGTCCTCTTGTATCATTGCTGCTTCTGTGCTGATTGAGAGGTTGTAGTTATGTTTAATGGTTCTGTTAATCATTTTGTCCCAGATGATAAGGTCCGCTGGGGTGCATGGAGTAACTGCAAAGGCATAGGCAAGACTAGGACTGATAGCTATGCGAATCATATCTTTGGCTTGACGGGGGCAGGTCTGGGAGAAATTGAGGTTCTTAAAGCTTTTTCCGTAGGTTACAACTTGAAGTCATACGCTGGATCTGGTGCTTCCAGTTTAAATCCATGGTAAGTTGGGCTCCGAGGTAAAGGAAAGGCTCATCAGATGGTAGGACCTGAATTTTCTGTCCTTGGATGTCTATTTTTCTCCCTACATCAAGTTGCGAGTTGCTTCCTCTGGCAGGTATTTTCCATTTTTTCCTCCTCTGCAAATTAATTTGTGCAAAAACTGTAGCTCTTCACACCATCCCTCTGGGTGTTGACGGGACCTAATATACTGAGCACATCTTAAACAGTCCAAACAACTGAGACTTGACGGCCAATGTGCCACCATCAAATTTTCTTGTGAAATTCATGCCCATTCTGTTATGTATGCCAACAAGCTTGTTACCACTATGTGTGCTATTGAAGACGGCAACTTCTCACAGCCAGGTTATGGATCCGGGTGCTTCCAGCAATCCTCCAGATCCCCATTAGCACTTTCTATTTTGTAGCTTTGTTGTGGAGGGGGCTCACGGCTCTTTTCAGCCAATGTGTCTTTTTTTCCTTAATTGATGTAGGGAGAGTTTCCTCTGCCTATGTAGTTTTTCTTTTCTTTCATATATCGAGTGCCCCAAATTTTTTGAGCATTCATGCTAGCAGGGAGAGCATAGTCATCCAAAGCATGGTGTGTGGCCTGTTCGTCAAATGGTGCTCAGATGCAAATTGCCTGATCCGTCTACAACCAGCCAAGAAATGGGCAAAATAACTGAAGCAAAAAGAAGTGCCTGTAACCCAAGCAGACCGATCTTTAAAACAAGTGCAAATAGCATGAAACTTGGTCACAGGATTTTAAGCATGCTGACACAAATTTGGCAATCCTAAAAATCAGCCTGGTCCATGAAGTTTTGAAGGCAGAGACCACTCTCCACCCATTCTCTGGAACACATGAATCTAAGGCACATAGATATCCACCTCATTGAACTGAAATTCTGCCCAGATACCGAACCTGAACAGACTCTAGTACCTGCCCAAAGAAAACAAAAAAATACTTTTGAGGATTTACGAAACTGAAAGGCACATCGCAATAAAAGAGTCGCACTATCCTCATCAGAGCTGCCAGGACCTTTTAAAATCCACCTACAATTGACCCCTCTGTAAGCTTGACTAAACCAAAGAACGCGCCCTCAAACTTGCAACCAAATCCCACTCAGTAGGCTATCATGCTGCCAAGACCTTAACAAAAAATGACCTACACCAAACACGCCATCCAATTTATCAACTCGAAGTCCGACCATAAACTTTGAAGCTTAACACGAGCCAACCGCGTGAGATAGCCCCACCAACTTCATGTAAACCAGCGGCACGTGCACTTGATCGAAATTAAGTACTGTGAAGACACGAGGCCTGGACAACAATTAGAGGCGGCATAGCGGCAGCATACAGACCTCAGGAAACTTATTAGTGCTTAGGTTGTGACTCTTCACACTATCCTTCTGGGTGTTGGTGGGACCTGCTAAACTGATCATACCTTGAACCAATTCAAACAACTTAAACTGGACCATCAACGGTCCCGTAAACTTGCTCAAAAACTCCATGCCCATTCGGTTCAGTATGCCCATAAGCTTGTTACCACTAGACGTGCTATGGAAAATAGTGATGCTTCTCACAGCCAGGTTCTGGAGCCGGGTGCTTCCAGTAACCCTCCAGATCCACATTAGCTTTTTCTTCCTTGTAGCTTTGTGGTGGAGGAGACTCACGGCTCTTCTGAGCCAATGTGTCTCCTTTTCCTTAATTTACGTAGGGAGAGTTTCCTCTGCCTACGTAGCATTTCTTTTCTTTTCTTTTTTTCTTGAAGCTTAAAGAGTCGTACTCCATGAGCTAGATGGACCACGATTCACCTTACACAGCCTTCAATTCTGGATATTCCTGGGGCCATTAAAGGGTAATGTGCTCATCGTCTAAGATGTGCATATTGTGCTAATCATATTTGTTCCAGATTCGAGCCCGTATGGGCGCCTGTTTCCATGATGTTGTTGGGTCCGCACTGGAAGGTTCTGACAGGAAAGGTGCAAGCATGAGATATGCTATGCTAGTAGCGCAATGATTGATGAGAAACGTTTTGTTGTAGGTAGAAAGGTAGCAAAGGCCTTTTGTCCCGCTTCGTTTCATCCCACCAGCCCACCAGGTACAGAGCCCAGTAGTACCTGGTATTCTGAAGTGTGCGTGCGTGTTCTCAGTTCTTATGATTGTGCTGGAAGCCTCTTGTGGGGTCAGATTGTCCGGACTTCTCCAAGCATGAATGATGGTGGTGGTGGTGGTGAGAGAGGAAAATTGAAGAAGGATAGAGGGGGAGCTGCTATAGCTATACGCGTGCAGGAATTTGAAGGTTGTGTTGCGCCAGCCAATAAGAAACAAATCACGTAGGCAGTCAGCCAGCCAATCAATTTTTACGTCTATTTCACCAAGCCTGCTCCCAGGGGCCTGTGCTAGACAAGCAAGCTTTAAAGATCACAAAATTTTGTAATCAGCCAGCAATATCATGGCTTCAGTTATCATGCTAGAGATGATAGACTGTTGGCAACCTTGGCAAACGAAATAGCCTGCTTGATCGAGGCTGTAAATTAGCTAGGCCAGCCTGAGCTGAAAGCGTCAACTGGCTCAATACAATCAAAGAGAAGGTTCAAACTGTAGACATTTCTGGCAGAAAGTAGCTGCACATACATGCTATGAAGTCATTTGGAGCATGGGCTTGGACCTTGCCGTGAGTTCATGGCATTGCAATGATCACCAAAATGCTTGAACTGACTTGTTAAAAAAATGGGACGTCTGCGTGGAAAAATGTCTTTTTCTTCCTGTACAGGCCAGGCAACAAATCAAAGCACAATGTCGACAGAGCCTCTTGATAATTTCTTTTGTATTTTCGACTCGTGAAATTCCGGTTCTGTAATCAATGGACAAAGGCAACTGAAAGTTGAACCACCTCATGCAGCAAGCAAGGAGCCTGGGAGGTCCCAGCACGTGTGGCAGGAGTTTTGCTTCATACCCATGCAGCTACCATGCTCCCATCAGATGGGGCTTTGCTGGATGTAGACTAATGCAAGGTTGGTGCTGTGCACGCAAGCAACCAGCCACTTTTGCAACTCTTCTAGCTTCTGCATACAACAGCTGCACACAATTAGCAGTGTGTCAGCCCAAACTGCAGCCATGTTTTTCCCCCAGCAAGCCATTGTGTCCATCCCTGTTGGCCCACAGGTGCAGCCTTCACAAGGCTGCCATGCTTAGCTTCCAGCAGGTTGGGCCCACTTGGCAGAAAAAGCTCAGCATGCTCAAGGAGAACTATAAAGTCAGTTTCAGCTGCTGCTGTTGACCAACAAGCTTCGGATGAGCCTCCAGAAGGGTGGACGGAGATGACGTAAGTAACTTGGGTGTCTTGCAATCCAGGGGCTGTGCCAAGCTTTGTAAGAATGCGGTTGATGCATTTTCCTTGGGAAATTGCCTGGAGCCTATTATTCTGATGCGCAAGAGCATTTGCGAGGCCTCACTGTACTCTGCCCAAAACACTACGTCCATCAAGTCCATTCAATGATTGATGTACCAGCAAATTGTCTCAGGCAAACATTATGTAAAGGCATTGCAATGAGAACACAAAAATTTTCATCGGTGGTACAGCATCATTTTTAATGGGAGTAGAGCTTGCCGGCATGGATGACATGTTTGCAGAAGATGCCACACTGTCCTGTGCCCTGCAGCTATGTTGACTACCTGAACTTTGAGTTCGGCATCCCAGATGTCATTCAATTCAGTGAGGGCGTGAATGGCCTTCCCCGAGCGTGGATCAGACATCCCCACAGGTATGGTCTCCATGAACCGGGGCTTGTGTGAACCCTGTGGAAAGTGGCAATTAAAGTAAACCCTACACTATTGAGGGGGTGGCTGAGGACGTACACTTAACGCCGAAGCGACTGTAAAGAAACAGGAGGGATCGGTTTCTCCCTGCACTGTAAAGAAAATATACCCTACACTATTGAGGGGGTGGCTGAGGAGGTACACTTCCGCCGAAGCGACTGAAAAGAAACGAGAGGGATCAGTTTCTCCCTGCACTTGCTTCGCACAGCTGCAAAGACGGATGTGGGACATGTCCTGATGAGGCAGAAATGCACTTATGTCTTCAATCACTACTTGATGGACAGCAGAGAGCTGTGTCGCACACCATTGCACTTCCTGCAATGACAAGGAATACAGTATGCTTGCAAGCATCTGTGAGTCCTAGCTGTGCACTACCTTGTTTCAACACATCTAAGGACACACTGGACGACGTGTGTGCAATGCCACCTGAAGTTAATACATGAGGCCAGCACAGTGCCATGTCGTCAGCTGCAGTTCATATCTGGCAGGCAAGGCGTATCTTCAATTGTAACCGTGGAGCTTGTTGTGTGTCAGCAAATGCACCCCTCAAATGCCAGCCTTCCTTTACATTGGCAATTTTAAGTATATTGCCTGCACCCTGCCCGGCATCACTGCACGACTGGAAGGAAACTTCCAGCTCCGATAAGCATATACCCAGACAGAGGAAGCCTCCCCCCCTCCCACACACATACACACACACAATTAACAATGATTGCCTCACCTTCCACAGCCTCATAAAGTCGCACTCAAGCCCCCGTTGCTGCTGCTGCTTTCTTCTTGTTTGCAGCGCAGCAGGATTTGAGGTGTACCTGCATGGGGCAGCCATCACTCAGTGGCTGAGGCCAGATGGCACCCCAGCCCTGAACTTCAACCCCAGGACCACCGCCTTTGACCCATCTCGTATCATCAAGTGCGTGTCCCTGGTGCCATGGCATACATCCTGGAACATTTCCATTGTCACTTGTGTGTTTTGTGTGGCCTTGCAATTGCGCGGCTGTGCTGTTTTGGGGCTGCGTGCTTGAAGTGCAGATGGGCTTAGCCAGGGCAGATGCTGGGTGCTGGAGCAAAGGGCATGTGTGTGTGTGACAAGCATGCAGGAAAGTGTGTGCACATGCAATGGCAGATCGCTGTATCAAGGGTGATTGAAAAACTGCAAGACAAAAGAAACCAGGTTTGGTGTGAGGCCAAGCTTGTTCAGTGGCAACATAACAGCCACAGGAGATTGATACGTTTTTCCCTGCTCTATTCTTGAGCCTGTAGCGAAGAAGATGAGTTGGGTCCTGTGCACAACTTTGACAAGAACCGAGGCTGTTCATGCCACAACATTGAACAATATGTTAGTTTACAACCAACTTCATGTTAGAAAGGACAGCCTGTTCAAAGCAAACATAGGCCACGCACAGTACACATCACCATGTGTAATTGTATGCTTGCAGGGGTGGCATGCGGTTGGCCTTCCCTGCTTATCGAGAGAATACACAGATGTCTGAGGATGGGTTTGCGGGACGCCTGCCCTGGGAAGTGGTGGCTGCGGTGAGTTGGGGGTGTGGATTTTTGGGTGATAATTTGGGTGCGGGATTTGGATTGTGGAACTTAGAGGTGAGTCACCTGTCCTGGGAAATGATGGCTGCAGTCCAGCTGTGGATGTCTTGGTTTGGATGTGCAGTTTTATGATCTCAAGTGTTGTGACTTGAAAGTGGCAACTGCAGTGAATTTGTAATTGCTGTGATTATGAATGTGTAAGCACAGTGGTGCAGGTGTGTGTATGTGTGTGCGCATGTATGTGTGTGTGTGTGTGTGTGTGTGTGTGTGTGTGTGTGTGTGCGTGCGTGCGTGCAGGTGTGTGTGACACCTTTATGGGAGTACGCGAATGGGTTGAAGCATAGTGTGTATAGCTTGCTTCCCAACAACCCAGGACGACAGGTCCTTGGCCCTTTTGGTCACTGGACAGCGCTTGGTGGAAAAATGCCGGGTTATCTCTGAGGTGTGCATGCGACCTTTGACAAAATTTGCACAAGGTTATACACAAGGTCATGAAGGCAAGTTCATGCCCTCATGACCCGTAGATAGCTATGGGCAGCATTTCACCAAGCATCCTTGCAACTCTGCATTTCCAACTTCATGGTCCTGGACAATGGCATTTGCATTGGTGCACTCTGTGCATCAGCGTGTACAGGGAATGCAGGCCTAAACGATGGCATGCACGCTCAGAAATTGCTCCGCATCTGTGTGTGCAGGGTTATGACTTCATGGGCCTGGATGATGGCATCGCAATTGTGCATTTATACATCCGTGTGAGCAGGACTTTTCCTTCATGGGCCTGGATGATGGCATTGCAACCTTGTACTTTCCACATTGCGTGCGCAGGGTTTTGACTTCATGGGCCTGGATGATGGCATGCACTCAAAAAAGTATGAAGAAGCCCTGGAGCGCTTTGATCAGATGGAGCAGGAGGCAATACAACGCGGCTATTGGCTGCCTGAGAACCAAGGGGAGGAGACGAAGCGGGTGAGGATCCCTTACTGAGGCTTCCTTAATGGGTTTGCTTAAGTGTGCGCTTGTGCACACTGGTGTGTTCCCCTTAAGTGCCCTTTGAGCTATGCCAGCATGTGGGAAAGATGGCCTTTGCTTTAAAAATGACGTGTGTGTGCACTGCATGCACATAGAGAGAAGAGATGGAGAGGTCAAAGCTCTTCTGTGTGTGTATGTGTGTGTGTGTTCGTACACATTTCCCTGCATCGACCGCCAGTTGTGTTTGACTCCTTTGCACAGAAAGCCGACCTGGCAGCAAGGTGGTTCAAAAAGAGTCACGAGGCTGAAATGGAGCTGGCAGCCAAGTTTGATGAGCAGCGGGGAAAGGCCTTGCGGGAGCTGGAAGAGGTGGAGCAGCAGCTGCAAGAAGGTGGGCATTGGCTTTTAAGTTTGTGCCTATTAAGCTTTAGGGCTTAAAAGCAGCTGCAAGAAGTTGGGCATTTGCTCTTGTTCATGTGAGTTTGTTTGTTGGCACGCACTGTGGTTGTCATGATGGCTGAACAGCTAGTTGGCTATATGACTAACATGATTGAGGTGAAGGGGGGGGCTTGCTTGCTTGCATGGAAAGGAATGGTTGACTGAGTCATGGATTGCATTGAGAGTCTCCCAGTCCAGCCATTGCTGCAGCTGCCAGTGCTTGGTTTGGAGGCCAGCAACATGTTGCGTCTGCAGAAACAGAGCGGCCGTGCAATGTGTGGCGGCAGTGAGTGCAAAGCTGCATGGCAAACAGCAGGGAATGCAAAGTGCAATGCATGCAATTCTGCCTGGCAATGCTTCTCCCAGCAAATGTGTGGCGGCAGTGTGTGCAAAGCATGGGCAGCTGGAAGAGGGGCTTGGCAACCCATGCAACTGCTCCTGGGCTCTGCTTGCAAATTTGGATGTCCCTCCTAGAAGCTGATTATCCGTGGGCCAGTGTATGGTTGGTAGACCAAAGACACGCGCACAAGAGCGAGCGGTTGCAGTGACAAATTTCTTCCTCTCCTCATGCTCACTGTAGAGTATGTGGTTTGTGTGGCTCCACCATCTGCGCTGTCAGCATGCATACGTGATTGTGTGGCTCCAGCTTCTGCGCTGTCAGCATGCATACGTGATTGTGTGGCTCCAGCTTCTGCGCTGTCAGCATGCATACGTGATTGTGTGGCTCCAGCTTCTGCGCTGTTAGCATGCATACGTGATTGTGTGGCTCCAGCTTCTGCGCTGTCAGCATGCCAACCCAGTTGTTTTTCCGACCATAGCAGGTGTGGAGCGTCCTCGATGATCAGCAAGCACGTCAAGCACTTCCACGCTTTCCTTCCAGTTCCTTTCATGTGTCCCCATTGTGTGCGTGAGCTCGCCTGTGAGATTTCAAGGCCTCATGGCAGGCATGGGTAAATAGGGTGTCTCACCCATTGAGGGCCCGCTCAAGCACCCAATGGGTAACAACCCATAACTATCCCTCATGAATACCCATGGGTTAGCTACCCATCCCTGCTCATGAGTCAGTCATGCTCAGCACACCCTGGGTCTCCCTCCTGTGCCAGCCTCTCAGTTTGGCCTGCCGACTCTGAATTGACCTCTGCCGGTCAAGGCCATGGCCAATCCCTGCCTCATGCACCCTCCATGATCAAAATTACATACGCGCGCGCTTGATTAGGCTCATGCCGTGGTGTTTGTGCGCAGCGGAGCAGCAGGTGGGGGAGGACGCGCAAGCGCCGGCTGCTAGCCTAGAGCAGCAAGAAGAGCTTCAAGAAGGCGGTGAGGAGGACATAGCTGGCCTGCGACAAAGCGCAGAAGAGGGGGAAGGCGCTGCTGAGGCTAGGTTGGGTGAGGCGCGACCTTCGGGTGAAGCTGGTGAAGGTGTTCAGGCTGAGGGAGCTCCGGGAATCAAGGCAGAGGGGAAAAAGCAGGAGCCGCCAGAGGCATCTCAAGAGCAGGGAGGCAAGGAAGGGGCGCAAGGAGGAGGAGGAGAAGAGGAAGAGGAAGAGGAGCTGGACGAGGATGCTGCGCTGACTATCCAAGCTCTACACGAGATTGAGGACAAGATGGAGCAGGGGTAAGTGCTGTACGCACCCTTCTCTCTGCTGCGTATTTGTGTGTTCACTTGCATGTAGAGAAGGGGAGAGCAGGTGGTTAAGTGAGCAGGTACTCGTTAAACAGCATGTGCATAGATTCTGCGCCAAAACAAGTCAGGGTGCCACAGGCAGGTGAACAGGGGACATGCTGGAGCTGGGCATTGTGCGGGCGCAGTGTGATTTGCTAGAGGTGTGTTTACAATGACTGGCAGCGCATCCCTGCTCACTCAAGTCAGATGATGCTCACTCACTCAGATCGTGACAACTCATTCCAACTTTCCGGCATCATCCCACTTCCTTCGCTTAGTGCGTGCCCTCCATCTCTGCTCTGCACACGTCCCCTCAAGTGTATGTGTATGTGTGTGTGCGCGCGCACCTCTTGTATTCCAGGCTAGACCCGGCCCCCTTCATCACCCTGAGGCTAGCAGACACCCCTGAGACCCGGCTCATGTGGCCTCACAAATTTGAGCTTCTATACAAGGTGAGCAAGCATGCGGCACATGGGATGCATGTGTGTGTGAGAGGTTTCGTGCATGCGCCTTGACCTTCCCCATATCATTCAAGATTGTGAATTTTTCGCCGTCATGACCCGTGCAAGTTAATTATAAGTAAGTTATGCATTTGTATTTGAAAGGAGGTCAGCATTGGGCTTTTCGTTGCCCCTTAGAAAGGCGCCACTGAGTCCTTCGAGACACGCCACTGAGCCTGCTTTGTATGTTTGCATGTTCCTCGAACCACAATGCTCAAGCTGCCCTGTTTTTTCTTCACACACGCTTGAGCAGCCCTGCTTTTGTCTCACACACGCTTGAGCAGCCCTGCTTTTGTCTCACACACGCTTGAGCAGCCCTGCTTTTGTCTCACACACGCTTGAGCAGCCCTGCTTTTGTTTCACACACGCTTGAGCAGCCCTGCTTTTGTCTCACACACGCTTGAGCAGCCCTGCTTTTGTCTCACACACGCTTGAGCAGCCCTGCTTTTGTCTCACACACGCTTGAGCAGCCCTGCTTTTGTCTCACACACGCTTGAGCAGCCCTGCTTTTGTCTCACACACGCTTGAGCAGCCCTGCTTTTGTCTCACACACGCTTGAGCAGCCCTGCTTTTGTCTCACACACGCTTGAGCAGCCCTGCTTTTGTCTCACACACGCTTGAGCAGCCCTGCTTTTGTCTCACACACGCTTGAGTAGCCCTGCTTTTGTCTCACACACGCTTGAGCAGCCCTGTCCTTGACTCACAAACGCTTGAGCAGCCCTGCTTTTGTCTCACACACGCTTGAGCAGCCCTGTCCTTGAATCTCAAACGCTTGAGCAGCCCTGTCCTTGACTCTCAAACGCTTGAGCAGCCCTGTCCTTGACTCACAAACGCTTGAGCAGCCCTGTCCTTGACTCACAAACGCTTGAGCAGCCCTGCTTTTGTCTCACACACGCTTGAGCAGCCCTGTCCTTGACTCACAAACGCTTGAGCAGCCCTGTCCTTGACTCTCAAACGCTTGAGCAGCCCTGTCCTTGACTCACAAACGCTTGAGCAGCCCTGTCCTTGACTCACAAACGCTTGAGCAGCCCTGCTTTTGTCTCACACACGCTTGAGCAGCCCTGCTTTTGTCTCACACACGCTTGAGCAGCCCTGTCCTTGACTCACAAATGCTTGAGCAGCCCTGCTTTTGTCTCACACACGCTTGAGCAGCCCTGTCCTTGACTCACAAACGCTTGAGCAGCCCTGTCCTTGACTCACAGACGCTTGATCAGCCCTGTCCTTGACTCACAAACGCTTGAGCAGCCCTGCTTTTGTCTCACACACGCTTGAGCAGCCCTGTCCTTGACTCACAAACGCTTGAGCAGCCCTGTCCTTGACTCTCAAACACTTGATCAGCCCTGTCCTTGACTCTCAAACGCTTGATCAGCCCTGTCCTTGACTCTCAAACGCTTGATCAGCCCTGTCCTTGACTCTCAAACGCTTGATCAGCCCTGTCCTTGACTCTCAAACGCTTGATCAGCCCTGTCCTTGACTCACACACGCTTGAGCAGCCCTGTCCTTGACTCACAAACGCTTGAGCAGCCCTGTCCTTGACTCTCAAACGCTTGAGCAGCCCTGTCCTTGACTCTCAAACGCTTGATCAGCCCTGTCCTTGACTCTCAAACGCTTGATCAGCCCTGTCCTTGACTCTCAAACGCTTGAGCAGCCCTGTCCTTGACTCTCAAACGCTTGAGCAGCCCTGTCCTTGACTCTCAAACGCTTGAGCAGCCCTGTCCTTGACTCACAAACGCTTGATCAGCCCTGTCCTTGACTCACAAACGCTTGAGCAGCCCTGGATGGTGCAGCAGCCTGAGGCAGTGCAGCCTGTACCTCAAAGGCATGCACCTCTAAGAAATGCATCTATGACACACCCTTAAGGCAGCGTTGCCTGTGTCTCTTAGGCAGCAGCAGCTTGTGCCGGCACAGCATACATCTCTTAGACGTGGCTTGCATGCGCAACTCAGCAAAATCAATGGGGCATTTTGACTTGCCATCATGCATGAGCTGCTTCATCAGTATGCAAGCAGCAAAGATTGTGTTCTGTCCCTCTCTTTCTCTTGTGTGCAATGTGCTGTCCTGCCTAACTGGCTCTCCAAAGTGGCTCTCCAAAGTGGCCCTTGTGTCCTGGAGTGCACTGCATTTTTTCCTTGCTGAATGGCGCTTGGTGAGTAGGAGCGCAAGCCTTGGCATGTCATGCTCGCGTATAGGCGCATGCGCAAGTCAATTTGGGTACTTCTGCACGCAT
Organism: Dunaliella primolecta; assembly: GCA_914767535.2. NCBI lineage: Eukaryota > Viridiplantae > Chlorophyta > Chlorophyceae > Chlamydomonadales > Dunaliellaceae > Dunaliella > Dunaliella primolecta. The sequence continues at coordinate 7,478,355 of OU611760.1, read as the reverse complement.
CCTTCAATGTGGCTAGAAACTAAAGACACAGAGAAGGCCTCCTTTCAATGAGCAGTCCATACATAAAATACTTTCCTAGTACGGCTGGTTCCAAGTGTGCCCTCTCTTGTTCACGGATTGCGCAGATCACCGTCAGCGAGGAGGATGACTACAAAGACCCCATGCCTGAGGGGGAGAGGTCATACAAGGACGACTTTGAAATGTGAGTGGTGCAAAGTGTCCCCTCAAAAGCTTTTGACATCCCATGAGGTCAAGGAGGGACTGAGTGCAGCACTCTGCTACCATGGGCCTTATCCCATCAGATCATTGCAAGAACCTCATTTGCCAGCTGTCACTCTGTCTTCAATGGACCTCATGTGTGTGCCTTGTACGTCACTCGGCCTTCAATGAACCTTACCCCTCACCTACATGTACTCAGTCAACTTGCTCCTCTGTGAGCAGTAGGCCTGAGGGGTGAACAAATGTCTTCAATGCACCTCATGTGTGTGCCTTGTATGTCACTCGGCCTTCAATGGACCTTACCCCTTACCTACATGGAATCAGTCAACTCGCTCCTCTGTGAGCAGTAGGCCTGAGAGGTGAACAAAAGTGCCCATTGTGGGCCTGGACCCCGTTTGTCACGCACACCTCGCTTATCTCAATATAACTTGTCTGCAGGCCTTCTCTGTCACAAGTCTAGCTGCTCTTCTGTAGTCTGATAACTTTCATGCGCCTGCTAACTTTCGTGTGCTTGCTGCCGATCTGGCATGCTCAAAAACTTAAGGTTCCCTGTGCTCCCTCATGCCTGCTTGTGCGTGTGTGATGTGTGTTTACTTGTGTTTGCTGTGCAGGGCAGAGGAGGAGCCAGATCATGCAAGCGCACTCTGTGACTGACACTCACACTGGTGATGCATGCTCGCGTGCATTCGCTGTGCAGGGCCGATGAAGGGCCAGGTGATGCGTGGTGATGCATGCTTGCTTGCTTTTGCTGTGCAGGGCGGAGGAGCCAGACAAAGCAAAAATGCTCTGTGACTGGCACTCGCACTGTGCCAGTGATTTGCTGGTGATACATGCTTGCTCGTGTTTGCTGTGCAGGGCGCAGGAGGAACCAGACGATGAAGTGTACAGACCACCTCCTGCAGGGGGCCGGCTGGATGAGAAAGGCAAAGACATCCCTGTGCAGATCAAGATGCAGGTGCGTATTTATGTAATCAAAGACGATAGAAGGGGGCCGGGGTAGGTTGGGTGGAACGTATCTGGTGTTGCAGATGGCGCCTTCCCTGCTTAGAGTAATCATATGTCCCATTCTGCCCCTTTATAATGTCAGTCGCTCGCTAGTGTGCGGGTTCGGCAGGGGTCAGCCATTTTTGCTAGCAGCCTTGGGGGAGGATTTGTTTTAGTCTTGGGGCTCTTTGATCTGCCTTGTTTTTTTTTGCCTGTTGTCTATTGCCAGTGCTCAACGTGGAAAGGGACCAGCAGCTGCTGTGTGCAGCTCTGATGTGCCCAGTTTGGAGCCTTTGCAAGGAAAGAGAGACAATGCAGGCAGCAACAACACTCCTGGCAACACCCCCTACATCGATAAAAGATAAGAGGATGCCTGGGGCAGAGGCCCCATGTTAGCACTCTTTGGGGCCCTTGCAGTTTTTAAGTGCGCGAATGCTCTGCTCTAGCACCTCAAATGCTTGTCTGCTCCTTTTATGCCTTCCTTGCTGCAGCTGCTGCTGCGCAACTTTGATGAGCCCGGATCGCAGCCCATGAACTTCCAGGTTGCCAACCTAGCCACCTTTGCCATCAAAGACATCCTGCTGAACCCCAACATGGTCAAGGTATGTTTTGCAACTCCATCATGGTCCATATTTGATGCCAACCCCACATGGTCAAGGTGTGTTTTGTCATCAAAGACATCCTGCTGAATCCCAACATGGTCAAGGTGTGTGTGTGTATGTGTGTATGTGTGCGCGTGAGGGTGAGGGTGTGGGTGCATGTGGGTGGGTGGGTAGGTGAGTCGACCCAGATCCCAAATTTATTCCACACCTGAGTCCTGGTAATATTCAATGGCCACTTTTGCCATCCAAGACGTTCTGCTGAACCCCAACAAAGTCAGGTGTGGGGAGAAGGGGTTGGACCTGTGGGTGCGTGGGTGGCTGAGTGGTATGCTGGTGGGTGTGCATGCGCTCTCTAAATCCCCACATGGTCAGGGTATTGACCTCCGCCCCGTTAATTTAGACCTATAAGTTTTGCTCCTTCCCCATCACCAGTATGCATTACCAGTACAGATGGGGCACCTTCTGTTGTAAAGAGCAGTTGACGTACGTACTGCGCTTCACGGCAGAAGCTTTCCTATTTTCCTATCCCTAAACATGGTGTAATTTGGATCCTGTATACATACATTATAATCGGTTTAGAACGTCACTGTAATGCATGAGGGTACACAGCAGACCACAAATCGTAAACAAATGTCCTTGGTGAGCAGGCTTTGCATGATGAAAACAAACATGCGCCAAGCGGACTACAGGGCTGCATGGTGGATTGGCACTTTGAGCTTGCGTAGCGTAATTTGCGTACATTGCTTTGCAAATGTCTTACAGAAGGCATTTGTTTTTTTTGTTTACGTGTGTACCCCAAAGATTTGTGCAGCCCAAACAAGCCTTATCACCGCTGTGCAGTCAACCGTCTGCAGGTGCTGCATTCATCCAAAATTTCTGAGCATGCCATAAAAATGCAACTTCAAACGCTGGGCCCATCCAAGATCCTGAAAAGACAAGATATGCCTCGTTCATGCTTGTTCACTTGGCAGGCTTTCCAAGTCGTTCGAATGCGCTTTGTGCACCTGCCATTGCAGAGGGCATGCTGAGCCCGGCCAGGCTGCTGCTGGAGCAAGATGTCTTTGTGACCTTGCTGTCTTGGGCCAAGGTGTCTTTGTGACCTTGATGCCATGGAACCATGCCTTGGCATCTTGCTGACTCGTGCCTTTTTGTCTTTGCAACCTTCATGTTATAATGACGTCATGATGCCATGATGTGCGCTGCCTGCGTGTGCTGCAGCGCATCTGCACAGCATGACGAACCATGATGTCATGCCTCGATGCCACCTCACAGTGTATCAGTGCTGTCGCTGTTGCTTTTGCTTAATGGCACCTCACAGGGTATCAGTGCTGTTGCTATTGCTTTTGTGTGTTCATGCTTGCTGGTGCCTCGTCATTATCATTTATGCTTGTGACCTGCGCTCTTTGCCTGCTCATGTGCTGCAAATGTCCCACGTGTGTCTGTCATCTTTGCAGGTGCTGTTCCTGTTGAACAAGCTTGCCATTCGTGCTCTTTGTTTGCTCATGTGCTCCTGCCTCCGGGTGCTTGGCCGAACCAGCCGGCACAAGCGCAGCGACTGCCCATTTGCAACTGCTCATGTGCTGCCGGGAGATTTGCCGCACCTGCTCATGCGCTCCTGCCTCCGGGTGCTTGGCCTAACTGGCCGGCACAAGCGCTGCAACTGCTCATGCGCTGCCCGGGCATTTGCCGCACCTGCTCATGCGCTCCTGCCTCCAGGTGCTTGGCCTAACTGGCCGGCACAACTGCTCATGCACTGCCCGGACATTTGCAGCACCTGCTTGTGTGCTCCTGCCTGCAGATTCTGGGCCTGGCCGGGACGACCGCGCTAAACTACACGCAAGATGACCGGGCCCCCACCATCCAAGCTTGCAAGGAGGACTTCATATACATCAACGGCCAGCGTCTAGGTGGGCACTGCCGCCAGTATTGCTGCTGCTGCTGCTGCTGCTGCTGCTGCTGCTGCTGCTGCTGCTCTTTAGGCCTGTAACCTTTTTTTTGTACTGTACTCATGGATGCCAAATTGGCACCCTGCTTAGGCTGGCTGTCCTGCTGCAGAACAACTGTTAAATTGGCAACTGCACATGTGCTGAGACCTCGTGCCATGTTGCTTGCTGGTTCAACACCTGAACCTCCCTTACCAACAGGAATTGCCCCTTGTCTCGTCATGCGTCTTAATGCACAGTATTTTTGTGTGATAGAATGCACCCTGTACCTGCATGTCATCACTCCTGCGCGTGACTCTGAATGTCTTGTATATCCCACCTGGTGCAAGGGACTTTTTGTCCCTCCCCACATAGTCTACTCTATGAGCAATGTCCAGCCAAGCGTGACAGCCGTATGAGCACATGTTCTCACGGTGGAATGTAGGGAGATTGGAGCCTGCGCCACTGCTTCGTCTGGTTGCTTCGACACACGTATAAAGTGCCCTGATATCTTTGTGCAAATGTCACACGTGTGTCAAAAGGTCATCCATTTTACAGCACTCTGCGGATGCCTTTGCAGACGGGCTGCGTTTGCCACCTCTCCGCAGATGTTTCCAATGTCACACGTGTGTCAAAAGGTCATTCACTTTACAGCACTCTGTGGATGCCCTTGCAGACAGGCTGCGTTTGCCACCTCTCCACAGATGTTTCCACTACAAAGGCTGCTCCTGTGCCACCTTCCTGGTCATACTTCCACAAAGAAGGCTGCTCTTGCACCCTCCTGCTGATGCTACCACAAAGAAGGCTGCTTCTGTGCCGCCTCCCTGCAGACACTGCCCTTTTGAAGGCTGCAGGTGCCTATTGGCCCCCTGCCGCTGTGTGCCAGTGTCGCCTTTATCAGCAGGCAGGCAGCAAGAGCAGCCGCTACACAGCACTTTCTCAGGTGCTGCTCATGCCACTTTTGTGCAGCCTCCTACCCCTGTGTGTGCAGGTGCCACCTTTGTGAAGGCTGCTGTGGGCTGATCTGTCTGCTGGCACTACCAACCTCCTGGGCAGCTGCTTGTGCCGCTTTCATACTGCTCTTTGCGCACCGCAGCACGTTAATGAAGGCTGCGTTTGCAACCTGTCTGCTTATGCTATCTCTCGGGCAGCTGCTCACGCAGTTTTCATGCAGCCTCCTGCCGCTGTGTGTGCAGATTATCCACCTTTTTGAGGGCTGTTGTTACAACCTATCTGATACTGCCTATTAGCTGCTGCTCACGCTGCTTTCATGCTGCCTTCTGCTGCTGTGTGTGCAGGTGCCACCTCTATGATGGCTGCTGCCGCGACCTGTCTGCTGGCACAACCCACCGCTCAGCTGCTCTTGCCACTCTCATGCTGCCCCCTGTGTGCAGATGCCACCTTTGTAAAGGCTGCCGATGCCAACCTCAAGCTCAGCCCAGCAGACGGCACGCACTACGAGATCCAAGCCAGGAAGGGCTTGCTGGATGTGAGTGCATAACATCGCCTGATGCTGGCTTGGTGCTTCCTGTTCGTGCATAAGATCGCTTGATGCACTGCTGCAAGCGTGCGCACAGCATGATTCCCTGCATGGGGTGTGTTGAGGTGTTGTCACCCATAGCTGTAACAAAAAGGAAGGGTCTCATGCTGGGAGTGTGCTTCAGTGAGCAGCAAGGGAAGACAAAGCATTCTGGATCAAAGCTCGTCACTGACTTAGGCTTGTTTCCACTTTGGTGAGACTTTGCTTGCCAGTTAGGGAACCTTTCCTTAACGCCAGGGCCTTTTATGAGCATTTGAGTTGTTTCCTCTTCTATCCCCATCCCTTTTGCCCCATGAGTTTGTAACTCTGTGCTGGCTGCTCTTAGCAGGACAGTAGAAAGCCGTGAATCTGCCGCTGCAAATCTTGGCATGATCACGCTTCACTTCAGTTTTCAATGTTTTGTTTTAAGCAAGGTGCAGGACAGTAGACAGTTGTTTTCCACGTGCTTGTCCACCAGTATAGGCTGCAAGCAAGCAGAGTAGCTGCACGGTTCAGTTCAATACAACGTGGTATGATGCAGGGTGCTATCTTGCTCTAGACCTGACACTGAACAGCTCATGAATAAGGACGCACCACTTGTACTTGCAACTCAGACTGTGGCCTTCCATCCCGGATCAACGTCCCATAATGACTATGCCAACGAGCTGCTGACCCTGGGCGTAGGCAATGTGACCACACCCTCAAGGTGCGGCTCCAGTAATGTTGTGTGCAAGGACAGCTGTGTGTGCACAGGTTGATGTGCATGCGTGCGTGTACGTGTGTGTGTTGGGGAAAAAGAGAGTCAGTGCAATGTATACAGTGCGCACAGTATTGAAACAAATTCCTCTCTTGTGCCAGCAGTGCTGCGAGTGCCTGCAGGATTGTATACAGTGCATGCAGGCAGTCTCAATACAAAAGTGATGAAAGGCAGGTCCGTGTCTTGTTTGACACTTTCACCATTGTCTGCCTCGGTGCCATTTCTAAGGATGTGTTCTTGGCGGCAGGTGTGCCAAACTGGGCCTTCCATGTGCTTGATTCTTGTCACCACATAAGCACACAAGCAGGAGATGCGCAAAAAAATGTGTTCGAGAGGTGGTGCTTCCTATGGGCTGAGGCACAGGCTCAGATGTTCCGAGTAATTCAAAGTGCTAAAGTTCACAGGTACGCACTGAGATGAACCGCCTCTATATGTCAAGAGCCACAGCGCTCAGGCACGGGCTTAGATTGTTTTTAGATTTCGACAAAGCACAGGCTCAGGCTTCATGAAGTGTGCTAAGTTGCCCGTTCCCAATGCTGCTGTGGCTGCATTTGATTTACCACAATAAAGCATTCTGTACCAAGGCATTGATGTGATTGGAGGCATGCAGCTAAAATGCTAGAGCCCTCGGCTCTGTGCCTGACGCGCAGTTAACTTGCTAGTTAGGTGCAATGTCCTTCATGCATGGCCTGTTTGGACAGTGGAGTCTTTTTATCTTCTCCTGGTTTGCAGGCTTGGACCTGGGGAGACCTGGGAAAGTGAGCTGGTGGTGCGCTGGTTCAACCAGTACTGGGACAGGCCGCCCTTTGAGAATGACATGCTGCCCATGCCTGCGTTGCGGCGTCAGGTGGGTGGCTGCAAAGAAAACAAAGCTGCAGGACGGAGGACAGGGCTGCTTAAAGAACAAGGAATCCAGTGCTGTCTGCACAGGCCCCTCTGTACAGGCCCAAAGCTGCCAGCAATGGAGCTAACAGCAAAGCAGGCCATGTACACACTTTTGGTGCACATGCGTCCTTGCTTCATGACCAGGGTGGTGAACTTTCTTAATGAGGCCTGAGCTGGACAGAAGGCTCAAAATCTTTGCTTTTTTGTGTGTATGTCATTGCTTATGGATTTGATGCTGGCTGACGGACAACTGCCTTGGCAACGTCAAGCCAGTAAGCCAGACAAACTGGCTGAAGGTTGCCTCCCGTTGTAACCATTCAGATCATTTTGCCTTCCATTCATTGTTGTATGGAGTGCTTTGGCTGCATGTGCAGTTGTTATCTTAACTCCTCTTCTTTCTGGGATCACTGCACTCCCTGCTGGCCCAGCCTACAAAGGACAGAAAAGAAATTGCGTAGGCAGTGCAAGCACTCCATGCATCAATTTAGGTGAAGCAGAGGCGTCTCAAAAAGTTGCGAGTCTTCTCCACCAGGAGAAGGGGAACGAAGGAAACTTGTGAAGGTCAGGGGCCCAGCCCAGCGTCTTCTTTGTTGGAATGCATTGCACTGTTGCAACATTTTGTAAATGTTTGTCTGCAAGAGCTCTGCTTGTGGAAATAAGGTTAAAATAAAAAGCTTCTCAGCTCTAAGAATGTTTTGGGGTTTACATTTTGCAATGGTTAAATGGCTGCAACGAATGAAGATGGTCAGGGAGCAGCAATGCCAGTTTGCTTGTTGACCAGGATGTGCTCATCACTCCAGGACTCAGTCCTTGCAGTGCGTTCAAGCCAGTGCAATTATCTTCCATACCTGGCTCTGGCCCTGTCCTGGTACAAGCTCCTGTTGTCCCTCATTTTCTTTTGCAGGACTTCTCCACGGACACCCCCGAGTCAAGTCCCTTTGCCAACGTGCAGGATGATTCGGCTGGTGGTGAAGAGGAGGATGCTTAAATGGTTATGAGTAGAGTTCCAATGCAGATGAGGTGTTTCGGGCCTGGCAATGTAGACTCCATTCAATTCATCTGGACTACCTGGCTTGAAATCCCCTGCTTAACTGCCCCAATCCGACAATTATAGTTGTAAGAACTTGCCAAACAATTTTCATAGAATGTCCTCCCTCATTCATTAACGATGTTTCAGTCCAGACCGCCCGGCATTGAGCTTGGATGAATATGCTCCTGACATTTGGCTGTAAAGTGGGGGAAAAAACATCCATGCCTAGACGCTGGCGCATGCCCCACCAGTCCAGACCAGGAGAAAGCGCACAAGAGCACGCACAAGAGTCAGCCCCCACCTATATAGGACGCACATGACACTCTTGTCATGGGGCCTGTCCAGCCTAACCCAAGACCCAACATTTGGCTGTGTCTACACCACGGTATATCCAACAGCTGCTTTTGCTGGAGGGAAGGGGAAGGGTCACATAGCTGTACCTGCCTGCTTTTTGCTGGAGCACTGGCAGACACCTTGGAGAAGCATGCTGGCAGCTCCAGTCTACCAGACTCATGTTCTCCCATGCTTCTATTTGTTGCCGCCCGCATGGGTAAAAAGCTTACAAAAAAGTATGACTACTGAGTGCTGTTTATTGGCAAGAAGCTGCCCTACACAGTTGTGATCCACGGTGCCTGGAGACAGAAAAGAAAGAAAAGAACTGTCTACGCCAGCCAAGGGCTGCGTGCATTTAGGATAGGATTGGTTAGGGTTACAAAGCTGTTCCTGCCTATGAGGGTGGCTTGGCTGAAGCACCAAGGCTGCGTGCGACACCTCCACCTCCAAGTTGAAGGGTTGCACGACTTAGATGACAAAATGTCTTTGTGTTCAACTGCATGAAGTGTGAAGTTACAGCACTACAAAGTTGTGTAAAGAAAGAAAAGAGAAGAAAAAAACTATCTCAGCTAAGAAGGCTGAACGTGCCAAGGCATCAATGGTATTTGCATGCCAGCCAACAAGAAGGTGACCTTGTACTACAATGTAGTACATTATCTTAATTGGTGTGGTAGGTACACTATCCCAATGACCACCATTGAATCTCTCATCAATTTGGGACTGACCAGGCAAAAGCCAAGTCACCAGCATCTAGATTAAGCTGCCATGCCATCCAAAGATTAACGACTACTAGTTAATCATAACACCAGACATGCTCTCCATCTTCCAGGTAAGGTTAGCTTACAGGAAAAAGAAGGCCTCCAGTCAAAACGGCTGACTGCTAGCCTGCTCATAAAAAAGCAATAATTCGTGTTGTAAAGGAAAAAGCTTGTTATTGCTTTGATTTAAGAAAGAAGAGATATGATAAGACTGTACATGGTGAATGCCAGGTACGAAGGGAGCCACCCTACTGGAAGATTGAGGTAAAGAGAGGAGAGGACCAGAAAATAAGGAAACTTATTTTAGCCGAAGAGAACAAACATGGGGATGAGTGCATTTGAAAAGAACGCAGTGTTCATCCTGCACATCATCTTGGGCATCACATAGATCTTAAGCAGGGGAAACAGTGTCATCCCACGTGGCCTGCTCGATTTTCAAGGTATGGACACAAAGGCGAAATCGAGCCACATTGTGGACAACATGTTTGGGTAAATCCAAGTAGAATTCTAATCAGATATTTCGAAATATCTGGGCAGATTTGGGCAGAAATATATGGAGAATATGTAACGTATGCAGGCTTGGTTGGGAGAGCACACCAGTGATGATAAGTACATTTTTTGCTGTTTGTATCTCGTGGGTCGTAACTAAGCTTGAATGCTAGTGATTTAGCTTTTTGTTTGGTAAGGCCCAAATTGACAGATTATTATAACAAGAGGTCTGATAATCTACTCATTGTAAATAGTGCCAGCCACACCAGTTAAGATGATGTGCATTGTCACCTTGTTATTCCTGTTTGGATTTCTTGAGCTGCGGGATTTGAGTCTGGTTATAGTATGAGCAATGCCTTGTACGAGTATCATACAAGTACGTCAAAGCTCCTTGTCAGTCCCATCCCAACCTCCAGCTTAAAAGTGTTAATTGGAGGCCTTGGGCCTACACAGACGGCAGTTGCCAGGTCCAGAATGGCAAGACAATTATAGGTGCAGGTCTGTACCATCCTATGAGTGACTCACAAAATCTAGTTGAACCTAATGGCGCTGGTATTACCAATACCATAGGAAGAGCTGAGCTGGCTGCCATTGCTGCCGCGCTCACCCATGATTACACGCATATCACCACAGATAGCCTCGCCAAAAGGCTCAACAAAAAATATTTTTGCACAGAGCAAAGGTTTTTAATTCAAACAAGTTTGTATCTCCTTCCAGCATACGATCATCCCTGCAGAAATGGTGCATGGTCTCAGTGGAGAGGTACTCCGGCCCTCTTGACTTTGAAAATACCTACAATACCTACTTCAGTACAAGTTGCCGGGACCAAGTTTTTGGGGCACACACAGACGCCCTCTCAGTGCGCTACACGGGCTTCTCCTTCTGCCATCCACCCCATGATGATGAAATAATGTTTAAACTCATGCGCCAAGCAGTACATTCCTCCCTCCAAAGCACAGATCCAGTTGCCACTTTCATGCTCCTGCCCCACTGGAGAGGCTTCAGCTGCAACGCATATATGAGCTGGCTCAATCAATGCCCAGACGCTGCAAAAGTGCTTGCCAAATTCCCCGCAAGAAAAATCCAATTCCAAGCACCACAACACTGGTTTGATACCATACCCAATCCTACCCCACCTTCCTATCCTATGCAACTCATCGTTGTGTGGAACTCTAATGCCAGAGCATTACTAGATAGCGCTAACAAAGACTGGTTCCAGTCCCTCCAGCAAGATGTAAAGCAAGACACACCAGAGGCTACTTGGCTACCCTTGGATACTCCAAATCCAGTCACGCCACTGCGAACACACCAACACCTTGCATCAAACACTTGGAAGCAGAAATTCCAATCACTCCCCCCTGACACTCATAGCTGCTCACACAAATGCCCTCGAGAAAGGGCAACATTCACCCCTGCCAACTTTAGAAAGATGTTCACACCCAAAATCAAGGATTGGAGGGAAATGACCTACACTGATGGCAGTGTAATCAAACACAAAGATGACGATTCCCCACCGCTATCAGGTTCAGGTGTTTACAAACCAGGAAGAGACGCTACTCAACCATCCCAACACTTGCAACTGCACATAAAACCCAATGGCCATGGGCCTACCAATACCATCACAAGAGCAGAACACGTGGGTATCCTTGTGGCGCTCCAACACGAACAAACCACAATTGCCACTGATAGTGCATCCTGCCTCTTTCAGATTTCAAATCAAACCCTTCATCCCATGCGCATGAGGTATCACCTACATGCAGAGCTCATCCATGCCATATCAACCATATTAGAGCACTCCCCTCACCCTATCCATTTTTATAAAGTCAAAGCCCACTTTGGCATCATAGGAAATGAGGGGGCTGACGCTTGCGCTCGCACTGCAGCCCTCTCTGACACAATAGACATTACGCTTCCGGATGCCAGGGACCCTTTCCACAATTTTTATTGGCTCTCATTAAAGACCACTTCCACACAAAATGATGGCAGGCACCGCTCCCGAACTTTCCCGATACACTATCTCACCAACCTGAGCGACAAACTTAAAACACACATGCACAAGAAACACAGACTTGGCTCTGCTGACACCTCTGGCTACCACTACCAGAGATGGCAAAAGCTTAACGATGCCACACCATCCACCACCAACGCAAACACTGAAGCTCACAACCCAATCTCTCAGCTTGCAAACAAGGAAATCAGCAACTCCTTCTGGAAAAATACAAAGATTACCCTTAAACAACAAATAAATCTCATGAAATATCGAACGGATACCCTGTACACACAGAGCCATGCCTTCAACTTTAACTTTTCCAGTTCTGATCGGTGCCCACTCTGTGCAAATACAGACAACATTTATCATGTTCTGCTTAGGTGTACCAACCCAACAATGAGTGGGATGCACACCAACAGACACCACGCGGCCCTTCGTCTCTGTATAGAAGCCCTCAGCAAAGGCCGTTTTGGCTCATCCCTCGTTAGCATGGATGGCTGCAATCATGACAGACTTCTGGATCAAGGCGTACAAGTCCCTGAAAACACCTCTCGAGCTATTCCACACTGGGTTTTCCCAATTGGCGCTGCCTCACCTGCACGGCACCAAAGCCGCCCTGATGCTCTATTTGTGCGCCACATCCCAGGCAGACAAGCCCACCTTGATCCTACCAAGATCCCACCACAAGATATGGGCATTCACCTTGTTGAACTTTAATTCTGCCCTGACACAAATCCCTTCATCACCTTAGAACGTGCACAAACTCAACACTCCCACATCGTAAGCAGACTTAAAACACGCAGCTTAAGAAACCCAAACAGGAATAACAAAGTGACTTTGCACATCATCTTAGTTGGTGTTGGTGGCACGATTTACAACAACCATACAATTACACCTCTCATAAATCTGGGCCTGACCAAACAAAAAGCAGAATCAGCAGCCTCCCAGCTCAGGGACCATGTCATCCAAAGATTATCCACCATCATTAACACTAGACATGCACTTTGTTTTCAGGGAGCATCTGGGAGGGAGTTTGCTGGGCGCGCGGCGGCGGCAGAGGATGGGAGAAGGAGAGTCCGAGCGCTCAGGGGCATGGCAAGCACCCCCCCGGATCCCCATTAGTTCTGTCTCTTGCTCTCTCCTAGGCTAGTTTAGGTGGAGGGCCTCCTGGTGAGGCCTCTAACTTTTGTTAGGGGTTCTTCCCTTAATGCACGCGGCCTTTGGCTTGCGTAGACTTTTCTTTTCTTTTTCTTTTCTTTTGTAGGTGATACCTCATGCGCACCGGATTGAGATCTTGTTTAGTAATCTGGGAAAGGCAGGATGCACTCTCAGAGGCAATGTCAGTTTGCACTTGGTAGAGTGCCACAAGGATACCTGCAAGTTCTGCTCTGTTGATGGTCTTAGGCCCATGACCATTGGGTATTATGTGCAGCTGAAGGTGTCGGGGGGGTGGAGCAGTGTCTTTTCCTGGTTTGTAGACGCCTGAACCAGAAAGTGGTGGGGAGTCACCGTCTTTGTGTTTAATCACTGCCATCTGTGTAGGTGATTCCTCTCTAGTCCTTGATTTTAGGTGTGAACATCTTCTTGCAGTTTGCAGGAACTTCCTGCAAACTGCTTGAAGGAAGGCTGCCCTTGCCTGAGGGCATTTGTGTGAACAGCTATGGATGCCAGGGGGACGTGATTGGAATTTCTTTTTCCAAGTGTTTGATGCGAGATGTTGGTGGGTACACAGTGGCGTGGCAGGATTTGGAGGATCCAGGGGTAGCCAGTGAGCTTCTGGAACATCTTAATTGAGGAGTTTGAACCAGTCTTTGTTTGTGCTATCTAGCGCTTCTTTGGCATTAAGGTTCCAGACAACAATAAGTTTCATGGGATAAGAAGGTAGGGTAGTGTTGGGATTGGTATCAAACCAGTGTTGAGGTGTCTGGAATTGGATGTTCCCAGCAGAAAATTTGGCAAGCACTTTTGCAAGATCCGTGCAATGGTTAACCCATGTAAGCGTTGCAGTTGAAGCCTCTCCAGTGGGGCAGAAGCATGAAGGTGGCAACTGGCTCGGTGGTTTGAAGGGAGGAATGTACTGCGTGGCGCAGGAGTCTGAACATAATTTCATCATCATGATGATCATGAGGGGGGTGGCAGAAGGAGAAGCCATTGAAGCCCACAGAGGGCGTCTACGTGTGCCCCAAAGACCTGGTCTTGGCAGCTTATGCTGAAATAAGATTTGAAATTACTGTCAAATTCAAGAGGGTTGGACAACCTCTCTGTTGAGACCATGCACCAGCCTGCGGGCTGCATAAACGAGGGCTGATCAGATGTGGGGAGGTGTGATCAGCGTGTTAGAATTGTGGAGCTTTGAGCTCTTGGCAGAGAGATCTTGTTGTTGAGCCTTTTGACGAGAGAGCAGTCCTATAATTTCAGTTGCAGAATCTTGAACAGGTGGCTGGATGGTGGTGTGGATGCCTGCCTTCCTAGCTGCTTCATAAGCTTCAAGCAGGATCTTGAGTCTGTCTACATTGAGCACGCCAACGCACTTGCCATTGGCATTGTAAATACAAGCGCATTCAGAGGTAGTTACCTCTGGCATTTGTGCCAGCATTGCGACCTTAGTCGAGAGCCATGAAGAGTCAGATAGGCTTTGAGAACTGCCTTCAAAGCCTTGGTGGACAAGATTGTCTAGGTCTATCTCATTGCGATGGGGGAATTGTGAGGCGCCTCCACGCAGTGTCCCCTGGTAACGCCCTCGTGTGCTGTGCAAGCACACGCCCGGACATACTCGGGAGCGGCTGAGACCTCACACATTGGCAGCGGAGTAACAGCAGTTCCATGTTGCGGCCTCTGGAGCTGGCTCGCGGCGCAGGCAGGGCGCGTGCGCGAGTGCCAGGTGGAGGACATTGGCGCAGGAGTGGTCCCAGAGGTCGGCGCGGTGGAGAAGGTCTCTAGAGGTGGAGTGTCTCAGCTTGGGTCTGCATAACTGCGTGCTCACCTCCCACCGCCCTGGTTGGCCCCTGTGCAAGAGGGGGGCCCATGCTGAGATGTTGGAAAGCTTGCTCTATGGCTTAGGGGTGGGTCTTGAGCTTGCTGGACAGGGCCTGCCTGACAGTCGTGTTGTAGGTCCCATGGTGGAGGCCAACTTGCTGGTGTAGACTTCTGAGCCACCTCTTCCTCTTGGTCTGTGTGGTGGGGCCCTGCCTTTCAGGACAGGACCTTTCCTTAATGCACGCGGCCAGACTTGACAAGCGTAGTCTTTTCTTTTCTTTTCTTTCTTTCATCGCGATGGACGATCGTCCAAGGGGCCTACTGTTTGTTCTGATCTTTCCTCCTCAAAGGCTTGCACATGAGCATGCAGATCAGGATGCATTTTTGTAACACATCAGCAGCTTCCCATTTAGAATACCATTCCACATAAATCATTTCTCAATCTTCAGAAAAGTTTATCCTTCCCGCTTTTTGGGTGTCTGACAGAGGGGCGCATGCAGGGCAGTCCCAGTGCTCATTTAGTTCGCTCAGTGCCCGGTAATTTTGGGAGCAAGCTTTGACATCTATGAGACAGCCCCAATGGTATGTGCGGTGGCAGGTATCACAGGTGGGCATATCGTTGTAGCATTGAGATTCATGGGTGTGTTCTTTGCTCACAGGGCTCCAGCAGAGTTGGCAGCACGGGTCTTTTTAATCCTTCTAGGTACTACCTAGGTAGTACATGCTTTGAATAGGCTACTTTCAGCCCATCATTTTGGAAAAAGGGTAAGGCCCACTTTTCAATTGTTACAGGGTGCCTTTGTATTGGGTTTGCTGCTCCTCTTGAGAGGATCTCTTGGATTTCCGTAAATGTTGCCAGCCCAAAAATTTTAGGACGACATGGTCATAGCGGAAGATGGTGTTGCTAACTTGTTCTGCGCTCAATTCAGCAGCCTTATCCTGCTTATAGTTCCAGAGCCACTGGGCAGCATCAGTGCCTGGTGTGTTTGAAGGTAAGGGGCATGGGGTTGTGATGGGTTGTGCGTGGTATTCTAGGCATGTTGTTGGGTTTCGGCTCCCTCTGGGCCTCCTGCCCCCAGCTTGTGGGGTCTGTGTGGGTTCCAGGGGCAGGGCCTGTGTGAGGGGTGACAAAAGGAGTTAGATGGGGTCTATGTCACGTGCTTGTGCTTGTGGTCCTTCCATATAGGAGTTGTTTCTTTTGCGAGTGCGTCTGTCTTGGCACGTGTGCGCCTCTGTATGTGGTTGCTCAATT
Organism: Dunaliella primolecta; assembly: GCA_914767535.2. Taxonomy (NCBI): domain Eukaryota; kingdom Viridiplantae; phylum Chlorophyta; class Chlorophyceae; order Chlamydomonadales; family Dunaliellaceae; genus Dunaliella; species Dunaliella primolecta. The sequence goes on along the minus strand of OU611760.1, from coordinate 7,462,639 downwards.
CTATTTGCGAGACACTGAGGAAATTTCTGAAGGCAAACTTGCTTTTGCACTTAAGGGCTCCCTCGTGCTGGACTGCCCAGATCCTGGATGGTTTTCGAGGGTTGCGGCGCTGTGCTTCTTTTGTTACAGCGATGAAGCAGGGTACACCTGTTTCCGGATCAGGTACGGGCAACTGCTAGTAACCCTCCTGATCCCCATCGACTTTTTTTTGTTTCTCTTGGTGAAGGGGATACACGGTGCCTCAGCCCTAGGCCCTAGGCATACCCTTTTCCTTTGTTGATGTGGGGAGTGTCTTCACTGCTTGCGTAGTTTTTCTTTTCTTTTCCTTGCAAGATTTTACTAATGATTTGAGGCACAGATTGTGTGGTGTATGGAGAGATGTTAAGGGAGTAGACCCGTGAGAAACAAATAACCAATTGGCAACGTACCAAGCACTCTTTGCTCTGCCTTTTGACCACACAGTGGCTGTGTGCAAACCCATCCGGCTGCCGGGGTACATGCATCTGGACTTGTCTCAACATTCATGCAAAATGTCAGCCAATTTAGGTTGAGAGCTCACACTTTGAATGTTGCGTCTTGCCAAGACCCAGTGGGAGGAAGGAATTTCTCCTGTGTGCGATTGATGCTCATGCATACAAATTCAAGATGAGGTCCACGTCCTTTTCATGTGTGGGTATGAGGGGGTCTATGTTCTAAGGCAAAAGTATTTTGAGCTTCTTCAAACTTCACCAGGAGATTTCCTCTTGCATAACCTTTCCTGCGGCAACAACTTAGTGTCCAAGCTGTATCTGATTTCCAAGGTGGAGGGTGCCTCATGATGTGCCTGCAGCTTAAGGTGGGCTAGTGATTGGGCATGTGTGGAGCAGCTGGGACGCAAGCTTCAGACAGGGTATCTTGTCCGGACTGCTCTGCTAGCTCTTGTTGGCTGGTGTCCATGCGTAGTGCTCGTTCACAGAGAGTCTGCTTAAGGCTGAAGGTGTTCCGTGTGGTGGGACTTCTGCTCTGGCTTGTGCACCTCTGCTCTCTCATCCATACTACGCGTGTGTGCCCTCTTCCATGTCTGGACACTCCATTATACCATTCTCCAAGTGAAGGATTTGAATACTTTTAGTTTAACCCAGGAAAAAAAAAACTTCCCGTTTTTTCCTTCGTGTCACAATGTGCATTTATGAACAGGCTAGCAGTCAAACGTCTTGACTGAGGCCTTTTTCCCTTGTAAACCTTGTATCTGATTTTCTCTTGAAACACAACAAGAGGCTCTTCTTTTTCATGTCTGAGCTACTGGATTGGCTGGCTTGGACCAGCCACAGGCTGATCAGCCGAACAGTCTGGCTGAAGATCTCCCTTTGTAATATAATCCAACCTAATCTGGATTTGAGCCAGCTTGTGATGGACATTGTGTGACATGATTTTGTGTCTCAACATCTTGCTTACTGGAGACAATTATCTGCTTATCAGAGAATTGAGACCTGAACAATAAAATGTTCACATATCATCACTGGCGTGCTCTCCCAACCAAGAAGAATCACGTTATCATATTCCCCTCATGTTCTACCCAAGTATATGTGCCTGGATCTGCCCGAACACATCGTGTGCAGTGTGTCCTGATTTCGCCTTCGCGTCCACACTCTCAAGGCTGAGCAAGCCACTTGGAATGACGACATGTTACATGTATGCTTCCTGGTCTTGACAATCATACAGCCACTAGGCTTGCTCTGAAGCTTCATGCTCATTCTGCCAGTACACTTATAAACTTGCTAGCACCCGCTAATGTCTGCCTTCAGGTCTTTAACTTGGTCGCAGCCAAGTTGCCAAGGAAGCCCTAGATGGCCAGCTTTAGACCCTCAGAGTCGATGCTAACAGACTAGTGATGTCATATTTCCCCTTACTTTCTGATTTCTGGTAATCGCAATTCGAAGGCCACACGAGTTCTATAACAACCCGATTTCCAGAAATCCAGCTGGTAATCAGTGCTTGCTGGTAATACAATTACAAATCCAGACAACAATCAGTGATTACTGGAGCATTTTCTTGCTGGTTTCCAGCAATCACTGATTACTAGCCCGATGTTCATACGTATCACTAGAAATCGATTTTTTTACATTACCAAGAAAGCAGGTGGAAATGCCCTGGTAACGAAATACAACATTACGACAAATATGCTGATTTCTAACAGTAAAACACTACGCCAAGTGCTGAAGGCAGATTTACACCTTGCTGATATGGATGAGTCTTGTTGGTCTGCACATGTATCTAAGTCATTTAATGGCATGCGCAATGAGGAGGTGTTTGAACAGAAATGACTGAGTGCTTCCAAGATACCCATGCAGGAGTTTGTAGGGGATTTGAGGTACAGACAGCAGAAGGTTTGGAGGGAAGCAGACGCCCTAAGTCCCCGAGAGGTGAACAGGAAAGCAGTGACTTACCATCATTGGTGTGGGAAATCTTTGAATCAAACAGCACGTACACCCTTCTGTATCCCATCATATTTATTTAAGGATCTGGATAAAGGAGTCATGAGGAATGTGGAGGAATGTGGAGGAATTCCCATAAATGCTGGACCTCAGAATTTTTGGCTGCCTGCACAGGCTTGGACAGGTGCAACGTGTTTACTCATTGTGTTCGGTCAGGGCAGCCTATAGTCATGAGGGAGTTTGTTGTTGATTTGAGAAAAAGGCTGCGAGGTGTGTGGAATGCTGATGCCTTGGCAGAACATGGTGACCACACGAACAAATTAGCCAAGTACCATCACTGGATGGCACTTCCTTTGAGACCCTTGTCTGTTCATGGTGCGCCCTTTTCTGTCCCCAGGTATTTGCATCTTGATTTGGGCAAGCGCGCGCTAAGAAACATAGCACGTTTTCGCTTACATGCTCATACTTTAAGAGTTGAGACATCACTTTGGCAGGAGCACTCAATTTGTGATAGATGTGAACAAGGACTCCAAGATGAAAAGCATGCGGTGTTCCTTTGTTCTTGCGCTTCTGTGTGTTCTCTTCGAAGGGCTTATGCACAGTTATTTTCTGACTTCCCCTCGTCTTATAGAATTTTTCTGGACGATTCAGGCACTTTCTACTATTCTCAAGCTAGCTCTGAGGATGCTATTCATTTCTTGCAGAAGCAAAATAATGAGACTTATCGTTTTATTTCCGATCTCATGGATATTTTTTGTGCAGTTGGAACAGTTGAGCAGACCGAGCAGCCAAACTACCTGGCTGAAGGTCAAACCCCATTGTAACTCATTGTAACCCATGAGGAATGTGAGTAGGTTTAGGCTTCGTGCCCACTGCTTGAAGGTCGAGTCCTGTAAATGGTTGGGTGGTTCAAATATTTGTGATAAGTGTGGATGTGCTGAAGTCCAGGACGAGAAACATGTTCTTTTCTACTGCAATCGCTGTGAGTTGTGCGAGCTGCGCAGAAAATACAAGGACCTGTTCATTGATCTTTTGAAACCGTTACACACTTTTGCCCAGCTTCCAAACACTGATTGTATTCCTTTCTTGGCGAGCTTTCACTTTTTGACTGATTTCGAGGTCAATGCTTTTCTAAATCAAGACTTGCACAGATTTTCAAAAATTTTTTCTGAACTGGTTTCAATTTTTGATGCTGGATGAGAATGTTTCACCAGCACCCGATCAGCCAGATTCTCGGGCTGTAGGCCAACCCCCCTTGTAACCCTTGTACAGCTATGTAATCCTATCCTTTCCATCCCTATCCAATCCTTTCCTTATTTGCATGACAAGTGATCTGGAAAAAGTGAGGGGTTGGCTTACACCCCTCAATTTCGATCCATTTCTTTCCAAGTCGCGTCTCTCACAAAGCAGAGCAATTGTGGGAAGAACTTCAACTGCTGGGCATCACCTCAAGATGGTGGCGTGGGCGGCGTTATTTCACGAGGTTAATGTCTGTACATCTCTCTTACACCACTCCACTCACTGAGAAAAAATATACTGCACACCCTTCCAGGCACAAAGACTATTTTATCTTCCCACCAACAATAAAAGAGTTTCATGCAAAGAACGCAGGTATTCTTACTTTATAGTTCACATTGCACCACTTGCACATCAGCCCTTTGTGGCCTACTATCAACAAAATCGGCACATGCGCGCACTCACGCCAGCCAGACCTTTCACATAGCCACGGCCAAATGGCAGTGCACGGCCAAATGAAATGGAATGGAGGCGTCCCTTCCAGACAGTGCGAAATGAAATAACGAAATGATGAAATGCTCATTGCCCATCCCCCAAAGCATGGCACCTACCGCGCCCGCACACCATATCTAACTCTTTCATAAAATGTATCTGTATCACTGAGTTAGTGCTTCCTCCCCCTCACTAAAGAAGATCGCACACATCACCTTGTGAAAACACAAGCCCTCTCTCTCGACCCCTGTGTGCGCGTGCAGGAGACCCCCCAGACAAGTACATGCGCACACCCCTTAAAAGAAAGCAACTAGTGCCTACAAGGAGCCAATCATACAGGTGCACTCGCGTGCAAAAAGGTACAAACTTTGATGCAGACTCATTATGAACAGCTGCAGGACACAAACAGCGGCAGAAGCTGCCAAAATGTGTGGGCATCCGTGGGAAAACGAAATGATACTTTTTTTCTTTTTATCAAGCAGAAAAAGCAGCAGCAACTGCTGGGTTGCACAAGAACACCTTATCGAGCAGGCAGGAAGGTCCTCAGCCTTGTACCCACGGAGCGCTCCTCATGCACCTGTGTGTGTGTGTGTGTGTGTGTGTGTGTGTGTGTGTGTGTGTGTGTGTGTGTGTGTGAAGCAGTAGAAGTAACTAACATGAGGAAACAATTGTAAATTTTCAAGACTTCAGCACCTCACGGGGAGGGTATTCTTGCCCAGCAAAATAGGTGGAGGATGAGCAAAAGTCAAACAAAAGAAAGGGTAGATGGTTGAGTATCAAATACTGATGATCATATCCATTATTTCAATGCAAGCCACAGATGCATTAGTACTCCTCTGGAACATGGAGCACACCAGTAGTGCTTTCTAAATGCATAGCATCATTTTTGAGCTAGCAAGCTATCAAGCAATAGAATAACGCTATGTTCAATGCAAGCCCGCCTATTTCAAATCAGCAGAGCAAATCACGTTGTAGCTTGAAGGTCGAAAGTTAAGCCTTGCCTTCCTGGCGTCCCCCTTAATCTGTAACTGACTGCATTCAAGTGGATGATGCTACACTTCAATCCTACTGTGCTTCTGCAAATTCCTCCCTTGATTCTGCTAATCCTCCTGTGCTGGAGCAATTCCTCCCTTGCTTCTGCAAATCCTCCTGCGCTTCTGCATGCATCGGCCCTTGCACTTAGGGTACACTGCATGCTTGCGCGGTTGCAGAGCTTGCGTGATTGCAGTGCTGCCCATTCTATGTGATCCCAGTGCTGCTATTGTGTTTGCTTGATCACAGTCTTGCCAATGCTGGCCCTGGGTCCGGCTCCTGCCCAAGCAGGCTTGCATAGGAGCTTTGCTACCTCCCTAACATTGCCACCCTCATCCGGTGCCACAGGACGGCGCAGCACACATCATGCTACCTCTTGACAGCGCAAAGCCATGAGGGGGGGAGCAGGACACCCCGTAGGACTCAGCAGAGGGAGCCCTACCAGCCAAGGGCCTGGTGTCGTGTCCTTATTTCCCTTGAACATACCCACCAGTGCCAAGCCAGGTGTCGCTTCCTTATGTCCCTTGGACATACACAGCAGTGCCAAACAGGTTGCATTGGAACCTGGCTGTCCTCACCCCCTTGTCTTGAAAGCCTGATCTGTACTCCATGAATGCGTCCACATCACTCATCTTTCCTTTGTTATTGGAATTTTTGGCGAAGCTCCAGTCATGGGGCGAGAGCCCCTAGACTTTCCGGCTTCCGATAAAATTCACCCCTGGCTGTCCTGGCGTGCCCAGGGCACCCCCCGCCCTGGAATCTGGACTACCCTCCCAAACATAACAGCTCGGCAGCCCTATCAGGCAGTGTCAGTGGGGCTGGTGCTGTAGAAATGTTGGAAACGTTTTTAGGCCTGAGCCAGCCAGCCTACCATCCGCCCTGAAACTTGGCATGCAGAACCATCCCAAGAATTTAGTGGGGATTCCCAGTTTTGGTGGCTTCCAGTGCAGTGGGCAAAGTTCTAGGGACCACTTCTATGCTTGGCAGCTAAGAGAAGCTGGTCAGTTGCCCCCATCCAAGCCCCCAGAACAGCTACAGTTAACACAAACTTTGTCAGCATACTTTGTGGATGCCCTTGCTGGGTCCGGGGCCTGGAAGTGGCCTGTTACGGGGACTTTGCGGTCCATTTGTGGAACATTCCAGCTTGCCAACTGATTTGCAAGTTTCCAATTTATCTAATGTATGTTCTAGCGATGGTATGACTTGCACCGCAAGTTGAGAGGTGAGAGCACAAAAGCTTGCTGATGCGATGAGGTGCATGAACTGAACCCCTGCCCTGGTATGTGGATGAGGGAGCCTCTGGTGTATGGTCTGCTGCTGATTTGCTAGGGGAAGTAAGCAATGATTGGAATAATTGGCTGCAGCTTGCATAGCGCACACTCAACCATGCATGGATGCATCGACACACTCAACCGCGCACACTCAACCATGCACCGTGCACCACTCACCACTCACCACGCACCACTCACCGCACCACTCAACCATGCAACCGCGCACACTCAACCATGCATGGATGCATCGACAAGGCATCTTCTGCTGCAGGAAGGTCCTGGTATTGCCCTATGCACTATTAGTCTAACCTCTGTGTCAGGAAGGACTGGCTTTGCCTATTTTTTAACGGCGCTTGCGACGCTTCCACCACTTGTCAAATAACTAAATGTGTATCAAAGTTTCGAAGGAAGGCCCCAATGAGAGGGGGCCATGTTCAGTCCTCCAGAAATCCTCCCCTGCCGTGCTGGTACATATGTGCAAGGATAGTATGCATCGGGTGACAAGAGGCCTGGTACGCTTGAAATTCACCTTTGGTGCGTGTGTGTGTATGTGCGTGCGTGCGTGCGTGCGTGCGTGTGTGTGTGTGTGTGTGTGTGTGTGTGTGTGCGCGCGCGTGCACGCAAAAAGTGAAGTCCCTGTACAGCAGCAGCAGCAGCAGCAGCAGCAGCAGCAGCAAGAAATAGCAGAGCAAGTATGCAGCCATGCTATCTTTATGCTTGCTTTGCGGTGAATCAGCTTCAGGTTGCTGGTTCGTTCCTGCAGCTCATGCAGGCACACACTAGTCTCTCTCTCTCTCTCTCTCTCTCTCTCTCTCTCTCTCTCTCTCTCTCCACACACACACACACACACACACACACACACACACACACACACACACACACACACACACACACACACACACACACACACACACAAACACCATGCGCGCGCATACCCATTCACCCACGCACATTCATGCACACAATAAACATGCACGAACACTCATGTGTGTGCACACACCTCAATGTACCGCTCTCCCAGGTGCTGCTTGTGCTTCCCCACAGCTGCCAGAGTTGCCTCCTCAGCAGTTGGGAAGGTCACAAATGCACAACCCAAGGGGCACGAGCGTTGGGGCGTGTAGGAGATCCTGTGTATGTATGTGTGTGCGTGCATGTGTGTATGTGTGAACGAACATGCTTTGTAGGAGAGCAGGACCTTCAAAGGCGCACATTTTGGCGAGCTGTGGTTGCCCATGATGCTGAAATTTTAAGGAGGGGGAAAGACATGTTTGTGTGTAATACTTTGCTTGCATGACCACTAAAAATGCAGCTAGAAAAGCAACGCAAACCGTTTTGTGTGTAAGCAGGAGCAAACTCACGCTGTTGGGGGGTGAACCAACGCAGCGACCAGCTGTTTGCACTAAAAGCATGACTAACTTTTCCTACCCATGCTCTCTAATATATATTTATTTATTCCCTTGCACACCATGCATGCGACAAGGATCTAAGGACTGTGACCTTTTAATTTCAATACATCCTTCCAGACTTCACAGCCTACCTCACCACGTTTTAATAAGCCAAGCAATATGAGCACCTGATTGAATCCATTCCTCCACGTATGGTTAAGGATTAACATATAGCGCTGTATTTTGCATTTTCCATCGCTATATAACTTCATATAGCATTATATTATAATAGCGCTACTTACCAACAACCCTCCTTACAGATCGGCATAATGCGTTGTATGAAGGTCATAGCGCTACATAGCGCTATAGGCCAACGCCGATCTCTACATATGATCATCGTTATGTGCGTGCAAACCTAAACCGAGTGCATTCCATGACTTACCGATCAGGGGTAATTGGTGTGATCTGAAGATTGGTGTCATTATTGAACCTGTGCAACATTTTGCAGATGGCAAAAGTCGTCAGTTTTGAGTGTGCAGACAAGACCTTGGGTTGAAACAGAATACCAAGCAAGCCCTCAGCACAAGCAGCTGGTCTTACATAGAGGCTATGGGGCTTGCCCTGCTCGAGACAATGTTTATTATCCAGCAGACGTTCAGTGGTTCACAGACAGAAAACCTTTCATGCATCGATAAAAAGGCAGAGGCAGAAGAGCGAGCGACTGAAATGCAGCTGTATTTGTAGAGCAGAGTGCGTCCTGGTGGTGAGCACTGCCAACAGCTTTTTAAAGGGTGCTGAAAGCACAAGGCAGGGATGTGACAGGCAGGGATGTGACAGCCTTTGCAAGTTTGCCAAAGCAAAAAGGCCATGGAGAATAGATGGCATCGTAATGTTTGGCAGGCTACAGAAAACTCTGCTGCTTGTGCCACCAGTGGTACGACTGTTACCAGCAGTCCCCTAGAAAACGCAGCTGATGACAAATGGAACTAAATGTTTTGCATGTTGTGGTTCTTCTGCCTGTGCTACCAGTGGCATCAACTCTGGGGTCTTCATAAAGTTGCCCAACCCATAGATGGACCTAGCCTTGGTCTGACCCTTGAAGGGAGACCCGCTGGAACCCTACCAGTGTGATACACATCATTTGTCAAGCTTTAGACATGATAACTAAAGCAACAAGTTGTGTCATTCTCCGTGCTAAAAGAACTTGTTTGGTACTTCTGCATATGAATAAGAGAGGATGGAGCCTTGGGAGTGAGTCGGTAGCACTTTCTGAGGCATGTTAGGCCATTCAGTGGCACTTCAGTGGCCATTCAGTGGCACTTTCTGAGGCATGTTAGGCCATTCAGTGGCACTTTCTGAGGCATGTTAGGCCATTCAGTGGCACTATCTGAGGCATGTTAGGCCATTCTTGGCCATTTCCGGAAAGATGGGTGCCAAAATACCTGCTCTGACCCAAGTTTGTCCCATTTTTTTTGGCCGTCAAGTAGGTTTGGGGTCAAACCTGATCCATCGGAGTGACAAGTGAGGGAAGCGGTGCAAGCGACGCTGAAAAATCGGCGAAGCCAGTCCTTCCTGACACAGAGGTGGCATTGATGTGCAGTGCCTGGGGCAACAACCGGACCTTCCTGCAGCAGACCATGCCTTGTTCACGCATGCATGTATAGCTGAGTGCGCGCCATGCAAGCTGCTCCTGGCATTCATTGATTTCATGCTCCCCCCTTAGACAATCAGCAGCAGAGCATACACCAGAGCCTCATCCACACACCAGAGCAGGGGGTGCAGATCCTGCTCCACATCGGATCAGCAAACTTCTGTGGCTGCTGCGCCTTCACCTCTCTATTCACGCAGCAACTCACACCTTCGTTAAAATATGAACCAAATATTCCATTGTAATCGGAATTATGCAAATCTGTTGACTAATCGGCAAGCTGGAAAGGTCCACAGGTGGACTGCGAAGTCCCCGGGACGGGCACCCCAGACCCTGGACCCAGCAAGGGCATGCACAAAAGTATGCTGATGAAGTCTGTGCCGGCTGGAGCTGTTTCCAGGGCCTGGATGGGAGCAACTGACCAGCTTCTCTGGCTGCCAAACATAAAAGGCGTCCTGCAATTTTGCCCACTACACCGGAAGCCACCAAAACTTAGAACTCCCGACGAAAGGTTTTGCTGGTTCTGCATGCCAAGAATCGGGGCGGATGGTAGTCTAACTGTCTCAGGCCAAGAACTGCCTGCAAATCTCGTTGCAAACTTCTCTGCAGCACCAGCCACTGCCTCCCATGCCCCACTGACACTGCAGGGCTGCCTAGCACTTTTCTTTGGGTGGGTAGAAAAAATTCCAAGGTGGGGGGTGCCCTGGGCAGGCCAGGGCAGCCTGGTGTGAACTTAACCGGAAGGAGGCAAACCTAAGGGCTCACGCCCCATGAATGGGGCTTCGCCAAAGAATAGGGAGTGCAAAAATTGATCCAAAAGCACTTGAAGCGTGGTCACTCATGAGCGCAATCTGGCAGGCAAAGTGGCGCAAACATGGAAACCAGGCAAGCAAATGTTTGGCCACAACCTGAGTACGAGGACTTGTTCAGCATGCTCTCTAGGTATGCCTGCCAAGTTTGGGGGCCCAGGCATGCAAGGAGTGGCTCCTGGTGGGCAGTGACAGCTGGGGGTTTGACCGAAACACCAGGCTCTGGGCAGCCCGCCTGAGCATATGCTCAGTTGACAGACTCATGAATTTGCACCTACAAATGAAGTTGGAAAACTCAGACCTCCATGTGAGGGCTCTGGAAGCGCCCGTGAAATTCAATTACAGTAGTGAGTTTCAATGTGACATTGCATTTGTCCCAGCAAAAGTGTCGCGATCCCAAATGGTACGCTGGTTGCCCTGTGATGTTCACTCGCCATTTTCTCTGCCAAAATTGGTGTATAGGTGTGATTTTCAGGACCCCCGCCCAGGCCCCCGGACCCCCTAGAAACATGTTTTTCCATCACATGCTCCTGATGAAGTGCCCATCCTCCGCTGCTGGCCAGGCAAGCCAGGAGACAGCAGGACCCTGAGGACCCCATTTTGGCAGGCCCGTCAGGCCCCACACCCTGAGTACCCCCCGGCACATACTGAGAATGCAGGGGTGCTCAGGGGGGCCAGACAAAGGTCCTGCACACTCAGAATCCACTGGTTGCAGTGGGGCATGAACTCAATCTTACTTGGCTGACCCGGCTCAAGGGCCCACAGCCAAACAAATCACACACTGGCATGGTAATCACACGCTTGCACTGCACACCTGCATGGTGTATCACACGCTTACATTGCTTGCATGGAGTATCACATATGCATGGTGCATCACACACTTGCATTGTGGGCCACACACTTGCATCTTGCACCATCCTCATTTTAGAGCAGACATCCTTAGACGCACACTCCAGCGAAATTGTGATGCGCATCCCAGAAGAGAGGCCTGAGAGCATGGCCTCTCCATTCCAGGTGAAGCATCAGCAGAGCACGGTACCAGCAACCTCAGTTCCTCACCATGCGCGCACATCCTCCATGGTCCTGTCGAGGCCTAGCAGTCATGCATTGACTAACTTTTGCAAGCCCTGTAAACCCTCACCATGCGCACACATCCTCCATGGTCGCGTTGAAGGGCAGGCCCCGCAGTGCCAGCATGGTGCTGTTGCTATCCACGCCTGCATGCCAGTGCATCTTTGATCGTTTTGTGCATGCATTGATCGAGCTTCCAGCCCCTGCCTCAAGCCAGGGCATGTTGAGTAAAGCCAAAGCTTGCTCTAATTGCAAGCATGCCAGCGTGTCTTTGGTCGTTTTGTGCATGCATTGATCAAGCTTTCGACTGCAGCCTCAAGCCAGCGCACATTGAGCCAGGAAAAGCCTTTTAACTGCCTGCATGCCAATGTGGCTTTGGTCGTGACGAGGACCTCACAACAAGCTTTGGAAGCGCCATGAGCAAGACCTCTGAACCAGGCATGCATGCGTGCAAGCCAGCTGATGCAGCTGGAAAGCTGGGAAGTACCCGAGCGTTCTCCTTGCACACAAGCGTGTTTCATTTGGATGCATACTAGCATGCCTGACCACTTGGTGCAGCTGGCAAGACCTGGATGTATGCAAACGCGTCTCCTTGCAAACAAGGAAAATACAAACATCTTTCATCTTGATGCGTTAAAGCGTGCCTCACCAGTTGATGCTGCTGGCAGGATCTCGATGTAGCGCTGCCCCATCATGTGTGTATGCTTTGTGGATGCAGCCGCTGCCTCCTGGGGGTTGGGGAAGCACACCCAGGCAAGGCCCGTGGACTCCATGGACGCAACATCCGCCATTGCGACCCTGCATTAGTGCCCACAGACGCATGCAGGGAGCTGCCTTTTTATGATGCAGTGCACTGAGGGACAGAAGACCAGGCGCTGAATGCGTGCACGACTTATGCATGCAACATATTTTGGTGGTCTGTCTTGGCCCATTTGTTCATGGGAGTGATGGGCACCAACATGGAGTGGGAAAGCATGCGTATGTTCAACCACAGGTGAAAGGTGTTCCGGAGGAGTCCTCACCGGCCTGCAAGGACAAACATACTATACACATACACACGCACGCACATGTGTCTGGGGCCAAAGACAAAGATTAAGCACACACACACACACACACACACACACACACACCTGTCTGGGGTCACAGGCGTGCTGAGGCCTGCGAGGTCGTTGAACCAGGCAGCAACTTCCTCTGCGGTGACGTCGAAGGACAAGCCGCGCAGGAAGACGTTGTGGCCAGCCAGGCCGCGCACTGCAGCAGCATTGCGATGTTTATAGAAAGGGCTTGTATGTGGCTGGCATGCACTTTGATTGTCAAAGGAGGTGTTTCCTGCCACAGACAGTGGAGACAATGTGACCAGGCAGGTCGCAGACTGCAGCAAGAAGCAGGAGCTGCTGACACTCCAGACCCATATTCTTATTCCCCACTTGTCAGCTGGTGCAGAGAGGAGGGTGCCACAGTAATGTGCGTGCATGACCTTGTGGGCACGATCACAGAGTGATTAGCAGAGCATCACAGCCTGCATGAACAGCACACCACAAACTCCTCCTCCTCCTCCTCCTCCTCGTTGCTGCTATCATCATCATCGCCATCGTCAGCATTGTTAAGGCTGCACCTCTGTTTGTAAGTCCAGTTGCACCCCCGAGCCTCCAGACTCACCGGATGTACGCGTAGTGGCCTCGATCTGCACCTTGCTCCGATCAAAGAGCTGCTCGTGCTTTGACATGGCCTGGAGAGGTGTGAAGGCAAAGGCCGAAAAGGCGAAGGTTGGAAAAGGTAAAAGAAGGCAAGGGTCAAAAAGCTGCTCGTGTTTTGCCATGGCTTGCAGAGGTTTGAAGGCGAAGGTAAACGACAAAGGTCGAAAGGCTGCTTGGTTTTATTATGGCTTGGAGAGGTGTGAAGGCAAGCACGGTGGCTTTCTGGAGTTGGCGGTTGACTGCGTTACTGTCATAAAAAAACTGCCGCCTAATTCCCCTTTCAACCAGGGACTTTTCCATTGCTCAACGCAGTGGTCAATTAATCAACACGCTAACCCCCAATTTCTTTGCACATTCTCCATCTATGCCCACCGATTCCGCAACCAAAGCAGCAAAATGTAAAACATAGACCCCCTGTTGTAGGCAAAGCCTTCAAGTACCCTACCATTTCCCCCCCCAGCTTTCCCTCATGCACACCTTTTTTGCATCCGCAGCGTCAAAGAAATGGACATAGGCATGATTGCCCACACGGGGCCTGCGGGTTGCATGGACCAGCATCTCCACCCTGCACATGCAATTGAATTCAAGGACGTCAAAAGCAGGCATCTGTCTTCATGCTTGTCGCATGCAACAAGTCTCAGAACACTAAAGCATGTTGGAACAAGCTTGTTGGCAGCTGGTGCACATTGGATGTGTGCAGGAGCACACTGCATCAGATCTCTGGTGGAGACAGAAGTGGGCGCAGAATGGGCGGCTGATCACGCACAAGAATACCCTGAATGCTCACTGCCATCCTGAGTTCGATCGCGGACGGCTTTTAACTTGGCAAACGGATTTTAAACAACCACGCATCCTTGTACAACTAACAGAGTTGTTGAAAGGTCAGCTCCCATGCAGATTCATACTTCTCAATGAGTAAAAAGGCAGCCAGAGAGCCTCCAAGTAAGCGAGGGTGTGACAAGCCCAGCCACCACTCATGTGCACGGTTGCTGTCAGAGGTGCCCACCTGTCACGAGTGAGCGGCCTTGAGAGCCCCAGGCCTTCGTCGCTGTTGAACCTGAACATGCGCATGCAGCAGCGTGTCAGAGGCCTGCCTGAGCACACTTGCAGCTGCATAAAAATCTCTGTAGTAGGGCCAGAGGTGTGGAATGCAAATTTGACTCCAGGGTAGGTGCGCAGGGGGTTTGTGCATGCAAGAAAAGGGCCTCTTGCCCACAGCATGCATTTTACCGCATGGACCCCATGCATTATACTACATTACAGTATTTTACAAAGATGCTGTCTGTTGAGGCAGCCTGCAGCCCCATGTGGCCACAAATCACCAGTCACCCACCATTGGCACACAGCATCCCTTGTGATGGCACCTCGCGCTGGCAGGTTCTTGATGCGCAGCACAACTGCACCATTCAAGCCATAATTGTCGGTCTCTCCTGATGTAGGAGCTGTTGCGCTGCTGATTGCTTTGGCCCCCACCCCAGATGCTGCCCCTTGAACTGCTGTAGTGAACAGGCAATATGGGAGTGAGCTTTGTTGGACAGGCAATGTGCAACGCCATGTGTACCGGCTTTGATGTTGCCAGCGTGGCCCAACAGCCTCTTCGATTCAGAACTGGCAAGCCCACACGGCGCACGTCCATGGTGTCAATGCGCGGTGTCACTCACCTCCCGCCATTGCCCTGATCATCCTGGCCTAATCCTCGGAATGAATAACAGTCTCGCAAGAACTCCCCAACTCCCCTTATGTGAAGCTTCCCCTTTCCCCAAATGAAATAATAATAGTGTGTGCTTGCAGTGCCGTTGCTGCGCCCGCCATTTCTGCGGGCGGGAACAAGTCACCAGTGGTAAGGTGGGAAATTCACTGCGTATATAGCACCCGCTAGTTCACACCCCTTTCGCACACACACACAGGTGTCGCCACGTAACGGACGGAAGGGAGGTTTCTCCACGGTTCCGGTTCTCAGAGGTCGAAGAACGGAAATCAGCCTGGATCAGAAGTCAACGTTGCATGAATTTCACAACTTCAATGCAATTATGAAGTGAACCAGCTATACTGTGCCCTCCCGAGGGGCAGTCACACCGGTGTTTCTCCTCTCTGAGCCAACCACGCTCGGTGGCTTGATTCAGGAACAAAAGAAGAAGAAGAATCGAGGGGTAGCACTCCGCTAGAAACGCTGGGCCTGGACACTTCAGTAAACAACAGGTCAGAGGAGCTCCTCGAGGGCGCTTTTTTGGTATATATATACCCAACGTAGGGTATCCACCGGTGTACCCCGTACTTTCAAGGTTTTCAAACATATATAAAGGCATCATTCTTGGCCGCTCATGGACCCAGTGCTCCTTATTGGGGGCGCAGTATATACTGGATATATCCAGTTCGTCAGAAATGTTTGCATGCGCATAAAGCTAGATTCGCTCAAACCCGTATGTGTAACAATTCCTCTAATCTATGACTTGTGCAATTTGAGTCCTGCTGTGAAGTTTGCAGGCTTGTGAATTTGTATGAATAGAGAGGGAAAAACTATCAATTGATTGCAAGCCAGGTCCAGCTGCGTGCCTTCATGAACTATCAAGCCAGGTCCAGCTGCGTGCCTTGCATCGATTGGATAGTATATGCTGCAAAGGCACCAGTACGCTTTTGTTTCACTGTGTCTCTTCCTTCCTCTATTAGACATAAAAAATCAAATGCTGATCACATTGTGTGCAAATATCTAACATTAACTAACACCCGGCAGTTGCCTGGCTAAAGAAGAAGTTGTATGTGTTACAAACATGTAAGCTCCTCCACAAACTAAACACTGTGTGCTGCAGATACCCATCAAACCAGATTTAAGGAGGTCTGGACCTCCTTAAAATTTTTAAGGAGGTTGCCAACCCTCCTTAATTTTTTTAAGGATCCTCCGGAGGTCTGGACCTCCTTAAATTTACAAAGTGAGTTCAACCTCCTTATTTTTTTAAGGACCTCCTTAAATGGCGCCAGCCTCCTTAAAATGGGGGATCCTCCAGTAGGGTCAGGAATCCTAAAGCTTTCAAAAGCTTCATGCATGGGCCCCCATATGGGGCTTCTGGGGCTTACTATCTCAGTGAGCATGGAGCATTGCATGGGCATATTTGGAATAAATGCTTTTAAGCTGGAATGCTTACGCTTGTAATGTGAAGATACCAGGCTTTCCTAGATCAGATCATCAACCACCAACTGCCTTACAGGCTTAGGCTTCGGGCCGGCCAGTTATAAAGGACCCCTCGGAGGCTCGACTCCTCCCTAGTCCATTCTCTTTTCTGCCGATTGTTACATGTAATTACAAATTTGTAATTGTGGCTTAAACCACACGCTGCAGTACATTAATGTCTAATATTAGACTTTTTGAGCTCAAAGACTCGAGTCTTTATCTGATCCAACATCTTTGAAGCCTGTGAGCATAGAAAAGAAAAGAAAAAGCCACGTAGGCAGAAAACTCTCCGGGGGCATAATCATCTACCCCGTGCTATAACAAACACCAGACCGCAACAAACATGCTTTTCTACATAATGACTCGTACAGATTTTCAAAATATTTGTCGGAATTGGTTTCATATTTGATGCTGGATGAGAATGTTTCACCAGCAGCGGATCAGCCAGATTCTCGGGTTGCAGGCCAACCCCCCATTGTAACCCTTTTGTCATCTCTTCCAGTCCAAGTTTTGTGAGTTGAGCATTTTTTCTGGCCAGGTCTGGTTGCAGGCCTCAGTGTTCCACTCAGCTGCCCTTGTAGGCAGACATAGCGATGTTACCTTAAGTCCTTAAGGAAAGCTTCAAAACCCCCCGGCAAGCAATTGCAAGCTAGTTAGGTCACCACTTAAGTTACAATTGTATGAAACATTCCATAGAAAAGAAAAGAAGAGAAAAAGAAAAACTACGCAGGCAGAGGAAGCTCTCCCTACATCAATAAAGGAAAAGGAGACACATTGGCTCAGAAGAGCCGTGAGTCCCCTCCACCACAAAGCTACAAAAAGAAGACCCTAATGTGGATCTGGAGGGTTATTGGACGCACCCAGCTCCATAACCTGGCTGCGAAAAGTATTCTTGTTTTCAATAGCACGCCTAGTGGTAACAAGCTTGTTGGCATACATGACAGAATGGGCATGAAGTTTGCGAGCAAGTTTATTGGCGCGTTGGTGGTCAAATCCCAGTTGTTTAAACTGGTTAAGGGTGTGCTCAGTATAGCAGGTGGAGAACCCTAATCCACCACCAAGTGCAATACCACACCCATTTTGCCCCAATGATTATAGAGAAGTGGGCCCTGCCTTATTTCAAGAAAGCTGGCCTTCAGCCTGCGACTACCTCAACTGCTGCTCGCACTGATATTGAATGTGCATGCTGCCAAATATGCAATTACCATGGTGGTTATGAACCTATTAACTCTAAACCTCCTTACCTCGATATGTATATTTGTGATGTCTGCCAAAGAACGTACCACTGGAAATGCATGAAAGAACTGGGTTGCTACACTGATGGGCAAAGACAAGAGATAGATGAAGCTGACACGTGGGCTTGTCCCGCCTGTGCAGGTCTAGACATTGCACAGGAGGTTGACAGAGAATGTCAGTCTAAGGAAGAGCTCATAAGGGTCACTTGGTTGCCCTCCTGGGAGCCTGAGGAAACTAAAGAAATTTGGCCTGAATTCCAACAGCGCCTGCTTGAATTTGAAGCCAGGCAAAGCAAACCCGACCTCTCCCGACCCGCAGCAGACGCTGCCCTCTCTAACCTTGAAAGACAAGGTTTTGAAAAGCCTTATGCTATTAACACCTGGCAGCAGAAACTTGACACAGAACTCCGCAACAAAATCACCTTTGATATTCACCCCACCAATCCACAAGTTGACATTAAACCCACTGGTTGTTGTGAATTTTGGCTGCATGACGTTGACCTTGTTAAGTACAAAGCTGAACAAAACCCTAATCAAAAACCGTTAGACACTAAATCAAACAGCCCCCAGCCTCGTGCCCCACCTCCCCTTATCCTTCCAGAAATTTACACATCATGCATGGCCTATATTTACAACACACAAGGTAAATGTGTGAGGATGATAACCCCTAGCCGATTTCAAATTCTTTACAAGGCATTCTATAAGGCCAAACTTGCCGGCTCGCATGAAACCATAACACCTCCTCCTACTAGCTTTGCATCTGAGCTGCAGGGGCTCCTTACTCGCAAGACTATGCTAGAAACCAAGTATCCTAGCAAAAAGATTAAAGACTCCTTTTCGCGAGCCCTGCCAACCCACATCCACACTGCCCTTATAGAATGGGCCCTGGTAACTCAAGAAAAAATGGCCTCCCCGCTGGACCACAACCCACAATACCAACACTACTGGAGCTACTACCCCCGAGACACTCTCTTCGGTGCCTATCATAACTCCTTCTCATCCAAATTTTCAGGTTTCTCCGTCTGCCATCCCATTTATGATGAGAATGTTATGACTCAGGCCTTGCGTCAATCTATTTACTCAGCTATTCTCAATACAGAAGCCACTGCAACTTTCATGTTCCTCCCTATCTGGGGAAAACAAATGATAACTAACCCCTACTCTAAGCTCATCACTGCTTATCCACATCTCTGTTGTGAACTTGGAACAATCACACGTATTAACCTCTGCTACAATGATCCACAATCTTGCCTCAACCAGGAAATACCTCTTCCTCAGCACACATGGGACCTACAAATTGTTGCTGTCTGGAACACATCTGCAAGGATCCATCTAAACAATCACAACCCAGCTTGGCTGCAGGGCCTGGCTTCGGCTGTACCAGAAGTTAAATGGAAGCTGCGCAATATAGGCAACCATTCTACTCTCAATACAATGCATGCTGATATGCCTGGATTCAATAAATGCCAACGCCTCCCCTCTGACAAACAACAAACATCTAGAAACCCAACCTATTCACATTAAGGTAATCAGGAAAAACTTTTTGTACCTAACCAATCTAGTCCAACCCTCAAGCTCAAAGTCCCTGACTGGAGGACATGGTCCTACACTGATGGTAGTTGTCAAATCCAGAACAGCAAACAAGAAATTGGAGCAGGCGTCTACTGCCCTCTCACTGACAGCAGAAGTTTTGTCGAGCCCAATGGTGCTGGAATTACCAACACCATATGTCGAGCTGAATTAGCAGCAATCGCTGCTGCCATCACGCACTCTTATTCACACATTGCTCCAGAGAGTCTTACCTCTCTTCATCAAATACGTAAACAGCTTATTTACCCTGAGAAGCACAAACAACATATTCAAGGGGATGTTCTTAAAATCATATCTTCTCTCATTAGCAACTCACAAACCAATATTTGTGTCTACAAAGTAAAATCTCATGCTGGCATTGCTGGTAAAGAGTGTGCAGATGCTATTGCTAAATATCAAGCAAGCCAAGCCAATAATAACGTGGCTGATACTGGGATCCCTTGCGCAGGCCCTGGCGGAAATCCTTTCTCTCACTTATTTTGGTTAGCCAAGGAGGAAAAAAATGAACACAATGCTGACACACCCACAGCTCCTGCTCCCAATCCTAAAAGTCACCTACCTCCCCAATCTTCAAAATGCTCTCAAGTCTCACATGTATATAAAACACAGACTTGGATATGCCAACCCCAAAACAGGCTACTACTCTTACTATCAGAGCTTATTACCTCATGTTAACAAGAAAGTCAGCAACGCCTTTAGAAACATGCCTTGTATATCCACACCTATGAAGCGCACCATTTTACAATATCGCACTGGCACCCTCTATAACCAAAAACATGCAGTTCGCTTCAAGAGGTCCACTGACCCACTATGCCCTCTCCCAGGCTGTCATCAATTAGACAGTGCACTCCACATGCTTTCAGGCTGCCAAAATCATATCATCTCCAGCATGAAAACTGAACGCCACAATGTTGCTGGAAGAATGATCACCAAAGCTCTTAGCAAAAGCCCTTTGGGGGCAGGCTTGGTCAACATGGACATAGGGAGTGATGATAGGCTGGCGCAACACAACCTCCAAATCCCTGCACATGCATCAAACAGAATTTTACCCCCTTACCTTTTTCCTAAAAATTTTCCTAAGAGATCTAGACTCACATCCAGTCGTCCTGATGCTATACTGATTACTCTCTATAAAGCCAAACCAACTCCTTCTTCTCCTTCTTCCACTCGCTCACACCATCATGCGTTAGGCAGCAGACACAACCCAACACAGAGGACCGCACGAGCCAACCGCGTGAGACAGCCCCACCAACTTCATGTAAACCAGCGACATGTGCACTTGATTGAAATTAAGTACTGTGAAGACACGAGGCCTGGACAACAGTTAGAGGCGGCACAGCGGCAGCATACAGACCTCAGCAAACTCATTAATGCTAAAGTTGTGACTCTCCACACTATCCTTCTGGGTGTTGGTGGGACCTGCTATACTGATCATACCTTGAACCAGTTTAAACAACTTGGACTGGACCATCAACGGGCCCATAAACTTGCTCAAAAAGTCCATGCCCATTCGGTTCAGTATGCCCATAAGCTTGTTACCACTAGACGTGCTATGGAAAATGATGCTTTTCACAGCCAGGTTCTGGAGCCGGGTGCTTCCAGTAACCCTAAAGATCCCCATTAGCTTTCTTCTTTGTAGCTTTGTGGTGGAGGAGGCTCACGGCTCTTCTGAGCCAATGTGTCTCCTTTTCCTTAATTGATGTAGGGAGAGTTTCCTCTGCCTACGTAGTTTTTCTTTTCTTTCAGGTCCCACCAACACCCAGAAGGATGGTGTGGAGAGTCACAACTTTTGCATTAATGAGCTTGCAGAGGTCTGCATGCTGCCGCTGTGCCGCCTCCAACTGCTGTCCAGGCCTCGTGTCTTCACAGTACTTAATTTCAATCAAGTGCACATGCCGCTGGTTTACATTCAGTTGGTGGGGTTGCCTCACGCGGTTGGCTGTTGTGGCCCTCAGTGTGGGGTTGTGCCTGCTGCCTAACGCATGATGGTGTGAGCAGGAGGTAGAAGGAGAAGAAGTGGGTTTGGCTTTATAGAGAGTAATCAGTATAGCATCATGACGGCTGGAGGTGAGTCTAGATCTCTTAGAAAATTTTCTTGGAAAGAGGTAAGGGGGTATAATTCTGTTTGATGCGCAGGGATTTGAAGGTTGTGCTGCGACAACCTATCACCACTCCCTATGTCGATGTTAACCAAACCTGCTCCCCAAGGGCTTTTGCTAATGGCTTTGATAATCGTTCTTCAGGCCACATTGTGGCATTCAGCTTTCATGCTGAAGATGATATGATTTTGGCAGCCTGAAAGCATGTGGAGTGCGCTGTCTAATTGATAACAGCCTGGGAGAGGGCATAGTGGGTCAGTACACCTTTTGAAGCGAACCGCATGTTTTTGGTTATAGAGGGTACCTGTGCAATGTTGTAAGATCTTACATCTAGATGGAGATCTAGATGGTGCGCTTCATAGGTGAGGATATGGCATGCTTCTAAAGGCATTGCTGGTGCGCTTCAGAGGTGAGGACAAGGCATGCTTCTAAAGGCATTGCTGATTTTCTTATCTACATGTGGTAACAAACTCTGATGATATGAGTAGTAGCCTGTTTTGGAGTTGGCATATCCAAGTCTGTGTTTTGTATGCATATGAGGCTTGAGAGCATTTTGAAGATTGGGGAGGTAGGTGATTTTAGGATTGGGAGCAGGAGCTGTGGGTGTGTCAGCATTGTGTTCATTTTTTTCCTCCTTGGCTAACCAAAATAGATGAGAAAATGGATTTCCGCCAAGGCCTGCGCTAAGGATCCCGGTATCAGCCACGAAAGGAAAAGGAAAAGCTAGGCAGGCGGTATACACCCCGAGCGTTGATTAAGGAAAGGGGTCATTCTGGGTGCGAACACTTTAACGACCACCTCACCACCACGTTATTATTGACTTGGCTTGCTTGATATTTAGCAATAGCAACTGAACATTCGGTACCAGCAATGCCAGCATGAGATTTTGTAAAAACAAGTATTGGTTTGTGAGTTGCTAATGAGGGTGGATATGGTTTTTAGGACATCCCCTTAATATGTTGTTTGTGAGAAGGATCTATATGTCAGAAGGAAACATCCCTACACGCAACTTCCTCTCCTTCTTCGACTTCCTGCAGGAGGGCTTTTTCCCTTCCACTGGTCGTGAGTGATTACTGACTCAAAACTCAAATACTCAATTGCAGAGAATTCCTGGATTGGCTGAAGTGCGCATGCGGCAGAAAGTCTTATTGCACATCAGCTGCATCGCTCGCATGTTGGCCGCACTTCAATTGGGAGATCCCTAAGATGGCCAGAAAGTAAAACACAGCATTAAAGAAAAACTACGTAGGCAGAGGAAACTCTCCCTACATCAATTAAGGAAAAGGAGACACATTGGCTCAGAAGAGCCGTGAGTCTCCTCCACCACAAAGCTACAAGGAAGAAAAAGCTAATGTGGATCTGGAGGGTTACTGGAAGCACCCCGGGTTACGGGTTACTGGAAGCACCCCGGGCCGGCTCCAGAACCTGGCTGTGAGAAGCATTACTATTTTCCATAGCACGTCTAGCGGTAACAAGCTTGTGGGCATACCGAACCGAATGGGCATGGACTTTTTGAGCAAGTTTATGGGCCCGTTGATGGTCCAGTCCAAGTTGTTTAAACTGGTTCAAGGTATGATCAGTATAGCACGTCCCACCAACACCCAGAAGGATAGTGTGGAGAGTCACAACTTTAGCACTAATAAGTTTCCTGAGGTCTGTATGCTGCCGCTGTGCCGCCTCCAACTGTTGTACATGCCTCGTGTCTTCGCAGTACTTAATTTCAATCAAGTGCACATGTCGCTGGTTTACATGAAGTTGGTGGGGCTGTCTCATGCGGTTGGCTCATGTGGTCCTCTGTGTTGGGTTGCGTCTGCTGCGAAACGCATGGTGTGAGCGGGTGGAAGAAGGAGAAGAAGGAGTTGGTTTGGCTTTATAGAGAGTAATCAGTATAGCATCAGGACGACTGGATGTGAGTCTAGATCTCTTAGGAAAATTTTTAGGAAAAAGGTAAGGGGGTAAAATTCTGTTTGATGCATGTGCAGGGATTTGGAGGTTGTGTTGCGCCAGCCTATCATCACTCCCTATGTCCATGTTGACCAAGCCTGCCCCCAAAGGGCTTTTGCTAAGAGCTTTGGTGATCATTCTTCCAGCAACATTGTGGCGTTCAGTTTTCATGCTGGAGATGATATGATTTTGGCAGCCTGAAAGCATGTGGAGTGCACTGTCTAATTGATGACAGCCTGGGAGAGGGCATAGTGGGTCAGTGGACCTCTTGAAGCGAACTGCATGTTTTTGGTTATAGAGGGTGCCAGTGCGATATTGTAAAATGGTGCGCTTCATAGGTGTGGATATACAAGGCATGTTTCTAAAGGCGTTGCTGACTTTCTTGTTAACATGAGGTAATAAGCTCTGATAGTAAGAGTAGTAGCCTGTTTTGGGGTTGGCACATCCAAGTCTGTGTTTTGTATGCATATGAGACTTGAGAGCATTTTGAAGATTGGGGAGGTAGGTGATTTTAGGATTGGGTGCAGGAGCTGTGGATGTGCCAGCATTGTGTTCTTTTTGTTTCCTCCTTGGCTAACCAAAATAGATGAGAAGATGGATTTCCGCCAAGGCCTGCGCTAAGGATCCCAGTATCAGCCACGTTATTATTGACTTGGCTTGCTTGATAATTAGCAATAGCATCTGAACATTCGGTACCAGCAATGCCAGCATGAGATTTTACTTTATAGAAACAACTTTTGGTTTGCGAGTTGCTAATGAGAAGGTCTGATTTAAAGAACATCCCCTTGTATATGTTGTTTGTGCTTCTCAGGATAAATAAGCTGTTTGCGTATTTGATGAAGAGAGGTGAGACTGTCAGAAGCAATGTGTGAATAAGTGTGCGTAATGGCAGCAGCAATTGCTGCTAATTCAGCTTGACATATGGTATTGGTAATTCCAGCACCGTTGGGCTCGACAAAACTTTTGCTGTCAGTGAGAGGGCAGTAGACGCTTGCTCCAGATTCTTGTTTGCCATTCTGGATTTGGCAGCTACCATCAGTGTGGGCCCATGTCCTCCAGTCAGGGACTTTGAGCTTGAGGGTTGGACTAGATTGGTTAAGTACAAAAAGTTCTTCCTGATTACCTATGTGTGAATAGGTTGGGTTTCTAGATGTTTGTTGTTTGTCAGAGGGGAGGCGTTGGCATTTATTGAATCCAGGCATATCAGCATGCATTGTATTGAGAGTAGAATGGTTGCCTATACTGCGCAGCTTCCAGTTAACTTCTGGTACAGCCGAAGCCAGGCCTTGTAGCCAAGCTGGGTTGTGATTGTTAAATAAGGCTAATGAGCACTTTTCTCGAAGCAACGCTGAGATGAAAGAAGGAAGAGAAAAATTATGTAGGCAGAGGAAACTCTCCAACGATGCAATAAAGGAGCATGATCAACGCTAATTTTCAAAAACATCAATAAGGCCAGATTGAGGCTTGAGGAATGTTTGCTTTTGTTTTCACTATCAGGATACGAGGACGCACAAAAGCTCAAAAATATGCATGTCAATGTATATGCCATTCATGTCGATAGTTCAAAAGGAGTCAACCTGCCACCTGAAACAGCATTTCACATGGTCACTCCTAAAACTCTAGCCTGATCTTTAAGGTCCATAAATTAGACGTGCTGTACTATGCTGAACCAAACAGATGTTGAAAATGAGTGCGGAGGTTTGGCCAGATCCTGAGAAAGGCAACCTAGGTTAATATGTTGTTCAAGTTGTGCAATGCAGCAGCCACATTTGTTGCACATTCTGAGCTCGCATGGGCACCTGGAAGACGAGCGCATGCAAGTGCGCGATTGCTGGAGAATGCTTTGGAAGTTAAACCTGCAGCACTCGCAACCCTTGGGCTTGCAAATGCAAATATCTTGAGCAGCATGAGCTCTAATAGAACATGGTGCTGGTCGAGCTTGAAGTCACGGGGGATGAGATTACATGACTCCTGTGCTCAGTCCTGCACTAGCATGAAAAAGGCTCTGCCAGGCAAAGTATTGCCAAAGTAACCAATCAATTCAACAACTTCTCCCGTCCATCAGCGATTGAATAAGCACCTCAAGAAGTTAGGATGGGCCGTGCTTCGGCACTCGTGAGAAATGCGATACAACACGGGCAAGCTTCCTCCCTGCATTGCAAGTCATCATTTTTTAAAATGTATGAATGCAAGTGCTTTGAATGCAATCCTATTGGTGAAGGACCCACGATCCTTCAGGCTACGAGTCTCCCTTCCCTCTTTTGGTGTAAACTTTGATTTCTACACTGCTTACAGAGCTGCTCTTTCCACTCCCTTTCTGCAAAAAAAGCCAAGAAGTGTGACGGGTGATAAGGACATCACAGACTCTGCAATTTAGTGTATTTATTGGTGATTTTGGGGTGGGGTCAAAGCACTTGTGCTTCAAAGTGCTACACAAGGGGGTCTGAGTAGAATTGGGGTGAGCACAAAAACATTTTGCCACAATTTGGGCTGCACCTGATAACACATCATTGAATCTTAACTTGTTAGAAGTAATCCAATTCCTTCATCACCTTATCTTGAATTTGCAATTCACACCAGCCAGAGTGTCCAGCATACATGGCTGCGCAAAGCATGCCCAGTCTGTTTTCACGAGTACAAAAAAAGCTGCCATCAGAGTCAATCTGGATCACAACAGGCTGACGTGGCTGCTGAGGCTGCCTAGCCACTGCTGCAAGTCGGCGTTCTCTGGCAGCAAACCACTTCTGCACAGTTAAGATGTAGGGGAAATCTGCAGAGCTGGACATGCGCCAGGATCCAGCACACATTAAGTGCTCTGCCTCAAGGCGGTTGCGCCGCTCATCCTTGATGAAGGCCTATGTGAGATCGTATATGAGAATCTATGGAATCTGCTTTGTGCGCTCTAACCTTTACCTCCGTGTGCATGGCCCAGCTGCATGCCATGCACACGAGCCAGCCCAGCAGCATCCTCAAAGTTGCCCACCTTTGCTAGAAAAGCACAGGACATAGGGAGCTTTCTGGGATGCTGGCTTTTCCCCCTTGCTGCTGCTGCTGCTGCTGCTGCTGCTTTTCCCCTCTCATTTCCCCTGCTTGCAGGTTCCGCTGTAGCTGCACTGGCCTCAGATGCCAATGGATGGATGGGGGGGAGAGGGAGGACCAGGCTGCTCTGGGGCCGGATGTCCCCAAGCAGGTAGAGAGCGCCCCCGCCCTCGTCCCCACAAAGAGTGCAGCGTGCCACGGCCAGACACCATGATAACTAAATAATTTTTGATTTTTAAAGCGACACAGTGTGCTCAAAACCCAAAAGCCTGTATCGCTCGCTGGGCGCGACACAGGGGGGTCCAGCAACGCCCTGCGGGCGTCGCTGGGTAGCACCTTCAGTATTTTAAGTACTACCAAAAGCGACGCATCACCACAAACAACAAGCTGCTGCAATTCCATACTTCTTAACACGCTTGCACGCTTTTTACATTCACACCTGAGCACATACCAAAGGACTGATTGAGCAAAGCGGCACCTATGAACCAAGCAAGCAGGACCACAGCTTCGATCTCAGTGCCCCGTAGGCACTCACCTTCCTGTCCTCCAAGGTGCCACTGGCAGGTAATTGCACAATGTCTTGAAATCGATATTGATGAAAATTCAAGGCATCCTTGAAGTTATAGACCTGCAGTGGGCAGTGATGTGCCTACAAATGAAAATTGTGGACGTTGACCCCATATAGCCTACCTGCTCCTTACATAGAAGGTAGATGCTGTGGAAAGGGACTGATTGCTGAAGGAAACAAGCATCAAGGAGCAGGTGCCTAAATTCATAAAAAGCAGGGCTACAGAAAATTTGCACCTCTCGAATTTCTTAAATTTCCTCACAGAATCCTACCTTGTCCTTGTATGGGTGATTGTTGAATAGAAGAGGACGCAGGCGTGAGTAGGTTCCACTGAAGTCAGCAACATAGAAGGCCATATGCCATCCAGAAAAAAGCCTAAGGACATCCTGCGGATTGTAAGCAAGGAAACAAGATTCCTGCTAGCTGTAAGCTAACTTCTAAACAATTGTACCAGTCCCCCTTACTTGTTCTCTGATGGCATATCAAATGTCGAGCTCTTGCAGAACCAGAATCTGGCTATAATCCTCGATCAAAGGTAGGCTTTTGACAATCAGGGATGGATTGCAATGGTGGTGATAACAAGTGCAACAATCTCAGCACAGCTCCACTTTGCTACATTGAACGATTGCAGAAAGGTCAAAAATTGGGTGGTCTCGAGGGGGCCCAGCAAGGCACCCTGAACAATGTCCCACAGCCCCTCCTTCCATACAGCGTCTTAGCGCGTTCATGAACCCAACTGTGCATCATGGAATCAAGGAATAGTGCCTTTATTGGTGCCATGTAAACTCCAAGCGGCCTTCAAAACATTTCTGAGCCTTTAAGTGTGTCTTACTGGCTGAATCGTGCGGTGATATCAACATACTTCGACCGGCAATACTGCAATGCAAAACAGGTCTTGCAAACTCTTGAGTGAATTGAGTATCTTACACCAACTGCACTTGTTAAGTCATCCTGATGATGGTGGTACCAGCCATGGAGCCAAGGCTAGCAACCCATAAGCAGATGTTGTCTTCAGCACCGAGATTCCACCCACCTTCTCTGTGAACGTGCTTCCCAATTCTTTTCTCTCCTGAAAAATGAGCTTTGTGCCAGGGTGGCCCATATTGACCTCTGCTTGTATGGGCTGCCCAGCTTGCTGTTGGTCTTGGGTGCGGACGCGGATGGGCGATCCCAGCAAAGTGCTGTAGAACCTGAGCACATACATGCGATTTATATAACTTTTTAGGGATTGGCATATAACGCTATACGCCACATTTCCCAGCGCTATATATGATTACATTAAGATAGCGCGCTATTTACCGTTGCCGCTCCCTAAAGTTCGGCATAAAGCGTTGTATGAGGGTCTTCTATAGCGCTACAATACGCTATATAGCGTTATAGGCCAATGCTGATCCCTAGATATATAAAGGGATATATAGGGATACAGGTAGGGATCGGCGTATACCGTATTTCCTAGAAAGAATATAAGTATATAAGTATATAACAAAATATACCGTATATGGTGATAGATATAACGTTACAGGATTGCAGATCTACCCCAAGGGGTGAGATGTCTGACCCCAAAACTTCAAGGTAGGTGTATTACACTTAAAAAAAGAAATTCCCAAAAGTTGGATGCAAAAAGAGAAGTTGAAAAACTTCTAGGTTAGAAACTCTTCAAATAACGTTATATGCCCTGCCCAAGGGGAAACAAAGGGGTCACTACCTGGTCCTACTTCTGGTTGCCAAGTCCTAGCTGACTTTACTTAGCTACACTCCAATCTGCTTCTGCTAAGTTGCTGCCTTGCTATACCAGCTGGCAGGCACGTTGGCCTTGGTGCACACCAGCCTCTCCGCTGTTTCTCTGCTTAGCTGGTTGCGCAAAGCTGTGTATGTGCGTGCCCACGCCGACCAGTTGCGCTCAGCAGCTGCTGTAGTGACGTGTGCTGAAAGCAATTTCTGGGCTGCGTGAGGAGCAGAGGAAATTGGGAGCTGGCTTTGGCTGACCAAAATTGCGCAACAAGGAGGGCCTGTTTGCTGTCAAGATCTGAAGGCTGTGCTTGCTGGTAATCCCTTTGCTTCAAGACCATGGCTGCCTCTGCCATGGTGCTTGGCCAGTCCCGGGTTGAGGTAGGTGGTTGAGGTAGGTGGTGCGGAATGCTTTCTCCCCCTTCAGCTGCACGCCGGCAATGGCAAATACCTTGCGCAGAGCAGGGCATTCCACCTTGTAAAAAGGAACCTCCTCTTTGATGATGTGGATGGCCAGCATGCGGTGCACCTGCTCCGCTTGGAATGGGCGCACAAGGAAGTTGTCCAATCCGTTCTCTTTGGCCCTCTTGGGTGGTGTCATGCTGCTGCCCAAGGACTGAGCCTTGCTCTCCTACTCTTGCACGCGGCGCACAGCCCCTCTTGTAGCGGGGCTTGCTGGCAGGCTGATTCTCATGGCTGCAGCTTTTGCCAAGTTCTGGGGCTTGCATTTGTGGTCCTTGAAAGACTTAGAAGGATTGTTAGCGCTGAGAGGCTGCTTGCGATCCTTGCACTCCAGCACACACACCCCACCATACTCATCCCTTACCACATTGTACAGCTTGCCATCCCAGGGATGGCTTCCCTTCTTAAGCTTGGCCAAGAGCTCATGGGGCTTAAGAGCCCCCCCCACATGCTTCTGCTTTGTCATCGAGCACCATCCATTTCTGCTTCTCATTCGATGTAGTCATAAGAGCTAGACGAGATCCAAAAATTATGTACTCGGCAGCCTGTGAGGCCGGAAAATTGCCTTTGCGGTTTTGGCACCGGTTATAATGAATTTATGTATAATGTTATATAACGTTATATACTGCACGCCGACCCCTAGATATAGGGATATATATATATATATGCCATGTATGCGCCATACATAAGGTCATGACCATACATATGATGATCATCACACCTTGCTCAACATGACTCGGAAATTTCAAGGTTGCAACACTGCGTCAAGGGCTGCTAATTGTCTCTTGGATTGCGATGGACGACAAATAAAGCAAGCAATATAGAACTTGAACTACAAAATCTGAACAAACAAACAATTTAATTAGAAGTTTTCCCTAGTGCTATCCCCAGTCACCTTCAAGGAACCAAGATTCAGGAGAGAACAAGGTTGAGAGCCTATGCTGTCATTGTTTGTTGCAGTGAAGGCAAGCCACTACCTCGTTTGTTTCCATAATCCCTCTCCCTTCTAGTCGATAACCAGGGAAATAGAGTTGCCCATGCAAGATAATTGCCAGAAATAGTCAATCCCCTTAAAATTCAATATTCTGCAATTTTGTATCAAGAGCTTGTGTCTGGTACACACAAGTGCCTAGTCAGGGGTAAATGAGAGGAGCCCCTGGGCACCTAGTTGCTATTGGGGAGTCTTGCAAGTTCCCCTGAGCCACTCTTGCAAGGCTCTCAAATGCACCATCTGAATTCCCAGGTCAAACCTACTTGAGGAGAATCTGAAACACCAAAACAGGCAGAGTGCAGGAACGAGCAGGTTTTGTAACTAAAAGTTACAATCTATTCTGTAGAAGTGTGGCCGCAAAGACAGCCCGCAATGTACCAGCTCTTGACTATTACGCAAGACTTACATGTCAGGGGTTGTATACAGCATAATGAGGTATCAATTACCAGAAAAGGGGGGCACATTATGGAGCGGAAACTTATGATTTGGTGGAAATTTCACAGGAGACCCCTAGGCACAAAAAAGCAATTGGAACAGTTTGTTTGTTGTATAGATGAAAAGACGATTGATGAGGACAGGGTGAAGGAGGCCAAGTAGTTGCAAAACGCCCATAAGGTGAGCAAGGTTGATGCTGTGCATGGGCTTAGCTTTTGCTGAGCATGGACTTATGCAGTGCATGGACTAAGGCACTGCATGCAAGCAAGACTGATGCAGTGTCCGGACATATATCCACTGCTGACCTTGTGCAAGTGCATGGTGAGAGTGGAAAAGAAGTCTGCTGGACAGTGCGTAATACAGCATGCACAATGTTAGACTGCTAACAGGGTGCGTAAAGGAGAATTTACTTGCTGAAAATAGGGGGTGCGTATTGGTCATGAGTCTGTACAGTACATTACTGAAGGAGCACAATAAGGGGTGCTGTGAGGAGGGGCACGCCAGCTACGCTGTAAGGATCTATTGTGAGGAAATTTGCTGTAATGGCTCCTGCCTTTGGACCATACGTCTTCCTGACATGTGTCCTGCACAATGAAATGCGTGCAATCCAATGCCATTTTCTCCTTGGGCCCATGCCAGTAATCTGGCATGGATGCTATGAAAAGGTATGTAAAGGTCAGGATTTTTCCAGGTGGGCTGTTTTAATAAGGCTGACCAGCTATGAATGTTACATGGGGCAGAACATGAGACCCCGCAAGGCTTGCTCCAGCTATCAGGTACAACCAATGGAGCCTGATTGTTTTGTTTATAAGACCTGGCTTTTGACGGGTCACGTGTCCAATGCAACATGTAAAGAAAATATGTCCGAATAATCTCAACTGTGAACACAGAGTTTTTTTTACATCATCTCTTCCCAATGCCTTTTCTCCCAAGCAAAAATATAAGCATCAAATCATCCATTCACAAGTAGTAAACAAAGTGCCAGAACTGGACAACTTCTCCCCCCCAAAACAAGTATTTTTGAAATGCTCTTCACACAGGTTTCCCCCAACCGGGGACACTCAAATTAGGGTGCAAAAAGTTACAGGCACTAGGGCCTCACAGTCCACGGTTGAAGGGAACCTGCCTAATCAGCTGGCGTGAACCCTACTGTTTGACTACCGAACCTCCATTCCAGACTGTCCACTGCATCAAATTGGGTGATTCTAAGTAACTTGGAGTCCTGAAACCAAAAGAATACCATTGCAAAAAATGGAGTTAAGGCTGCGGTCACACACAATTTTTTTCGTTTTTTTTGACTTTTTTTACACGAAAAGTGAAAAAAATTTGCGGTCACACCAGGAGCCTAAAAAACAGTTTGTGGAATACACGTCCAAAAACTGGGTGGGACCCCCCTGACCCACCCACCCACCCCAAAACCCCCCATGCAGTAACCCTACCCAGACGAAAAGGGTACCAATCTGCTCCTTTTTCAATTCCCCATCCATCTGCATATTCGCCATACTGGAAAAGTGAGTTGCAGCAGAGTTATGGGACAAAAACTGAGCAGCAGGCGTCCATGCATACCTGCCCTTCCAGGTACCCACAAGTTGGGCCACAACTAGCTTGCAAGCCCACTACCTGCCTTCCTGACTTCACCATGCATAATCACATCATACATTGTCACTACCGTACCAGTACTAAAGTATTGCGAGCACACTTTATTGCGAGGTCCCAAAATAATTACATTAATTTATTTGCGAGTATTAAGGGTTTGCGAGAGGTCTCAATAAAGTGCAAATTTTACGAAGTTGCGTATTTTTGCATCTCTATCTGGTTCACTGCTCCTACTCGTCCCCCTCATCAATCTGCTCATCAGTGGCTGCCTCAGAAGACTTAGTGGTTTCCTCAGAAGACACATCCATGGGCTCACATGCTCTCCCCTTCCCCACACGCACGCCCTCCTGCTGGCCAGGAAGCTTGGTGGGGAGGAGCTGCATCCAAATGAGCTTAGGGCCAGGTGGTGCAGAAAGCAGCTTTCCTGGGCCTGCCCACAGGCCGAGGGGGAGGGGGAGCAGGCCTGGCAGCAGTGGCAGCAGCCACTTGCCTGTCATGCTCATGCACCTGTTGTGCAAGCCCTGGGTCCGGCGGGTGCGGAGCTCCCTGGGCCATCGCCTTCCTCCCGCTTCCGCTTGGTGCAGCCCATGTCAAAAAGGGTCTATTGCCGCTTTGCGGCGTGGGGTTCCATCCTGGGGCCCGATGGAGGGCGGATTGTAAACTTGAGTCTTTGCGAGGCTTTCCAAAAAGTAATTTATAAACGTACTTAGTATTGCGAAGGGTGCCAATAAATATTTATTTAAATCGCAATACTCCCAGTACTGGTACGGTATCCTGGAAGTTTGAACTGGTTTGCTGCATGTTCGCCTCCACACCCCCTGCCGTCCACACCCTTGCGCGCATGACACTGACTCCCAGCCATGCACACAGACCCCCCCCTTTACTCAATTTACCCAAAGAGGGTGCCAATTGACAGCTCTTGAGCTCAGGAATCCAATGGTGTCTTTAGATTTCTGTAGAAGTGGCCCAGAAAAATTCTGGAGGGGTGTCCCAAATTTTTTGAGAAGCCCATTTTCACCGCCAGACACCCCCCCCCCCTCCTCGGATCGGACCCAAACATATACCAATCGATAGCACTTGATCCCAGGATTCCGAATATATAATACTTAATTGGATTGACACCTGTGTTCCAAAAGTTATGCTTCTTGGAAGCTCTTGGTCACGCTTTCGGCTGAGTGGAAAAAATTTTCGGCATCGAAGGAAAATTTTCCGAAGCGTCCACACAGGATTTTTTTTCCAGAAATTGTTTCCTTCGGTGCTCCCTGGGAGGTGGCAAGAAAGCAAGGGGCTTCTGGAGCATAAGGGGGGTGAGAATCTGTTTCATAATCATGCAAGCGCGCTTTCTCTTTGAGAGTGCCCCATCAGAATTGCATGGGGCATGCATGGGACCCAATCCCTCTTCTCCTCCCTTCCGTCCTTCACACTCTATTTCTCCTGCCCTGTCCTTGAAGGAAAATCATTCTTTTGGATTCTGGAAGAAGCAAGTGCACTGGGCCAACATTGGAAGGACTTAGCCTGAATATGAGGCTGCCCAGTTCAAGCAAACTTTCCATATGAGCAAGCCGGCCTTTAAAACCCTGTGTGAAATGTACCGTGCCACTCTTGCAAAGTGTGACACACAAATGCGGAATGCAATCCCTGTTGAGAAGAGGCTGGCAATAATTTTGGGCCGGCTCAAGTGCTCCCTATCAGATGCTCGCGCGATGCAAAGAAATTTTGCCAGGCATGATAGTCTGACATGAACTCATGCAAGATTTCAGAGGCTTGTGCAATTTGCCTTTTTGTGCTGGTGCAATAGATGGAACGTTCATGAGGATTGAAAACCATACCAATGGGGTGATGTCTATTACTGCTACAAGAAGCACATGGCTATTATTCTTTTTGTATGTGTTGATGCTCATGGCAAGTTCACAATTGTTAGTGCTGGAGGGGCAGGTCAAGTTGGTGATGCACACATATGGAATTATAGTGCTCTGCGTGCAAAGATAGATGATGGTTCTTGGCTTGCCTCGCCGTCAAATGCTCGCATGGAGGAAATGACAATAGGTGGAACTGTTTTCAAGCCCTACATTTGTGCTGATTCAGCGTTTGCCTTAACCCCCAATCCCACAAAGTAGCAATTCAATTTCAATTATGCTCTAGTTCGGACGAGGTGTGTGGTTGAATGTTCATTTGGCAGGCTCAAAAAGCGGTTGCCAATCCTCAAAAATAGCAGGCTTTTTAACCCCACCTGTGCGGCAAACGTTGCAACTATGTGCCCTTCAAAATTTTATTGAGAGTGCTGGGGACATCTACCAACCCTCTGAGCTAAATGTTGACAATTTTGTTGCCTCTCATGTCATTGGTACGGCTGGGCTCATGCGAAGCGGGCCTGATGCTGTGGGGGCTTATCAAGTCAGGGATAAGCTTGCATAAATGATATCATACATGGCTCACGTGCTCGATCTTGATCCTTAGCAGGCCCGCTGCCCACCACCACTGCCTCTGACATGTGCCAGGACTTTGCTCCACCTCACCTGACCTGGGCAACAATTGCTTGCTGGCCTGCTTTGGCCCCTTCCCCCTCACATTGTCCCCTTTCTTGCCTTTGGGGGGCATTTATGGATTCTCAGAAATGAAATAGTGAAATGTAGATAGATTTGGGAAATTTAAAGTTTTTTAGGGTTTGCATGCAAGGGGCACTCCCAGGGGGCACTCCCAAATGGTCCCTGAGAAGTGACCCCAACTGAAAAAAAATTGCCAAACACGGTCACTAGTGACTTCTGGCTTGAACGGAAAAAATTCTTGGGTGGCCCAATTTTTTTTCTGGTTATTGTGTGTGACCGCAGTTTTTTCGCCAAAAAATTGAATTTTTTTTCAACATCGACAGAAATAAGTGTCAAGAACAATTGTGTGTGACCGCCACCTAAAGGACCCAGTGGTTGGTGAAATACCAAATTTCAGCCATTTACCTTGCAAACAATCCTGCACAAGGGGTGCCAAAAAGGCCAATTTTTGACCTCCTTCTTTCCTTTTTTTGAACGTGCAGGGTGTTAGCATGGTACATGGAGGTCATCCAAAACATTTCTGGGAGCGAACATTGGTCGCAAGGTGGAGATGTGGGCCGTTTTGGGGTGATATGAGGCCAAGAGATTGATCTGGGGTCCTCCGAGCTTCATCACCTTTTGGTGATTGTAATATCTTCATATATAATAATGGTTGGCATGTTCAGATTTGAGAAAGAAAACCGGGAAATAGCATATCCAGTGATATAGGAGAATTGTCCACCTCTGACAAGTGCAAGGTGTGCACTTGACTCACCTGGCAATTTCTGCTGCCGTACCCACAAAACATGGTAGCTGAAGGTAGACAATGCCCCGGTCAGCAGCAAAATTAGGAAATTGTGAGTGAGCATGCACCATGTAGCACTGCCCATGCGGATCCGTGACCTGCAGCACCTCTGGCGTGATGTACGCTACTTTCACGTTCCTGCAATTCGGTACAAACCAGCAACAACAAGGAGGTTTGATGCTAGAGCGGTTAAGAGGTCAAGGCTGCACTTGTGCTGATGGCCATAATTTAGCTAGCACATCCCTTTTCTGCCAAGCCAGATTGACATCAATTATACATCATCATCATCATCATTATATCAATTTGTTCCGTTGCACTTGGAGCTTCCTGTGCTGAAGTCAGTGCTCGGGTCCCTTGTAACAGCTAGAGGTTTAAAGGTAGAAAGGTTGAGTATGATGCTCTTTCCTCAATTTAAGATGTTGCACAGCTGGGAAGGGGGAACCAAATCAAGTTCATGCTGCCAATGCTCTTACAATCTACACAATTGTTGTTGCACACAGTGAGCTTGACACTAGGCTGCACTCCAACATCACTGCTCCCCTTATAGCTATAAGATTCTATTTGCCCCCAGCCAACATGCCAGAGTCGGCCGACAGTGCATCCACATAAAGGCCAGTTCCAGGAATTACTCAGATGGTCAGATAGAGCCATTCTGATTCCTATCTTACATTTCTTGATGCGTCACAAAATCTTTTTGTTACAAAACACACATGTGCCAAGGGGAGGAGGGAAAAAGGTACAGTGGGTATGCTTACTTGTTGGGACCCTTTGCACCTCTATTTTGCACAGTATTGAAAGATAGTTTTTAACATTCAATACGGTCGTGAAAAAATCAAGGTAAACACGTTATATCAGCTCAGCTCCTTTGAGCAGATTCAGATTTAAAAGGTGCACTTCATTACATCAATAATTTGAATGGCAGCGCAGGGGAACATTGCTCTGCACAACTGTGGGCGTAGTTGGGACTGTGTTCAAAAGTAGGTGGTGGGATTTCCTAGCAGAAGCAAGGATTGTTTGTTCAGACTTGAATTAGAGTCCATAAACCCACAGTTAGTCATCCCACACAGAAATGGGTGAAGTGAAAGCTTAACAGGAGCATGTACTCACCCAATTAGTTCACGTAGCTGCTCTAATTGTGCGGCCACTGCCGGCAGGTTGGGCAAAACCAGCCCGATCGCAGAACCTGGTGTGGGGAGCCTTTGAGCCACAGGGCCCTTGCAAATGTGGAACTGAACAGGCAAGCAAGGTAGGGGGAAGGTGGGGGGGGGGTAAGGAAGCGAATGCAGGGACACAGAGTGGGGTAGCAACCACGTGTTGATCTAAAATCTTTGATTGGGTGCAGCAACATGGGATTAGGAGCCATGTTTATAGGCATACAAATCATATGGAAAAATGCGTCAAGCAGTGGAAGGGTGAAAGAGGCTCTGGGAGCCAGTAGCAACATCCAGAACTTTGTTGTAGTATTAAAGCCAGCATGCAGACGCCATGTTGGTTCCAGGCACTCAAACAATTGCAGATTGCGTTATAGAGTGGGAGGGTGTAACACCACCACCCATTTCTCTCTTATATGATGCAAGGCCAGAATGCAGGCATCCATTTAAGATAATGAGGAAAGTATGGAGTTTCTCATTTACTTTTTAAGCCATGTGTCATTTATGGAGGCAGGAGCCAGAGAATGAGGTTTTACACCACGCCACTGACCATCAATAGGGTGCCGAATTAGCATATGCTGTAGACCAATGCTTCCTTTTTGTTGCCATATGTACCGATCGCCATAAAATCCATGTTTTTCAAGATTTTTGAAAGCTAAAAATCGAGAATTGGTGGGACAGAGAGGCTTTGGTAAAAAGGGGGGTCGGGATACCTTAGAACGCCTTCAATTCCCTACAAGTTCGACTTAAGAAGCCCAGTCAATAAATTTTCTCAATGGGTGATGAGAGTAGGGTGAAAATGGGGAAGAGAGATGGTAAGCACAAGGCCCACAAGCTACATGGTCTCACCATGAAATTCTAGGCAGCCTGGTATAAGCCTCCCAACTGCCCCCTGCGTGAGCACTGGCTTAAGGATTATGGTCTGGAGGAGAAAAATGAGAATGTGCTGAAGTGCCTCTTCTGCAAGACCAGCTTCTTGTACAGACTTCAGAATGTCAAAGCGCATAAGAGTGGCAAAAGGCACAAGGAACACGCTGCAGCATGGCAGCACGCACAGAAGGACAAAGCATCATGGCAGCAGCGCATGGACAAGGGAGCGGAGTACTTGGCGCAAAGACGCGCAGGACAGGCAGCTGACCCCAACTTGCACACTCTGTTTGCAAGCACAAAGCAAGCACTTGCAGCTGGGGTTTCTGTGCGCTGGCGTTCAAAGGCAAGGAGTTCAGCATTGCGTCCCTTCCCTACCCAACAGCCACTGAATAAAATTGCTTAATGCTAGCAAGTATGGACGTCTTGGACTGGAATGATAAGCAGGAACATACTCTGGCAGTACAGAGATTAACCTTCCCAGCTACAGTGAGCAACAGAACAGCCTTTAGCACAAAATTTGCTGTCTTCTTTTAAAGTATTCAGCAAAGTCTCATATTAGAAAGCTCTGGAAGTTATAGCCGGGAGGCGGGCTGGGGGCATGTGGGCAAAAGCTATGAAATAAGGGTTTTAGAAAAGGGCATATTTGGGCGTGACAAAAAATTAGGATGTTTGGAATATAGGAAGCACTGCTGTATACATATATTAATATACAGTTTTGAACTTAGAAACTTGAAGCGCTAAGTTCCTGAGCTCAGTGCATTTCGCACGTCAAGAGATCTTGAGTTGTAATGTTACGTAATTGGTTCTTGAATTGTTGTCAATACAGGTGGAGGTGTGGAAGCAAGTTAACACATGGTGCAAGCCAGAAGGGGTACTTGCAAGGGATGGGCAACCTACCCAGCTCAAAGAGCAAAATCAAATTCGAAGGTGTGACACATCAGCCTGTGCAGCTGCCAAGCAAGTGCTTTGAGGTGCAAGGGGTGCAAGAATGTCAACAGCCCAGCCAACCCCTATCAGGCTATCAAACAGCATACCATATCTTGCAAGAAGCCCATGGAGCCTGAGGTGGTGGAGCTGGATTTGACAGGGGAAGGATCCAGCCATGGCAACAACCGCAGGGCACAGCCGCCACCAACAAACACCTCCGTGCCTTCCTCAAAAAAGAGCATGGCTTCTACATGGAGTTTGCCAACTTTGTCATTACAGCTGTGGTCCCATACAGGAAACTAATGTTGTCCCTTTACAGGAAGCCAAACATTTTAACAGCCAACCCCTCCCTGCGCACAGCCCTCAACTGAATGGACAAATTTAAGCATGTAGAGGGGCGACTAGCCATGGTGGAGCTACAGATGGGCACCTAGAGCTAGAATGCTTTCTTCCTGCTTAGTGGACAGCCTCTGTGTAACTTCACATAGCTAGTTAACAAGGCTTAAAATGTGTTCTGTTTTACAATGAAAGCTTATAGATACTTGGTTCTGTGGTATTTTGGGCTGATATAACAGCCTGCAAGGATGGTTGCTTGAGTAAGGCTGATTTAACCCGATCATTGCACAACCATTGGCTCTATATTTTGATTCAGCAAAAGCATTGCTAGAAGTGGATCCTTGGGGAGTATAAAAGCTAGTATATACGACTTTTTGATATAATAGTGTACCTTAAACCCTAATTGTCGAGGAGAACAAATTTGGAAAAGATTAACATGAGTATGTAAGCCTACAGCTACCTTTAACCAGATCCAACAATGTTGGCAGTTGCATTCCAAACAGAGTTTGGAACAGCAATGGCAAACTTCAATTCAATGGAGCTTTCCAAAAACACAGTGCGTTAGGTCAAACTCACCTGCTGCTTTCCCACATTCATCCAAAGGACATTCATGCCCCCTCGTTGCGCACCAATGCGAGAAGGGTCTAACGTAAGCCCTGTCAAAGGAAATGTTGTGAAGGACACATGAATATACAATCATGAGGATAGACTGGCAAGAAAGAGGAAGGCAAAAGCTTGCACATGTTTGCGAAGTTGTTTGTGACTGCTGCCCTGAACTAACTTGACTTCCCTACCAAGTCCTTCACAGAAGAAGAGCCTCGCGATCTCTAAATCAGGAACCTGCACGTAGAAGGAAACGAACATCAACTGTACATGTGATTGCACGACCATTTTCACATTAAAGGCGCTCATTCCTCCCCTTCACCCACTTCCAAGTTCACGTGCTCAAATGAGACAACATTTCCAATGTCCTCTGAAGTGATTGACTCATCAGCTGGATCCCATGGAGCTGGAGGCACATCAAAGGTTGGGGCGTCAGGGGTCTGAGCCATTGCTCTGGCTCCTGCAATGGTTTGATTTCACAATTAGAGTAGGTGAGGACCAGGCTTTGAGAGAGTGGAAGTTACAACGAAATTGTGTTTGTGAGAAGAAGGGGGCAGTGCCTATTTTAGCATGAGTCACTGCCTTGCAAGCCAAATGGTGCAATGCGCTGCGTTAAACAAGGTGCCCACCTCGCTTGCGCCCGAAAATGTGCCCAAGGGAATGGAGACTTTTCCTGGTGCTAGTCACGGATGCTCTGTAGGCTAACTCCCTTGTGCGTGAGGTCAAACAGCGTACAGTGCTTGGCTGAGAGTGCAACAGCATGTTTAAAACAACGCAATAGACATTCTTTCAAAATTGTTGGGAAAATGCTGTTACATATGCTGGTACGTGAAGCTTATTTTTCCGGTTAAGAAGATGAAGAAGAACTTCTTGCACTCTTCCTCCGCGACATCTGTCGGTTTCACACACATAGACGGTAAATAATAGTAAAGCTTACACCTTTTGACCTTGGTTGAAATGCTACGC